>JASFAT010002631.1:0-105296 GCA_031353405.1 Baronia brevicornis | reverse complement strand
AACGTTTGCCTTAAGCATTTTGATACGTATCGTGTCAATTTCATAATGTAATGTGCCGAATATGTTTTGCATCTTTATTTCATGTTTTTTTAGGACGGCACAGTAAGTGTATTATTTCGTCATGATAATAAGTGGGTTATGACACTTGTTTTGCTTTATAAGTCGTTTTTATTTAGCTGTACCATGTAATAAAACAGTTTATTAATATGTGTAAGGCAAATTAAATGAGAGCATTAAGAAGCATTTAATTAATAAGTATTTAAATAAAAAGTAATTAACTTTGAATGATATAAGGATAAGGAATAAAGATATAAGAGAGCGATGTGGAGTAAAAGGTGTCGTGACAAAAGTTGAGTAAGGGATGCTTAGATGGTTTGGGCACATAGAGAGAATAGATGAAAGATGACTGTAAAAAGAAATATACGTTGCAGATGTGAATGGAAGATTCGGTAGGGGAAGACCAAGGAAAATCTGTTATTCAAAGTTACCCTACACAAATTTCTTAATGCTTTCATTTCCATCGCATTCAGTCTATTTTCATGACTCTTTTGCCAAACTCAACTTTCACTATTGTACATCAGAGTCGGAACAAGCACTCCCCGATGGACCGCTAGTCGGGTCCTTTTAGACCCATTGTTTACAAGAGATGGAAAATGTGAAGGTGACATTGAAAGGCGAGTGAAAGCTGGTAATCAGGTTAATGGAGTCCTGCACTCCTTTAGGAAAGAGGAAAACATATCTTGACCAAAGCCAAAAAAAAGACCTATCCATTTGCGCATCTTTTTCACATCATTTATGTATAGACAATGAAGATATAAGTACCGTTTGAGACACTCATTGTAAAGACATTTTCTCGTTGAACACCCGTAAGTAATGACGGTAAAGTATCTGAGCGAAATTGCAGTCAACGTAAACGGTGACAAATAATGCAGATTGGGACAGGGGCTTACTTGCCGAAATTAAGGACGCGACTTTACTGTTAATTCTAAATAAATTAAAAAAAAACCACGTTTGGATTGAACGCTACGCTTCAATTAATTTATTTTATAATTTAAATAATATCAAAAATAAAAGTAAATATGACATTCAAAGCAACATAATTTAGAAAACCAAATACACTTAAAAATTGTACTTAAAAGTTATAAAAACATTATCAAATGTCATTGCTTCTTTGTTCTTCGTAACGAATACATAAATGTTATATTTACATTTTGTGTAAATATACTATTTTTAAATATACATATATACTATTTTAAGTTTTATTTTTTTTCTTGTTGATGATTCATAAATTAAAAAGTCGTAAGTAAGAGCTACAATAAACTAAATGTTTTTTTTTTTCAAAGACTGACACCTTAATTGACTGTGTCAACACCATCAATCGACACATTGGCTTAATTTGCCATGGGCACTGAGAGTCCGACATGCTTTAATTACAGCAATAAAACATCTAAAAAGACTAATCAAGTTTCACAAGTGACTCTTACATTGCTTTTTCTGGGCGACAAGAGGTATTGAATGGCCACGACGGCATTTTGAACAAGAAAGACTATGTGCTGACTGTAAAAATACACTTTGAACAGTGTGCAACATTTAACACGTGACATCGACAATTACTTCCAAAGAACAATGGGATACCGTTGCACCATTTGAACTCCAATTCGTGTGGACGATCAAGGGTAATAGGTAAGAAGGAGGGACGGAGAGAAGTTGAAGAGGAGTCCCAACTCATAGTAACGTAGTAGAAGACAATATTCAAAAGCCGATCTTTTGCGAGGGTGCCATACTTTCTTAGACGAGTTAGCCAATTAATTTTTAAGACAAAAATTATCTTGAAACAAAGACATTTACTGCATTTCACGAGTTTAACATATGCTTTAAAAATAGAAAAGCATAAATACGTGGATATTAGTTTGACTGTATTCCTTTGCAATAAATTGCAATACTTAGTTAAGCCTTCACAAATATTGACGATCTATAATTATGGACACAACAGAAGCTTTTAAAATAAATTGACAGTTCAAATTGGCAGGGGTTTACTCATTGAAGTTACATCAAGTAATTTTTGCTATCAAATTTGACGTATCAAACTTTTTAATAATGTAATAATGACTTTCGCCCGCAAGCGTTACTTGAATAAGGTGCTACTTAAATATTATGTATAATAATTGTTGACTTAATGGTTTCTATTTTTATTATCTGTAGTGTGTTCCATCATTAATATTTATCAAAGACTCGATAAAAAGGTAATCGATTAGAAAATAATGAATTGCAGTTGTCCCTTCCGGTTCCACTCTGGTGAAGTGTCATTTTATTATATTATACATTTAGTCGGTATAAGATTTTTACTTTCATAATAGATTTTTAGGAATTTAATTCAATGTGATTTTGAACTTAAATTTTAATGCGGGAAAATGAAACCATATATTTTTAGAAACACCCATGATACGCTTGACTCCTGAGTTTTATTAACATGTAAAATTTTTCAAGTCACTCATTTTGATGAAGTATCGGAAAAATAATAGGTTTTCTGATAGAATCGCTATAGCATGGCATGCATCTAAATTAGGGTACTACTTGAAAAGTGTGGTTTGGATATCTTTCTTCATCATAGATATGTATATTAAATAATGATAATAATAATAATGGATACGAATAAACGAGTGCTGTAATGGGCACCACGTCTCAGAAAATGGATGCATGTAGTTAAGTGCTATTACTAGGTGAGATAATGACCGGATGGTGGGATAGTAGAACTGAATACAACCGATTTCAGTGATTCAGTGTCAACCTACGGACCGATTTCAGTGACGTATCTTGGGAGGAGTCTACGACTAATAGCGGGTTGCTGCTGGCTAATGGTGACATGCATTAAAAGTACACGAGATATTGGACCAAAAATTTTAAATCTCTAGAACGGATGAATGTGTAAACAAGCCCTAACTAAAACGTGAAAAAGCTTTTCAATTTAAACTTAAAATTGAACAATCCAATTATAAAGCGAGCAACATTTTCTGCTTTGTTCTATTATAACGAAGTTATAAAATGTCAAACAGAGTTCTCGCTAAAACCCGCGTTATAAAATGAATTTACTCCAAATGTCCTGGCAAATTTTATAAATGAGTAATTAAAATGTCATATTATCTCTAATTTTAGTCTGAGTTTATATCTGTATATTAGGTATGATATAATTAATTGTATAAATTATACTTGTGTATGATTGTTTTATTCAGATAGCGATTTTAGTCGAGATTTCGACTCCGTTCCTTGTGGTCGTTATTAACTTTTTCTCTATTTTCACGATGCATCTTCCATCATTTTAGTGGGGTCTCATTAAGTAACAACCGATTGAATCATCATCGTTGTAGTTGCCCCTAGTTCACAGCTTGCGGACCTTCTGTTTGTAAATACTTTGATCAAAGTTCTGAAGGCCTTAATACTACCAATATCATTTCACACGAAAACAAAATTGCTTCTTTATCAAATAAAGGATCAGTTACAGAAACACTTAAAAACTTGGATATAAAAATAATATAATAAATAATGACAAAAAAGGAACAAATAACTTTTATTTTTTTATCAAAAATGAATAGAGAGAGTTTTATTAAAAAAATATTAAGACGTGCAGGATAGAAGTGAAAAACCTATTTACTCCTTTTAAAGTATTAATTAATATTACCAAACATTGAAAATATAACATATCGATTAAAAGAGGTTTTATTATTTTTCAAATAAATATTCCAATAAATAAATATATATATTTAAAATATTCAATACATATATAGTGATCATTAATTGAGATTAATATTTAAGCACATCTGACAATATATTTTTTTCATCGAAATCCGAAACAGCGTAATTAAAGTACAGTTGATTACAAATTATACATTAATGCTATCTATTCATTAATACTATAGCGGCGGTCATTTGAACCCTAGATGTATTTTATTACCTACGTAACCAATTTCATGAAGAAAGTGAGCAAGCGCTAATAAAATTAGAAATAAAAGGCAAGTCTACAGTGCACAGGATCGTAAATTTTGTAATATAATGCTAATATATACTAAATAAACTTACCATAAAGTAAGTAAATGTTAAGTGGCGTTAAGTTTTACAATATTGGACTTTGTTCCATTGTGTCTTTCCATTATTTTTCAATTCTCGACTTATATTATATCTTATGTAAAGTTTTATAGTTGCAAAATTTTAATATGTTGTAAATTTTGTCTCGTGTACAGACGGTCCGCAAAGTGATTGGATAGAAAATGAGGCAATAGTTTCTATAAGTAACGTATTAATTATTGTCTCTCACACATTTATCTAAGGCTGATAACGCTTTTGCAACGTCTGATGGTACATACGCCTATGTTATAGTGTTTGTAGGCCTTGTTTATTTTCATCAGGTGACCCGTTTGATAGTTTGCTTTCGTATCCCTTAAAATATAGTATTTGTTTATTTTTGTATCATGTTTATCTTTTTGCTATGATATAATGAATAATCAAAATCCACAATAAGGTTTTGGTATTGCGCTCATGATCTGGGGCCGTAGTTGCGAAACCATATCAAGAATATTGTAATTTTTCCTTTTAAATTGACGGGTGTCTACGTACTCCCCTTCCTTTGCGGATAGATCGGGAATCACAGATTGGGTTTTATAATTGATCTAGACGTTACAGCGTATTAACTGGTAGTTACTCTTATATTCGCTTCATACCGACACTCACAAGACGAAATGGGGTGTCCATATTTTATGTGGAAATTACAAGACAATATTCTAATTCGAAATGACTAAGAGGAACGACACCCCCTGGCTAGATAAAGCGATGATCTACACAGAGCGGTAGGCAGACATTCGATGCGTGTAGCCGAAAATCGGGTTAGGTGGTGTGCTTTGGAAGTGGTCTATGTTCAATAGTAGACTGCAGCATGCTAACGATGATGATGAAACAGAGTAACATTAATATGATTCGCGAAATCCAATCAGATAAAATAATATTGTGTGTTTACAAAATACGAATATAGTGCGAAAAAAAAATTTCCACTTCTTTCATATCTTAGCAAAGTAAGCTTTGACTGTCCATCTTAATAAAGGATTTTCGCAAGGTATCGCTTGACTATATCAATATCAATATCAATATCAGCCCGCGGCAGTCCACTGCTGGACATAGGCCTCACCCAAGGCGCGCCACCTAGCCCGATCTTCGGCTACACGCATCCAGTCTCTGCCAGCCGCCTTGCGCAGATCGTCGCTCCATCTAGCAGGAGGGCGTCTCACACTACGTTTGCCGAGTCGCGGTCTCCACTCCAGCACTCGTCTACTCCAACGATTGTCGGTTCTCCGACAAACGTGTCCAGCCCATTGCCACTTCAGTCTGCTAACTTGAAGAGCAATGTCGGTGACTCTGGTTCTCCGGCGAATTTCTTCATTTCGAATTCTGTCCACCAGAGAAACCCCGAGCATAGCTCTCTCCATAGCCCTCTGAGCGACTTTGAGCTTTGCGAGGAGACGGACTGTCAGTGTCCACGTCTCGGCACCGTAAGAGAGTACGGGCAGGACGCACTGGTTGAAGACTTTTGTCTTCAGACTTTGTGGTACGGGCGACGAGAAGACTTGACGGAATTTCCTGAACGCTGCCCAGCCCAGCTGTATCCTTCTGTCGGCTTCTTTCTCGAAGTTGTCTCCGTCTAATCGCACTATTTGGCCTACGTAGACATATTCCTGGACAACTTCGAGAACTTCACCATCGATCGTGGTCGGTTCTGGCTCAATATGTTGGTTTACCATTATTTTAGTTTTATCCAAATTCATAGCCAGACCGACCAGTCTGGAGGACTCATTTAGGCCGTTCAGCATTACTTGTAGTTCTTGCAGCGATTCTGCCAAGATCACGATATCATCGGCAAAGCGCAAGTGTTAGATGTGCTCACCGTTTACGTTTATGCCACGTCCTTTCCAGTCCAATGTTTTGAAGACATCTTCCAGCGCATTAGTGAACAGTTTCGGGGATATGACATCCCCCTGTCTCACTCCACGATGCAACTGGATTTGCTTTGTCTGATTGTTCTGTACTCGAACGGACATCGTAGCGGCGTTTTGCAGACATCTCAACACCTCGATGTATCAATGATCTATCTGGAACCGCTGCAGGGCATCTATGACAGCCCAGGTCTCGATGGAGTCAAAGGCCTTCTCATAGTCCACAAATGCTATGCACAGGGGCTGATTATACTCGTTAGTCTTCTGTATAATCTGCCGCACTATTTTATTTATTGACTATATTATTCAACCTAATTTAGGCATTTTTTGTAATGACCCCATTATTTTCTTTTACATATATTTAGCGGAAATGCATGTATTAATTTTCGCACGCCAATCTCAGGCAGTGCTATGAATTCCTTAGTGGCTCAAGATGGATCTGTATTCACCATGCATCGTAATTCATCTTTGTCGAATTTAATGTCTAGTCTCCCTGCGGCTCAATTTATTCTGTAGCAACTTAGCTTTCTCTAAGAAAACAACTGAAAGCAGCAAAATTATAAAAAACAATACTCAATAAAATATACAAAGATGTATTTTAATCGACAGTTGGTTGGATGGACAACGATCATATATTCATAACGGGCCTTAAGGAATGATTTCTATAAATTACGGAAATGGAAGAAAGTTTGATTAGCGCTCTGTATCTTATGTATTGTTACTGATATCCATGCAATGGTATCGTGGTATTAAAGTGCGTATTAAAGAGACGAGCGTTTGTGTCTATAAAAGATCGGCAACTTATTTGCATTATCGCTTGCATTACGGATGTCCGTAGGCGACCCTGATCACTCTCTATTAGATGATCTACAAACTCATTTGCTGGCGCTGCTACAAAGACATCTTTAATGTAGGTTTTACAGTGGTGATCTTTCCTAAGGATTGGAAGAGATTGGTTGTCGAGGTATGATAATTTCTATCGCAAGACGTAATTGAAATTTTAATTATTTATTCATAGTGACGTGCGTTGCATCGATCGTGCGTATTAAAGAGACGAAGGGTTGTGTCTATAAAAGATCGGCAACATATTTGCATTATCGCTTGCATTACGAATGTCTGTGGGCGACGCTGATCACTTTCTATTAGGTGATCCGCAAATTCATTTGCTTGCTTTGCTACATCTTTAATGTGGGTTTAACAGTGGTGATCTTTCCTAAGGATTGGAAGAGATTGGTTGTCGAGGTATGATAATTTCTATCGGAAGACGTAATCGAAATTTCAATTATTTATTCTTATTTATTCATAGTGACGTGCGTTGCATCGATCGTAAAATTAATAGTTCAAGTACAATAATAGGAAGGTCCTCCGTGTGAATGGTTAATGATTGCGGTGCTTTTATCTTTTTTATTACTGCAGAGTCTAACAATGGACTTTTAAAATATTAAAAGCTTGCGTTTGATTGTTACGGTTTCACACATATTATCTTTCATTGGGTATATTACTATTATATTATATGGAAATGAAATTGTGAATGAAATTGTGTAATGTCACAATATTAATTTCTAGTCATCTAATTAGCTAATGACATACAAAAAATATTAATATTATCCATAGAAAAGCCATTGAATGTAAGGTGCCCGTTTTTCTTGCAAAGGAGTATTTATGTGTTATGTCTCAAACCGAGGCATACTCAAGTATTGTAGACTGTGGAAAACAACAGATAAGTTATTTACTTTACAATTGAAGGAGACTTCTAAAATTCCAGACTTGAAACTTATTTTTTTATTTAGAACAATTTTTAGCAACGATGCGGTTTAAAAACAGAACCATGGGAAAGATGTCACGTACTCCAACTAAGCCATGCGGTCGTCATATATATATATATATATATATATATATATATATATATATATATATATATATATATATATATATATATATATATATATATATATATATATATATATATATATATATATATATATATATATATATATATATAATAATAATAAGGTAAAAGCTACGTGCATAAATTTGAGAGATAATAGAAAAAACGGTCTGTTTGTAATTAATAAAATAAAATTTAATAGCCCCTAAAATTGTCATAATTACTGAATATTTTTCTCTTCTACAATATAATATTTTACTTTTTATCTCATTCTGAGAAGACCATGCTTATAAAAACTATGAGGGTAATAACCATAATTAATAGAGAATCGAGGGTGAAAACCCTAATTTTTCTTTATTTTCCTATTCACCTTACAGTATCGTACATATTGTTACAAAACTTTTCAGCACATCCAAATAAATTCGAAATAAAGTCATGCATAATAATTTGTATCTAATAATATTATAAACCAATAGTTTAAAGTTGGTCAACTGTAATCTGTTCAGAAGTTTCACTCTACCTTTACCGCCTACTGTTAGCGTGTAATTAACATGACTTTATTCAACCTTTATCAATCCACTTGATCGGTAGTTTGTATAAAACACGTTTCAGTCAGGTTTCCTACTTTCTAGACCGCAAGGCGTTTAACAATCGCGTTTTTATTCGGAGACTCTGACTGACACAGTTAACGGCATAAACTCAGGACAAACATCTCTACCGTATTGACTTATTGTTATTATACTTATATAGTTTAGTTTCAGTTATATCTATGTATATAATCTTAATTATATCTATATTGATACCTAGTTAATAAAGATCAGTTATTAACTTTGACTTGAATAAGTCACCATATGTTTTAGGGCATAAATTACATGCGTCTTCTTATAATGCGTAAACAAGCGGAGTCGCGGCCGCTGTTTTTTGCTGCCGAGCCTTGCGGACGCGCCGCTTCACTTGTTTATACGCTTAATGTCATGATTATCTTGTATGCTTTTCAAGAATTCTTTTATTATTTAAAAATGTTTTAATACAGTTGTTGTTATAGAAATTTGATTATTAGACATTAATGAACAGGACGCCCAAAAACCGCTAGGAACAGCGGCATCTAGGTCCGGGGGATGGTCACCCTTTTGAGTTGCTGCGCGAGCGGTGGGGTTCATTCCCGAGGCTCGATCCCACACCCCTGTGGGTGTGGATGTCCCCGTATGAATATTAATGAACATATTTTATTTTACACAGAGTCGTGGGGTCAAACTGACGGCTTCCGCTTCACATACCCGGCGTCTCCACTGTTGACTCAGGGTGCTGACGTGTCTTCTGAAGCTTTGTGCTTGAAGGGAACTAATGATGGTGAGGAATGTGTCCATGTAAAGAAAATACCTCTGCATTCAACAGTTGAATTGGTGATGTTCGATCAGGGTAAGATTTTTGTCTATTATATGATGGAGTAAAGTGTAATTTGTGTGGCTTATATGTCTTTTTTCAAAATATGGATGAGTTTATATATAATTGTTTTTGTGTGTCTAGTCATGGAAACACCGATGCGGAGAATTAGAGGGGCTATGAGTGTTAGGAGTTTATTAATCCTGAGTATTTAAAGTTATCTAAGGAAATGTGATATTCGCAGTTTATTACACAATTCTACTTAATTTTTTTAACCTTTTTATTTTATTTTTTGTTACGATATAAATTCATTAGTTTTGTAGATATCATAATTAATATATACACTTTTATTTATACATTTTCGTCACAATAGCTTATTATTAGGCTTACATAATTACTTTATTTAAATTTTGTGATTAAAAAAAATATTATAAAATACCAATATGTACGTATTTGCGTGTAAAAAATAAATATTTCAATATATCAATCTGATTTATTAATCGCAGTCAATCATATACATCAGGAGAAAAACCGTCCCTAAAGAACCCACTCTTTAGGGACGGGAGTTTGCAGAAAGTGTGAAGCAGCATGACAAAGGAGAGAAGGGGTCCAAAAAGGCAAAATTAAGCGTTAGGTATTTCATGAACAGTCCTTAACAAAACATTTTCTTATATAGATATGTCTTTCATGTTTCACCTTTTTCCTTTGGTATGTTAATATGTGGAGTGTACACAACAAATGACGAGCACTCAGACGTGACGTGTTTTTATATGTAAACGCAAGAGATTTACGTCACATCATGTTTATTATTCTATTAGCATATTGGTGTAATATGTATCAAGGTACCCTTATTTTGGGTTATGCAAAACGCGGTTAAAATATGCGGTGAATTTTTTTGAAGTAAAAAAATAGACTAAACTCCACGATACATTTCAAATATAATATCGATTTTACCTTAATTCGTCATTATTAAATTTATTTCTTTCGAATATGGCCAATATTAATAGGTGTTTTTATATTTCCATCATGATCATCATCAAGGCATTACAGCCGCGGGCCTAAGCCTGGTCCGGTAAATTTTTCCAGTTGGATCTTCGTTTAGTTTTTCCCTTCAGTCCCTCACACCGATTGCCTTTAAGTTGTCCTTGACTCCATCTAGCCATCTCAGCTCAGGCCTTCCACGGCTTTTGCGACCATCTGGATTGCTGTCGAGTAGGCGTTTGGGTGCTCTAGCCTCGTCCATCCGTACCACGTGCCCAGCCCAACGAAGGCGTCCAATCTTAATGGTTTTGATGAAGTTCGGCTCATTGTACAGCTCATATAGCTCATGGTTGTAAAGTATACGCCATCGCTCATGTTCCAACACAGGACCAAAATTTTATATTTTCGGACCGCGATATTTTCCTTCCCTCGTAAAAAAGTAATTGCCCTTGAATGCAAAGTTAATGTCATCACTTAGCGAATAAAATGGCCAAAGATTCATATTTTAAGGGCTGGACTGAAAGAGTTTCTTAGAGAAAAATGTATTATATTCGACTCTTTACGTGAAATAATATTTTTATTGCCTAGGGTTCCTTTCATTCCTAAATTGGATCCTTGTAATTGCCGTCAATTTACGATTATTACAAGAATAATACTTATTTAGTTCTACAGGTGAATGTAATGTCCGACCGTTGCCAAAAATTGCGTTAGGATATAACCCAATCATACTAAATTCATATTATTCACTTACTTTATGTGAGAATCGACTTTTGGCTTAGAAAGTAGATATTATTTATTAACACAAGCACAATTTAACAAAATACGTCATACCCAAATCAGTACAAGAACAATTATCGATATAAGTTCAATTTATTATACGAGAAAGACAGGATATTTTATAACATATTCTTTATTTTTATATGTCCATTTTTTTCTAGTAAACAACACTTATTTCGCTCTGCTAGACTCATACCTTTCTGAATTGGTTGATTGACTATATTGTATATTAAACGCAAATGAATTTTTTAGTATTTACAGGTGACTTTTCATTACTATTATTAGTCATTTACCTAAGATTTTAGGAAGCCTTACTTAAAATCATAATTAAATGATTTTTTTAACAGTCCATATATATCCCATTACTGAGCACGGGCCTCTCCATTTTTGGAGGAATGGACGTTGGCGGGGTTACCAGACTAAATG
Source organism: Baronia brevicornis (assembly GCA_031353405.1). NCBI lineage: Eukaryota > Metazoa > Arthropoda > Insecta > Lepidoptera > Papilionidae > Baronia > Baronia brevicornis. Next base: position 93,866 of record JASFAT010002631.1, on the reverse strand, counting down.
ACTTAATGAACAATTCAGAGATTTCATATAATTTTTTATGGGCTAGGAAGGCAAACGAGCAAGCGTATCACCTGATGGAAAGTATTGTAGAAGCGATGCTGGCCTTTAAGCTATCATTAGTCTTGTTTTTTGAAGATTCCAATGTCTCATCGATTTGGAAATAGAGCTGATTGTAGCTGGTTTCATAAAGTGATGTTGAATGGATCATCCATCATGGATAACGCTTTTATTAGTGACGTTGGTAAATATTTTTAGGAGCAGTAGAGCTACGGCAGAAATGGGCAACTCGACCCTTCTCTCATAATATTTATATTCCAAGAAATAATATGAGTAATATAATTTAAAATGTTTAATTCCCTTAAACCTTTCATTCACATTTTACACAAAATGTACGCCTCATTTGTAAGTCGGCGGAAATTTGCACGGGTCAGCGATGGCTACACAATAGACATTTGCCAATGGCGTACGTTACACAAGGCGCTATTGTGTGCGATGTGAATATTGACACTGCGAACACCTTCCGTCAGCTAAAGTGCTCGGAAAACATATGTCGCTTAAAACTTTCGACAATAGAGTATTGTCGACACCTACATAGTTTAAACACACGTGAGTATAGTGTAAATTTATTTGCACCTTTTTTATGAAAGAGGCAAACAAAGTAGAAATTCTATTTATTGTTTATGTATCCTCGAAGCTCGTGGACATCAGCAAGAGCACTGCAGCTACGTTGCGTACCTTAGGATGAGAGGTGAATAATGGGATAGGAAAAGAGAGAAGTAATGCGTGAAGATTAAAAGAAAGGACTAGTTACGTTTCCGGATTATCTATACACTCATGGAACAAATCGCAGAAACATAAAAATGCTTCCACTTAACGCCACTATCTGTAAGAGTATAGACTACCTTTGGAAATGGAATTTGCCGAATGAGCTGGCTCCATTCATGCTAGAGACGAAATTTTAGTTAATGTTCTGTTTTATCAATCTATATACTACATTTTGCGTAATAATTAGCTAGTCATGTGTAGAATAATTAGCAAGTCAGGACGTGAGGGGTGGCGAACCACGTCGCCGTCATTTTTTAACGAATTAGGTATATTAAGATTCGTCATAGTGATTCCTACGAGCCGGAACGCAGGACGGAGAGCAGCCCCAGCAGAGTTCCGCGTGCTATGGGGGAGCCCGATCTCGAGACGGTCGACACGCTTGCGACTAAGCCACCATCTTTTGGCACCGCAGACTGTGAATTGGCGGAGAGGAAGGGAAAAGTATAGAGAAGAAGGGAAAAGGCAGGGGAAAGAAAAGATGGATTTAGACAGGATTATAGGGATATGATACTACCACAACGGAAGATGAGGAGTGATATGGTAGTAGCTCGGGAGGTCGGGGTCGCGTACCCGTGTACCAATACTATAAATACCGGACAAGCGGCTAGGCAAAGATACTCCCTGACAATCTTATAGTTAATGATAATATTAAAAAATGAATTCATACGATATAAATTATACAGCGGAGGTATTTCTGAAAAGTAAATAAGGATTTAAAGTTGAAGCGACAATGCTACCTAAAGTTTATGGAACCGGATCTGGACTGAGAAATAACACTCGCTGGACAAATGGTACACTTGCATATTTATTACGTATATATGTCATATTCGAGCGACATTAAGCTGAACTTGTTATAGGTATCACTACGACCTGGATATTTCTTCGAATACAATAATATTAAATTTTCCATGATGACGGCTTTAACAAATGTTTTTATTTCTTTCTTGTTACTCGCCACCTGATTTGTGATTAACGCAATAAATTATATATTTTAGAAAAATGACTCTTAGCAAAATGGGCAATTCTGAGAAAATTCAGAAGGGCCAACTACGTAGAACACATATTTTACTGCCTTAACCGTTTTAGTGCTTAGCAATTTTTGTGAATATATATGAAATAATATATAAATACTGTAAAAGGTTGTTTTTAAATGTATAAATATGCACTCTCGTAACAAATTATGCGCGAGATTATCGTCCACTACCACGAAGCACCAAAAACACACTGATGCGCGCGGCAGTTTTGCGCTGCGGCGCAATTTTCGATTCAAACTATCGCATCACTTTTGCGCCGCTTAGTACTCTAACGGTTAAACTTGTGTGCAAACACAACTTTTGTGTTTGAACAAAAGTTGTTTGCAAACACAAGTATTGTGTTTGAACAACAGTTTCTCGTCGGAATCTTTTTTTTACTCAATGGAATTTTTTTTTCAATACAAATTGAAGGACGATTTGGATGAAGTGTCTTCTAGACACTAGCTTCTGTACTAATTTTGGTTTTGATCGAAATTTGAACCTTTGGCTCTGAAGTTAGGTATTCCATTCATTCAACCAAGTCGTCATCCTGATAACATGAAGGTGAAATAGTAACAGGACGTCGAATAGTAGTAGGTATTGTTATTATGAAAGTAGCAGAAACTGCATTCGTATGCATTATTCGTTTGTATTCTCTACTTGTATAAGAAGTCCAGCCATAAATACGTTTAATATGCGGTTGAAAGTTATATGATGGAACCATCGATCTATTTATATTTTTTCGTGTTTTTTTTTTCGCAACTTTAATATATGCCCTCTGCCCATATTGTTGGGATTGTCTGTATAATCAGACTCGAAATAACTATTTGTACCATACATATATTTATTCTGATGTCAAGATCGAACCCGCGACCATTGACTACGTAGGCGGTAGCTCCGTCACTGAGCCAATCGACCGTTGTCAAGTTTTGGGTATATCCGGTTTTTACTTTTGTTAGACCTTTAGTTGTTGGCCCAGCATAGTACTTCTTTTATTACTTTGTGTAATACAAAACGCTTTAGATTAAGGACCGATTATAAAATTCCAAAATGATGTTTTTTACGTTGTTAAAATTGTGTCATTAAATATAATCCACTTGGATAAGTGTTCAAACATGACTGTAGGTCGAATTAAAACATTTATATTTTTCGGAAATAACCTCGGTATCCTTTCCTCCATAAGTGGGTCATATGCATTGCTGCACCAATCGGATAACCGGATAAGAGAAAGTTCTTGAATTTTACGTAATAATTTAAATAACCTGAACTCCGGTTTTATCACTGCAGGCTTTTAAGCTTTTAAGAAAGCTCGTTATATATGGATTGTTCTTTTGTAATAAGAGTGTAAAAAGGAGGCCAAATTTGTTTTGCTGCATATGTTTTAGCCATTTGGATCGTCGTAAAACTAAAGGGACTTTTGAAGAGTATACTCTGTTTAAAAGTAGTGATAGTTATGGCTTAGAACTCGGATTATATTACTCGTATATGCTGGATTTTCTTTTAGTTTTTATATTGAAATCTCTACTTAATAAAATTGTTTACACAGACCGCCACACGTAGCAGTGCTTTGTGAAGAAGTTCCTTAACCATTACAGTGTCGATGAGCGCTTCATGGGCACTCTAAGAAAATTTAATACGAAATTAATAGCTGTTTAGCGCGCGGTAGGGGATGACGCATGGCTAATTTAGAGCTATAGTGATACTAGTGACGATAACAATTATTTTGCTGATACGATGATGTTTGAAATGAGCATCACAAGGAGGACAAGGGTAAATCAAATGAAAAACAAAAGATTTTGTTGGCATTTTTAAGTAGGTATATATAAGTAAAAAACAATGGGTTTAAACCTAAAAGGTTTAAATTCAAATTCTTTATTTTTTTGACATGAGAAATTTTCTTTTCATTACTTAAACGTTAGTCCGCTAACAATAACGCCTTTACCACCGTTTAGCAATGAGATTCCTCTGAACAGACGGCGAAAGAAACTTCGCAATTATCTCATTTTTGTAATTTTCTTTAAACTTTTTAATTGTGCAATATGTGTAGATCAAACTTTATAGTCTCACAGAAAACCAGGAGAACGTTCGGTTATGTTTAAGTAACATTCAAGTTGGCAAGCGTCAAAGTCAAAATTATTATATGCGAAAAAACAGTAACATATGTAGATGAGCCCCAAGAAAGGATGGCAATGTAGATATTATGATAAAATAGTTAAATGAGGGATGAAAATTTCAATAAAGTTTGCCATTTGAGAAAGAAATACCAATCTATAGTCTAAATTGGGCACACAGCTATTCTAAGTTTTTTTTTTTCTTTGATGGCAATTAGTTACAACTAGTATGCCAATTAAATACAATAATATCAAGTATCTTGAAATGTACTAGTCATCTTGTCACGTTACGTCTTGATACAATGGTGGCTACTCTATCAAAACTTTCTATGGACTTTTTCAGTCAACTTAAAAAGTCACGATACACGCATTTATTTCATATAACTTCAGTTATACACCTAATCGAACTATATTGTCTAACACGCTATCACAATTAAACAATATAACTAATGCTAATATAAGATTATAAAAATAAAATAAAAACACTACGTCAGTGATGTAAGTTGCCGGGAAGAGTCGGCTATTCTAGATAATCAGACTCAACATTGACAAACTGACAGATGAAGAATGTATGGCTTCAACTGATGGGTATAATAATGATGAATTTATCTCCTGACCGGTTGTCAAATATTTACGCAATATAAAGAAAAAATCAATAGTGATTACTTTTAATTTATTCAACAGATGTGTTATTAATATTATTTTAAGTGTAATTAGTGTTTATCTGCATAAAATGATTTGCTAAGTAAGATTGTTTTATACCGTGTTAGTACACTGTAATGAAATGCTTTAGAAATCTTAATTAAAATCTGATACCTGAACACGATCCGCGTTCACTCAGTTATTTTACTTCGCCGGGTAGGATCAGCTTTACATGGAAATAATTCTGATTTTATATATAAATTCAATTGACGTTTCTGTCTGCGAATTTTTAACTTGTATGTTATTTCTGTATGATTACACAATGCACATATTTTTAAAGTTTCTACGTTCTATTTGATTTGGCGGTCGTATTTAAACTACTTTAAAAAAACAAGTCTGCACATTTCTCAAAGCACAGCTACGTTTTCTGGAATGTCTTTGGTGTCGAGTTTTTTTTTTATTTTAGTTTCTTGGTATGTCTGTTCCTTTGGCTTTCTGTCCTTTTTTATATAATTATTAAATTTTCTTTTACCAGTCGTCTTTCATCCATCCTCTGTATGAGCCCAAATAAAGTCCTCCATTTTAGGCATATTGAAATGCGCTATGCTTGACCCGATTGGGGTCGAACTCTACCGAACTAACGACCACTATTGCTGTATAGATGTCCTGATAAGGTCGTACTACACAATCCTCTGAGCTATCAAACAATCTGATTGTGGTTGAGCTCAAATCCCTATCGAACTCTTCATGAAACTATCGAAGTGTAGGCGTCCTAATAAGGTCGCCCTACACAACCCTCTGAGCTATCGAACAACCCGATTGTGGTTGAGCTCACACTATGAAACTATCGAAGTGTAGGTGTCCTGATAAGGTCGCACTACACAACCCTCTGAGCTATCGAACAACCTGATTGTGGTTGAGCTCAGACTATATGAACAACTAACGAACTGAAACTGTAGGCGTCCTGACAAGGTCGCGCTTCCCCACTACCTGAGCTATCGAACAACCCGACTGGGTCGAGCTCACACTATCGAACTATACGAAACTATTAAAGGTGTAGGCGTCCTGACAATGTCGCGCTACCCAACTATCTGAGCTGTCGAACAACCCGACTGGGTCGAGCTCAGATATCTATCTGAAACTATTGTATTATATGTCTATCTATCTGTTTTAACCCGTATAAGGTTTTATTATTACGATTTGTATCTATTTATTATCTATTGAATGCTACATTACGTCTTTATTTCCTATGCATTCTTATAGATTTCTATAGGGTTATTTACTTGTTTGTCTATTCCGAACATTTCAATATCAATATCAATATCAGCCCGCGGCAGTCCACTGCTGGACATAGGCCTCACCCAAGGCGCGCCACCTAGCCCGATCTTCGGCTACACGTTCTCCGACAAACGTGTCCAGCCCATTGCCACTTCAGTCTGCTAACTTGAAGAGCAATGTCGGTGACTCTGGTTCTCCGGCGAATTTCTTCATTTCGAATTCTGTCCACCAGAGAAACCCCGAGCATAGCTCTCTCCATAGCCCTCTGAGCGACTTTGAGCTTGGCGAGGAAACGGACTGTCAGTGTCCACGTCTCGGCACCGTAAGAGAGTACGGGCAGGACGCACTGGTTGAAGACTTTTGTCTTCAGACTTTGTGGTATGGGCGACGAGAAGACTTGACGGAATTTCCTGAATGCTGCCCAGCCCAGCTGTGTCCTTCTGTCGGCTTCTTTCTCGAAGTTGTCTCCGTCTAATCGCACTATTTGGCCTAGGTAGACATATTCCTGGACAACTTCGAGAACTTCACCATCGATCGTGGTCGGTTCTGGCTCAATATGTTGGTTTACCATTATTTTAGTTTTATCCAAATTCATAGCCAGACCGACCAGTCTGGAGGACTCATTTAGGCCGTTCAGCATTGCTTGTAGTTCTTGCAGCGATTCTGCCAAGATCACGATATCATCGGCAAAGCGCAAATGTGAGATGTGCTCACCGTTTACGTTTATGCCACGTCCTTTCCAGTCCAATGTTTTGAAGACATCTTCCAGCGCATTAGTGAACAATTTCGGGGATATGACATCCCCCTGTCTCACTCCACGATGCAACTGGATTTGCTTTGTCTGATTGTTCTGTACTCGAACGGACATCGTAGCGGCGTTTTGCAGACATCTCAACACCTCGATGTATCGATGATCTATCTGGCACCGCTGCAAGGCATCTATGACAGCCCAGGTCTCGATGGAGTCAAAGGCCTTCTCATAGTCCACAAATGCTATGCACAGGGGCTGATTATACTCATTAGTCTTCTGTATAATCTGCCGCACTGTGTGGATGTGGTCTATGGTGCCATATCCTCCCCGAAACCCAGCCTGTTCAGGAGGTTGAAAGTCGTCAAGCCTTCGCGCGAGTCGATTTGTGATGACCCTCGTAAACAACTTATGGACATGGCTCAGGAGCGAGATCGGCCTATAATTTTTAAGTAGCGTCTTATCCCCTTTCTTGTGGAATAAGACTACTATGCTCCTGTTCCATGCCTGTGGAGTTCTCCCGTTCTGCAAGTTGCGAACATTTACTAACTATAAATTATTCTATCACGAACACATTTTTATCGGATCTTATATTAACAAATTTCTTATCAACTATACATTGTTCTGTCGCGAACACTAACCTACAATGCTATTACCGCCTCAATTAATCTATATTGAACCGCGTCCAATTGATAGTTAATTGAAATTAATATCCTTTAGGGTAACTGTGCATTGAGAGAGAATATGAGTAACATGTAGAAAGGCAATCAAACTATTGACCCTTAAGAATAATCAACTGATACCGTATCGTGTAATATTAGAAATATGTTTTAGTTTTATTAAATATGATTTGAATAATATTTGAACCATAAAAATTATAACAGTTTAAGCATTATTATGGAATGCAATTGTTATCAAACCAAAAAAATGCACTTACTTCCCTATCAACTCTATATATAATCTAATGTATTATATTATAACTTTGAGCCTAACCCAATTGTTAAAATAATATTATAACATTTATAATTTTACTAAAAAATATTATATATAAATTACATAGATTATAAATATATATGTATCTATTATAAAATAAAAATTATTAAATGACTTCATTTGAAATAAATCCTAAATTAAAAACAAATTAATCAAAAGTTATAAATGTTTAGTGTGCTGTTATATTATGTGTTACATAAAAAAAATTACGCTTCCGCGGTTTCAGCGCGTCGCAGTCGAGTAGCGACCATAAATTATTGTTACATAAATAATATGTACTTGAATAATAGATTTCGACATCTGATAGGCTTACATAAGATTTTCTGATGTTGGTTTTGTAGTTTGAACCTTATATTATGCGCAGATTTATGTGAACCCATAAAAGTAAAATGCCGTTTTTTATACCTGATATAAGAAGTGAATATTTTTGTTACTTTCATGTTTATTAAAAGTTTTTCATTATATGTACGTGTACAATGATGGTTTGCGCCAGCCGGAAACTTGAATTTCAAATTACAAATGCAATTTCAATTTACAAATGCATTTGCAAAAAAGAAGTTAGATTTCTTAATTTAATTCAATTAATATCTATAATATTCGATCTGTCTTATAGTTCGATTATAGGAATAAATGTAATAAGAAAAATGAACGAAATAATTATTTAATGTCGATAAGATCCAGTCTACAAGATATTATGAGTTAATTTTAAAGCAATAAATTATCTTGTATAGTTTGTTCATAAGGTTATATTCATTTTAAAATTATAGACAAATGATTACAAATGAAATTCGATGAACTTTATAATATTGTGATGTTCTTTAAACAAATATTCGTTAAAACTAATAAATTATTTTTCTCTTTGCAGGTGGTGAATTTGATCACATTTTCCATTTGCATGGATACAGCTTCCGTGTGATAGGTATTCGAGAATTGAATGCAAGCTTGGAAAAGGAGCGAGTGAAGCAAATGCATGAAGAAGGGACCCTGTTTACTTCTAATAATTTAGTGGATCCGGTGATCAAAGATACAATAGTGATACCGAAATTCGGTGCAGTAGCTCTACGGTTTAAGGCGGATAACCCTGGCTATTGGATGATGAGAGACGAAAGGTCTGCACATTGGACTAGGGGACTCGATTTTGTTCTCAAAGTAGGCGAAGAAAGCAATTTTGTTCAAGCTCCACCGGATTTTCCTAAATGCGGATCATACGTCGGTCCAGAATATTTTTTAATTTAAAATTGGCGTGTCATCGAATTTAGTTAATTCAGTTACCATTGGTGTTCTATAACAGTTGCTCAATGTACTCGAACTTGTGATATAATTCTATAGACTGTTATTGTGATTTTGAAATTGTATAGATCAATGAGATTTGTAGTATAAGAGAAGATAGTATGATTTCCGCTTAGTACTACATTAATACATAGTATTAATATAATGTAGGTTAAACTGTTATTAATTTGTTTTTTAATTATTTTTTATTAAATTTTTTATAAACCTCTGATAGTTTTTACTATTTTTATTAGCTCTGTTAGCTCTGAAAAAGATCATTACTGGATCTAGAGGAGGATTACTTAAAAATATGTTGTTTTGTATCGTGGTTTTAGAACTAATATGGACAATTAAAACTAGCTTTATGGACAGTCAAAAGTTTTACTTAGCTAAGATCCGCGACAAGCAAAACAATAACAGAAAATTAATAATGTGTGTTTTTCCGTTGGGTTTAGTGGATTTATTTGGAACTTAAACCAAAAACTTACCGAAAAATCGGCCATCAACTTTCCACCCACCAACCACTATACACAACGCCAAACACACACCATCACTTTTCCATCTTGTACACGACACGTGTTTCGCCCCAACACGAGGCATCTTCAGGTATAGTAGACTCTACGGAAGACAACCGAAAAGTTTTTTGTGGTTGGTGGGTGGAGAGTTGATGGCCGATTTTTCGGTAAGTTTTTGGTTTAAGTTCCAAATAAATCCACTAAACCCAACGGAAAAACACACATTATTAATTTTCTGTTATTGTTTTGCTTGCCGCGGATCTTAGCTAAGTAAAACTTTTGACTGTCCATATAGTGATGGATTTCCGCAAAGTAACGCCTGACTCCATTAATAAAACTAGCTTTGCTAAGATCTGCGAAAAAATATTGACTGTTGATTAATTATGGATTTCCATAAAGTATCGCTGGCTGTATTCATCAAAGTGAATTACATTATACGGTGTGTATAATTTAGATCATTAACGATTGTGGAATAACACTTATTGTGTGTGCCCCGTGCACGTTATATCTTATACGTTGAGATAGTGGCAAATTGCCATATTTATAATAATGAGACAATCCTTTCTCTTATTATTATAAATATGGCAATTTGCTTTTAACAAAGAAAAGATATTTCTACTAAACAATGTGATGCGGTCTTTTGCCTCACTTCTTAAGGTTATATGTGTGGTAAATCCTTTCCACTTGAGACAGATTAAGTGACAGAGAAAGAGAAGATCTATGACCTATAAATCAGTACCTACGCACTACTATAGGATGTTGTAGATGATGATGATGGTGTTAACATTTTAAACTGAATCTACAATATGCTTTCACATGTAAGTTGTAATGGCTGATAATATAAGTATCTATTTACCTATATAAAATTTCCGTATTTTATTTATAATTTTATATTTATTCAAAAGTATTACTGCATTTATCATATATAATTCTTCTTATATATGAGACTTATCGTGTGTTTGTACTATACGCTTGCACCGATTTTGATGAAATTTTTATGTTAGTATAATAGTTATTATCACAGTAATTGGACCCAGTAGGTCGAACCGCAATCGATTTCAAGGTTATTTCTATTTCCAGGGTAGGACAACGTCTACCGGGCTCGTTAATATACACTCAGTCAAGAAAGTGCCGGGAAAATATCAATAATACACAAACTGTTTGTTATTCATCCAAATTTATTTTATCACCTTCAAAGTATGCTCCTTCAAAAACGATACACTTACGCCAACGAATAATCCAATCATCAAAACATTTTTTAAACGCTGTTTCCTGAATTGAGTTCAGTTCTCGCCGCGAATTCTCCTTTATGTCTTCTACCGATTGAAAACGGGTGCCACGAAGTGGTAATTTGAGTTTGAGAAAAAGAAAGAAGTCGGCAGGAGCCATATCTGGTGAATATGGTGGTTGCTCGATGGTATTTGTTGAGTGTTTGGTCAAAAATTCGTTCACAATGATGATGATAAAATAATCCATGCCCGATATTTTCTTGACTGAATGTATATAAAACGCTTTAGACTGTAAGCTCTATGCTAGCCCTATAAAATGGGTATCGTTATAAACACACAAATCAAAAAAACAATCATTCAGATTCTGAGAAAATATTTTTAAACTTTTTTTATGGGATAGGAGGGCAAGCGAGCAAGCGTGTTGCCTGATGGAAAATAATCAATACCGCCCATAGACATCCGGGATACCACAGGTATAACGGAAGCGTGTTTTTGAAGGTGCCAATGTCGTATCGGTTCGGAAGTACCGCTGATGGCTATACAAATTTTTATACTAATGCGGGAATCGAATTCATGACCATTGGTTCAAAAAGCGATTATTACGCCACTGCACCATTTGGGTTATTAAATATGGTTCTCTTTCATCTATCTTCTCATTGTGCTCAAACTATGTAAGTATCCCTTTCTCAACTTTTGTCGCAACACCTTTTACTCCACATAACTCTTTTGTGTCTTCATACTTTATTCTCTCATTTTCACCGCATTCAGTCTACTTTCATGACTCTTCTGCCAAACCCAATTTTCACTACCGTAAATCAGAGTCTGGACAATGTCTGTTTAACAAATATTGCTTGAAATCTGGAAGTAAGAACCCAAAGAGTATAATAAGTGTTCAAAAAATCTGTCAAACGCATTATTGAAGCAACGGTACATGCTACTTGCTTCTATTGATTATTGACCTCTTTACACTTTCTTTTCTGAATACCGGTAGTTACGGCGACGCAAAAACCCACACGAATGTGTAAAAAAGGAAAAGTAACGAAAGCGCAACAGACGACAGACTTAATATTATGTAGATGATATATTTGGTTTTACCATTGGTGCTTCACTCGAGTGTGATTTTATTGTGTCAAGTATGTGTTTCATTTTCACTTGAATACCTTTGCTGTGCATGTTTTGCTGGGCATATTTTACTTTATTATCGCAGTCCAATTCTGAAGGAACGCAAATTAACCCACCTCGCTTGTCCAATGCGGATTGGTGGGGTAACCAGACTCGGAAAAAATATTTATTGATTTAATTTTTTTGCACAAAATTACAACAGACAGAATTAATGCCATTAGGCATTTTCTACCAGTCAACTTGCGGGTGAAAGTGAAAAAAAATTAAAAACTAATTTTATATATAATTTTATATAATACCAAGTACTTTCATCCTTGTGACCAGGGCTTCAAAAATTGTCAAACTTTGACTTTGAAAATTAATTTGTTTGGGGCTTTTTTTAATATTAAAAGGATTCATTCCAGAGCTGTATAGCCGTTAAAGCGAAGGATTTAGAGATAAAGTCGGTGCGGTGTGAAGGAGTAAGAAGCGAAAAGTAAGTAAAAAGTCACAAACTAGAAAAGGGATTATTTTTTAAAAAGAAACACAAGTTTCGAATTTAGAGTTAAATTTTTTTCATACCCAGACTCTTTATTTAGTGCCAGTAACAGTTATTTTCAATAATGTAAAAAAATCAAAACCACCGTTTTTTTTAAGGAGTGTATTTATCCCTATGTGGAAATCGAACTGGCGACTGTTGATTCCGAAAGAAGTTGCTTTGCCACTGAGCCAATTGAGTCGTCAGTCATCAGCGTTGTACAAAATGCTGTGTTCCAGTCCATTGTAAATTTTAAATGGCTCCGTCAAGTGGGCGTAACACTTATTTGGGACCGCCTTTACTTAATTCTTATAACCCAAAGATGAATTTCGCGACTTAATTACAATAATAAAGTTTCAGGCTTACGTATGCAACCTTATTATACTTAATTTAATTTCTTCAAAAATACCCGTAGTTCCACAAGTAATTATTTCCTAAAAGAATAAAATAATATCTAAAATGTGTTTTAAATTCTGCGATTCGCTATAGTGTCTTGTTTAAATTGACCGGTGTATAAATGATGTAGTTAAATGAGACATACCAAACCGTATTTACTTATTAAATCCACTGACGAGGGCTTGTTAACAATGTAATAAATTGTGATGAATGATGATGAAAACGCCTGTCAGGCGTGTATTGGATACCGCTATAACGAGATGGCATAATGAATAGAAGAAAATATAATAACGGATAAGTCCAAATAGGAGATAATGTTTTTTACTACCGATACATTTTTAGCTTCATTCGTTCTGTTTGATTGGATTGGATTCTAAGATGTTAATGCTGGTAGCCTATTGGCTTTAACAGCTTTATCGTATTCAGGGCCTGCTTTAACTTTTAGTTAAATATAATTGGGAGTCTGCGCAAATCGCAGAATCCATCGGCCTGACCCCGTGTCGGAGGTACACATATGTGTGTGTGTGCTGATTTTAAACTCGTCAAGATTCTACGTTAAACATGTAGGGGAGGATTGAACTTTAGTAACTATAGTCCCTATTAGTCCCATAGACCCTAAGGTCTAGGGGGTCTACACCGGCCGTTTACACGGCCGGTGTAGAAGTGTTCCCTACTCTACGTGCTCGGCTAGAGCCGGGGTGCGTATGAGTGTTGGTGTCGTGAGTGGATCCGAATGACGCTGTTTCGTCGTCCGGATCGTGTAACACGTTACGCGGGCGTCGTCTTTTCGGGCGTGCGATTAAATCGGGTCGTTCTGTTTCTATTCATCGTTTATCAATGAAAGGAGTTAAACGGTTTCCTTGAGGATTATATTGCTTCAAATAAATATTGAATACAAAAAGGTCAATGTCTTGTTTGCAAATGTGTGTTCTGATAATCGGGTTTCTCGCTAAAAAAAATATATAGATATGCTAACATTTGTATTAATTTCGTGAAACCTACGTCAAGACAAAGGATATATAACGATATTAAATTTAATTTTAATTCTTAGTCTCGGAATAAACAAAAAAGTATTAAAAGAGTTTTAATAATTAAATTAAATGGCGAGGTAATATGAAGAGAGTTATGAGTGTGGATGAAGCAAAGAAAGTGTGTCGAGATCGTAGCAGATGGAGATCTGTGGTCTCTGCCTAACTTCTACGGGAAACAGGTTTCAACACACATATGCCTTTTAATGATTTAAATGCAATTATTGTATGATATAAGAAACCAGTATGTTCAAAAAAAATGTCCATCTAAAGACTAAGCGATTATTACAGCGTATTCATTTATCTCAATCATCTAATCCTTAAATATTCCTATTGTGTAGTATCGATAGGTTGATTGGGTACGTGTTTATTATATAATCTATGGTATAAATTATTATTATCAATTTCACAACGAGTCTTATTAAATGTATACTGTAATTTGTAAAACTGACTCCATCTTATTATCGGAAGGTGTACTTTTTAGTAGACCTATAGGTAGAGTTGCATGGAATTAAAAATATAAAAAAATAATTCAAAAATATTTTTCCGTATGTTTATTTTTCTTTGCTTACTTAAAAATATTAGCAATACTTTGATGTTATTAGAAATCTTGTTATATAGGACAAAAACAGTGAATGCTTGTATATAAAAATGGAAAGCTATTTTGTTAGTCTCGCTAAAACTCAAAAGCGGCTCCACCGATTTAAATACTTTTTTATTTTGTTCGCTATACTATTGGGATGGTTTCAGAATAAAAAAAAAATAGGGAAACGTAAAAAAAAATTAAAAAATTAAAATAAAATGTTTACCTTCCTTTTACTTTCAATAGATGGCGTTCGTGACGGCTTTATCGTCTAACGGACGTGTTGGTGTACAAAACTGTCCTTTTTTTTGTGCGATTTTGAAAAGTACTGCAGACCTAAGTACTAACATAACAGGAGAAGATAAGCCTACCAGGAGATATCGTTTTCGTTAATTTGAATTTAATAAATTGTAGATAAACCGAAGTTCATATGCGTAGTTAAGTAGTCGCTTCCGTGACTCTTGCGGGGTAGCGGTTGTCCATGGGCGGCGTTGATTGCTATCCATCAGACACGCTTGCTCGTTTGTCCTCCTATCCCATAAAAAAAAAGTTCACTGGGTCATCTAGTCCTTTATAAATATGTTTCACATCAGTAGATCAATAGCAGAATTGAACTATTGTTACCTAAAACTGTTTGATAAACATGACTTGAAAACGCTAAAAGTCAAAACATCCCGAATGTTTTATTAAAATGGTCTGAAAGAGTTTGAGAGACGTGCTCGCCTCTTCGCGGAACATGTTTTCAAACATGCACGTCATGTTAAACTGTACGGACAGATTGTTAAAGGCATCGCATATGGAACACTATTGATCTCGCTTTCTCATTTGTAACACTGTTGGTAAACTTAAGTAAATAATGAATGGTTATTTGACCATATTTGCGCTCTTTAATATATACGAAGGCAAGTAATGTTTTTTAAATTTACTATATTTTTGTTTACCATTCCAACTAAGCTAATCATGCTTGTGCTAAGAATTTTTTTTTATATATTCACGCCTATCCCCCGCAGGGGTTGGCAGAGACCACAGAACTCTATCCGTTACTATTCATCGCAGCAAAACGGCTTTCCATTGGTCGCTTCTCGCCCTCGTGAGAATCAGGACGTGACGGGTGGCGAACCACGTCACCGTCATTTTTCAACAAATTAGTAATATTAAATTCATCTTAGTGAATCCCACGAGTCGCAAGGGAGGATGGAGGTCAGCCCCAGCAGAGCCTTGCATGCTGAGGTAAGGCACCATAGTACCCGATCCCGGGACGGTCGGCACGCTTGCGACTAAGCTCGCCCTTAGCCATGCATCCTTTGGCACGGCAGACCGTGGATTGGCGGAGAGGAAGGGAAAGGATAAAGAAGAAAGGAAAGGGCAGGAACGGACCATTCAAAAAAAGGAAAAATGTGCTGAGAAATGTTTTTTATAAATAGTCCAATAATACGAAATCACGACAATAGATCGTAAGCCCAATGTTTACCAATTAAGCTATTGCCGCTTAGGTCTTTAAATAAGTGTTATTTTGTAAATTGTGAATGAAGCCTGCGATAGTTACGTCAATTATATTAAAAAACATAATACTGAATCTGTGACGTTCAAAGTACTTATATAATATTTTATATAGTTAAAAGATTTTGGTACATTAAAATTTCAATTTAAATTTTCTGTTCGGCTTTACGCTGTCTACGTTCACGTCTATTCGAGGGACGGCCATGCCCGCGTAAACCGGGGACAAGTGAATGGTCCAACACTGGAGAAGGCTTAGCCTTGTTTAGAGGTGATCTCAGATGCTCAGCAAGCCATGAGCGCGTACCCGTCTTGAATTCCCCCCTCACACCCCCAGAATGAATGAGTAGCAACTCCCCGAAAAGAATTCTAGTTCGTGGGAAATAAGCACCGATACTCGAAACCTACTCCATTAATGCCATTTAATTGTAAATCCCGTCAGCCAGACAATAAAATTGATTGTTTTTAAATTTATTTTTTTAAGGAGGAGTTAGATAAACGAGCAAGCAAATCTTATGACAGTCGTTACTTTATTAATATCAAAATGTAAAAAATATTATATATTAAATATATCAACATATATTTAATATTAAATGTACACAGATATATTTTATATTCATTATTAACCCACGGCAGTCCAATGTTGGACATAGGCCTCACCTAAGAAGCACCACCTAACTGGATCTTCGGCTACACACATCCAGTCTCTGCCATCTACTTTGCGCAGATCGTCGCTTCATCTAGCAGGGTCCCACATTACGTTTGCCGAGACGCGGTTTCCACTCCAGCACTCGTCTACGTCAATGGTTTTTGGGTTCTCCGACAAATGTTGCACACGTTTGTCTGAACCGAGCAACACAATTAATATAATTTAAGTTTATAACCAAGTGGAGATTACAAGTTGAACAAATCGGATATACCCGGCAGTGGACAAACTGATGCTGGAGATAAAGAAGAAGATAGGCAAGTGGTAGCCAGTTGATCGATCCTGGCTTATGTGTGTATAAATGTATGTGAATACAATTCGATGTTAAGTTTCTATAGAAGTACTATTGTAATTGGGAGATCGCATAGCATAGAGTATCAAAGTTAAGTAAGTTAAGAAGACAAGTTTATCGAAAATACAAATTTTTGTTAAAATATTTAACCGTAATTTGCCCGCTTTGTGATTCTACAAGAGTATTATGAAATATTATTTATAGTATTATAAGTAGAATTATTAAAAAATATAATAAGTAGAATTATTAAAAAATATAATTTGGTTTTGTCAATGTTTATTACTTATAACTCACATCATACTCAGTGTCATATCATTTACGTAAGCAAAGAATAGGATATACACGAATAAATAATACGTATCTCATATAAGTATCTCAACAAGATTTTCGCACAAGTCTACACAAGGATGAATAATATTTTCCCCCTTGGCGAAGTATCACAGACATATGTTGTTAGTGAGTAAATAAAAAATACACATTCACGCAACATTTCTGACGCCTCTGCAAAGAACGCATTGTCTGAAAGTTGCTTAAGCAAAAGCAAATATTTATCTTAACGCTTAACGATTCATCATCGCCTTTGTTCAATACACAGCTCTGTGGGGTTAAGTAATTTTCTCGTTGCCTTGCCGAAAACGGAACTCGTTTTAAAATACCATTTAAGCGGCTTTCACTTTCTCGACGACAGACACCTATCAAAGTACCTTGCGAGTATGAAGTTATATAGCTTTGCGATTTTGTCGATTTAGCAGCGTCATTTGTGTGATTGGGTGTTAGCGATAGGTTTCAAATTGCCGTGTGTTAATCGCTATGTTGTTTCTTCCGAGTGCTAATTATTTATGCATGTATGCAGCAGTATCGAGTGTGCTTATAGGCGCCAATATTGACGTTACTGTTACATTTCGATGAGTCTTTTTTGATTTGTTTATGGATCATGTAAATAAAGAAGCAAGCGGGTGACGTGATCGTAAGTAACCATTGCTGCCCATAGACATCTGCAGTACTAAGGGTACTTTTTTATAGTTGCTCGTGAGGGTCATCTGGTGGTAAGTGATCACCGCTGCTCATAGACATCTGCAGTACTAAGGGCACTTTTTTATAGCTGATCAGGTAAACGAGCGTGCGGGTCATCTGGTGGTAAGTGATCACCGTTGCTCATAGAAATCTGCAGTACTAAGGGCACTTTTTTATAGCTGCTCAGGTAAACGAGCATGCGGTTCATCTGGTGGTAAGTGATCATCGCCGCCCATAGAAATCTGAATTTTTTTTTTTCAAATTTATAAAAGTTCTGAGGAAAAATAAATTATTCATGGTGAAATAATTTGTTATAATGAACGCATTTAACATCTCTATATGATTTTTGCAAAATATTGGAAACTATTTCAATTTTTAATATGAAACAAAAAATGTTCGCTTTCACATTTTCAATCAGAGTTTATTATTATAATTCGACAGCTTCACAAGTACAATATAAAAGAAAAAAGTTTCTCTTTGCTGATAGTATCTAGATATTGCTTAACACTAGTCATTCTTGTGCCTTCCTGACACGATAACTTTTCAACTTTGACATTTTAATAAACAAACTATTGTGTACTCGGTATTGATTAGATCAATAACTTAGTTGTCTACATGTTCCACTACTCTAAGACAAAAAAATAATCTAGCTGGGGAAAATGGACCTAGATGGAGGATGGAGGACCGCGTCTTGGACAACGTAGCGTACTACGGTACGGTCTTCGAGTTATTTCTCTTAAACGTAATGATTACTTGCTCTATGGAATATAATGTAGATTACTATAACTGATTTTTAAAAACTGTTAATTTCGTTAAAGTGAAAATCACGCCATTCTTGGATAATGATTCAATATAATTTATAGTCGTTATAATTAAATTCTTTCTTGTCAGAATTCTTAGTACCTTCTTATTAAAGTTCTACAAGTTTAGCTAGATTGTTAAAAGCAGCTGGCAGACTTCTAGAAACCGTAGTGATCCTACTAAGAACTGATATTGTTTTGACCTGGTTTAGGAAGAATCAAAGCTGCTTAAACAATAAGATCTATTAACGATGTATTCAAATGTACTATTAATATTTTGTACATCTGTCATGATATTTTATGCTGATATTAGCATGCTCAAAACATTCCACCTTATGTTGTACTATTGTATCTTGTGACTTATTTTTGAAAATTGTAGAACGTACTAGAATATTCATTCGTTTTACTTAAATCAATAAAAAATAAATTTTAGTAACACGATAGCCGACATCATATCGAAGCGTTTATATTGCGTTTACACAGGCGGACATTTTGAATTAATCGTTACGTTGACAGGTAAGCTCTATTCTAGTAATTGCGTTATTGAATACGGCTTTGTTTACTCGTATTAATTATGGCTGGATAGAACAGAGGTAAGAGTATCAGAAATCTCGATTAATAATTAATAAAAACTATTTTTTATAAAGAAATAATAGTTATTTATTTATCTATGGTGAATTTCATTTCTTAAAGGCTGGCAACCCTTCTACAATGCCTATGGCGCTGCGGATATAAATAACTTAGTTGTCTAGATGTTCCACTACTGGTAGACAAATAATATTTAATCTAGCTGGGGAGATGGAGCTAGATGGAGGAGATGGAGCTAGATGGAGGATAGAGGACCGCGTCTTAGAAACGTGGGGTACTACGGTACGGTTTTCAAGTTGTTATTTCTCTTAAACGTAATGATTACACGTTATATGGAATAAAATGTAGATCACGATCACTGACTTATTTGATAAGTCAGTGATCGTGATTTACATTTTATCATATTAATTTCCTTAAAGTACTAATCCTGCCATTCTTGGATAATGATTCAATATAATTTATTAGTCGTCACAATCAAAGGCGGCGTTAATTGCTTTCTATCAGGAGAAGCGCTTGCGCGTTTACCTTTCTAACCCATTAAAAATACTTCTTCGCTTTCCCGACGCCATTATTTAATACCTCTTCTATTAAAAAAAATAATCCTTCACATATCTCAAAGGTCGATATCGCTTTTGTAATGTTTATGGTGTTGCAAACATCTATGGCTGGCATTTATAACTTTTCATCAGGCGAGACGCTTGCCTTATTATGCCATAAAAAATTGAATCCAAGGTTGGCAACACATATTCCGTGCCTTTAATGTTACAGATGTATAATCCATTTCCCTCTAATTGTATTTAAATTGCGTTTCTGAATAGGGGCAATTTGAAAATGAAAAAGTTTTCTTTATATGCGCTGACACTTAGGAACGTAAATATATGTATATTAAGCGCAGGTGATGCTTTTTGAATTTCGCAAAAGACGTCGTTAGTCTTTGAGGACATCATTATTCATAACAAGGACCTATCCGTTTCTGCTTCGAAAAGTTCAGTTTCTATTATTATTAATAATAAAATTGATAATTTACTTTGAAATATTTCCGAACGGCTTATAGTTAGAAAAATAAGAGGAATAAGATTTGAGCTTTTCGTATGAGTATAAGAGTCCTTGAATAAATGGGGGACTTAATTTTTGATTACGTTGATCAAAATCCAATCTAGCTGTATTATTGGATAAATTATTTAACTTTTTCTATTATATCTTATAAGTTGCTTCAAAATTATAGTTTATTTATATAGTTAACTTTTACTATCTTATTTTGTTCAGGCGTTGGCCAAAAAGAATTGTATAATTGTAAAAAAATCTCACCTGATCCGTTTATATAATCATATTAATTTTATACTCAATGGAAAATTTATTACGGTTGTTCAGTATGAAATGAGTCGAGTTACGCTGTATTTTCATTTTATTTTAGGAAGGCCGAGTGGTCTTTGCTTACATAAATGCGCCCTTGCTTTGGCAATGAAAGGGAACGACCAATTAATTTCTTTCATTGCCTGAAAAATTCGTCGAATATACCGGCTTGTGTATAGGATGAAAGTAATTACAATTGACTAAATTTTTCTAAGAAAATCATGAACTGTAGCTTTATTTTTTTTTATTTAAATTTATTGCTTGAATTACTAATGTTTTTTAACATTACATATGCAAAAAAATAAATACAGCACAAGTATAATCATATCCTATTTTTTATATCAGCATATTTTTAATATCAAAGACAAAACGAAACACAAAATAATGTAGTTTTACACAAATTACTACATTAATCATGTCATGCCGAATTAATTTACCAGACAGATTTACAACAATTATTGTTGTGAATTTCTGCCGATTTTTGCTATTCAGAGATGTACTGAAAGAATAAGGATTAAGTCATCCTGGCTAAAGTGAACGATTTTATATTGTCATTTTTGATTTATAATCAATCAAATTACATAGTACAAGGTCGCAAACTTTCTTTCTTTGGGCATGTGTCTCGGCGCGATAACACTTCCATCGAGCGTCTGGTAATGCAGGGAAAAGTGGAAGGAACCCGAGCACTTGGCAGATTTCCGATGCGGTGGGCGGACCAGATGAAGACTGCTCTCAATAGCCCCATACATGAATGCACGAAGAAGGCACCCGTGAGGGATGAATAGCGGTATCTGGTTAAACAGGCCACAACTATAAATAACGACGACGACTGCTCTGTCAAGAGTATGAAGACATAGAATAAGAATTCAATCAAATTTACGATCTTTTTGTTTCTCCGACGTAATAAATTGAAATTATGTTTTCACTAATATAGGTTCCTGTAAGACTTTCTATGTTTGCCATAATATATTCTTAATAAATTACCCTATTTGTAACGTAATTTACATGAGAAAATTGATTTAGCTAAAAGATAAAACAAAACAAAATGTGATAAAAGAAAGAAATTACTTATAACTTGACTCCTGCGGTGTCGCGGTTGTCTATGGGCGGCGT
The DNA here is from genome assembly GCA_031353405.1 of Baronia brevicornis. NCBI lineage: Eukaryota > Metazoa > Arthropoda > Insecta > Lepidoptera > Papilionidae > Baronia > Baronia brevicornis. Next base: position 72,234 of record JASFAT010002631.1, on the reverse strand, counting down.
TGATTGCTTTCCATCAGGCGGCACGCTTGCTCGTTTGCCCTCCTATCCCATAAAAAAAAGGTTCATCTTTATCATTTGGACGAGTGACGGTCTAGTATAGTGTTTTTGCGTAACATTTTATGGAATAGGAAGGCAAACAAGCTAACGTCTCGCCTTGTAGAAAGCCATTCACCCTGCCCATAGGCATCCATAACGTCATAGGTATTATATATGCGTTAAAACTTCTTTATACGCTTTACCATTTTGTGGAATCAATTACCTTCAGCGGTATTTTACAACATACATATTTCTAAGGCTGACAACGCTTCTCCAATACTTGTGGTATTGTAGGTGTCTATAGGCGGCGTTGATTGCTTACTATCAGGCGACATGCTTGCGCATTTGTCTTCTATAAAAAATCGTATAGAAAAAATATTTGTGTGACATTAATTTGAGTGTGTCATTACTTCTGTGTTTTACGAGCATAAAGCATAAGTCAGTGACAAAATTGTTGTAGTAAAGTTGGAACACGTATAAATTTTATGGGATACGGCAGTTAGCCAGACTACGTAAAATTTATGAGCACACGGCGCTTGCCACAATCCTGAAATTGTATTGCATGGTGTGAAATTATTATTTATTGTTCTTTTCATATTTATTTACTTATAAGGTAGTTATGGTTTTTAAATAACTTCTTTATTTATTTCATTTTATGCTTCTATTTTATAGTCTGCCTGGTTTCGGGCGTAGAATAGGACTTTTTCAGTTTTTTGGGTGTCGTATTATAAAAGCAAAAGAATATTATTAAAGCAAACGAATGAGAACCGAAACAAGGTCTTATCTGTGATTTCCGCCTAGATTTTAGATTTATGATTACACCCCCTTGCGTCCCAAGTATGTTACAAATTATAAGTACGTTACAAGTATGTTACAAAATATTTACAATATTTTTTACCAAGTTACATAAAGTGGTATAGGCTCTTATTAATTAATGAAGGAAAAGAATATCCATTTCTACACCTGTTTAATTGTTTTATTCTTGCAAACATTGGGCGAGGTGTGTTTCGTTAGTTGAAATGAGCGGGAATTAAGCTAACTGTAATCCCAGACCTTTTTACCAAAGGTTCCGTTATTTAGTTTTGGGTTACGTAAAATAGAAGGAATCTATGGAGGTATGGATATAATAATTATATACTTGGTTTCAAAATATATTTATCTTAATGTCATATATGATAATTGCGGGTAATTTCATCTTCTTTATAATAAGTGAATTGTTTTCTTTTTCGCTAAGATAAAGTTTAGAATTCCAAATAGGAATTATAAAGCTCTTTAATATATAATATATATTTTATTGGTAAAGGTCGCTCGCTAGAGAGCAATCAAGACATCAGCAGTACCGTATGTGTAAGTAAAGTATGTGTAAGCTTGTTTTTTTAAAGGTTCTAATGTCATATCGCTTCAGAAACACTGCTGAACACAGATGGTCCTACAGGGCAGTGGTGTGTGGAAAGAAGTTTCGCGAAAAATTTATCACTGCATAGCTATTCATCTAGATGGTGTAAATAAAACTTAAATGGAACACAGTAAAACAAGCGTGTTGTAAGCAATAATGTTCTTTTCTAAATAGATGAACCGTCAAAGTTTACGTGCCTGCATATATACGATAAATATGTATAAGTATTTAAGATCGTTGCGAATGTGGATGGAAGGGTCGGTAAGGGGAAAACCACGGAAAACATACCTTGACCAAATTGCTGTAGTTTTTAAGAAAGGCCAGTCAAGAGTACCCTTAACCGGCGGGCTTGCATGAGGAGAATAATGAGTGTGAAGGAAGCAAGGAAGGTATGCCGAGATCAAAATCGGAGGAAACAGCCAGCCACTTCATTCTTCTAATAATTGCATAATTTCATATCAATAATAACCGGATTGGCAGACGCTTAAAAATTGAATATAAAGAATTTGTTCTCGATATTCGACCATGGAAATCTAACAAGGGAAATGTAAAAACGTTATACAACAAAGAAAAAGGTTTCGAGCCCGCTATGTATTGTTCTCTAGCTACCTGTTACGTACACCGAAATTTATAGGCTCACCGGGTCGACTGAAATGTTTTGAAGAAATAAGAAGGAAAATACTTTTATATTAAAATTGTTGGAGTTACTCCATTCTCTTGACAATTTTGTTTATCACTCATCTCTATACTTTACGCCTCTGGATGACAATTCAAAGTTTGGGTCTTAAAAACATAAGTATCCAAACTGCGCCTGCATGAATGTCCCATTACGTTAATTCTCGGAAAATTGCCTATTTCTTACTTAAAAAAAAAACTGTTTCTTCAAACTTCAATTAAAAGTGGTCAGTTCTTTAATTGTGATTGATCGACGAATGTCTAATACTTTACCATTAATACTTATAAGTAAGAATATGATGTGTCAGGCTGATTTGGTTATTTGACGTTAATCTTAACCAAAGAAATTGATTTTTTCTATGGCAAGTAAATATATGTTATAACTAAAAGTCTAAAATCATGCAAAACAAAAGCACGCAAATCAAACCCATACATATTAAATGCTTAGTAGCAAATAAACTTAATATTTAACATAATACTTCTCTCTCTCTCTCTCTCGATCTCTAATGTATTGTATTGTATCAACAGTTTGTAACTTTGTATAACGCAAGCGAGGTATCAACAACTCAACTTTGTGTTTTCTTATTTATTCAACATATTGTAATTATGAATTATTATGAATTTTTTTTGCGATATTCAAATATTTTTATTTTTTCTTTTTTTTTATGGGATAGGAGGGCAAACGAGCAAGCGCATGGCTGATGAAAAGCAATCAACGCCGCCCATGAACGACCGCAACACCGCAGGAGTCGCGGAAGCGTTGCCGGCCTTTTAGGTATGTATAGGCTTGTATTTTGAAGGTTCCAATGTCGTAACAGTTCGGAAAGACCGCCGAGGGAAATATACCCTAAGATGCTCTGTATCATGGATGCAATCATAACCTATAAATAACATAGACAAAATCCAGTTTCTGACATTATGGTATCTTTACAAGAAGGGGTAATTACATGAAATTAAGACATCCAATTAAATAATTTCATATGCAGAATCGAAGATATTGAATACTGATTAACAGATAAGATATACGAGTTAATCAATATAATGTCAAAATTAAAGCCATAGCAAAGTAAAAAACAAAAGCAAAGTAAAGCAATACGCAGTTGCACTTTCTTAGATAAAACTAAATTTCAGTTTGCATTTTTTGCAGTTACGTTTCACAAAGAAACTAAACAGCATTAGTTTTTTTTTATTAATGTAGCATACTATTCTGGTAGATATTTTTACAACAAAATTATATTAATAAAACAAATACAAGGACGATATGTGCATATGAGCCGTTTATTTTGAAAGTGGCCTAACTCCGTTTTTCAATATTTTCCGGTTACCATGGTTACATGTAGAAATACATGTTATTTATCAGTAAAGCATTTTAGTTTTCTTTTATTCTGAGCAATTACGATAATTCTTGACACATAAGTTTTCAGAGTTAGTTCAATCATTATATTTGTTCAGTTGACGGTTCATCTGCTTCACAACTTTCAAGATAGAGATGCTAGGAGATACACCGGTGGATACGTTTTGAAACGATGATGATAATCTCAGGTAACCATCTACATGATATATTCTTGCGAAGCAACGCACAAATATATTAAATTTTTTGGTATATAAATCTCAGAAAATATGTATACTTATTAATATCAAAATTGTTTGACATTTAAACATATTCAACACTACTCGTACTACGTTTAACTTTACATTTAAGCGAAAGTATACTTTTTTCTTTTCTTTGTTGGCAATTAGTTATCACTATTATGCCAGTGTCAAATAAAATACGATGATATTAAATCTCTTAAAATATAACTCAACTTCTCACCAACTTATCACGTTCCGTCTTGATAAAATGGTAGCTATTCTACTAAAACCTTCTGTGGACGCATTTATTTCATCTTCACTTACACGCCTTAATCGAACTATATTGTATAATACACCACCAACATTAAACAATATAATAAGATTATGAGAATGAAATAAACACATAACGTCACTGATGTAAGTTGGCGGGAGAAGTCCAAGTATACTTGATATTATTTTATTAAAAAAGATAAAGCCTTCTTGCAGCATTAACTTGCATAGGCGTTCTAAAGTCAAGTGCACATTACTGAAACAAAGTGAATGCTTTTGGCGTGCATGCCGGGGACATGAGATTTTTATCAAATGTTAAGTAACGTTAAAAGGCATGAGAAGTGCTGGTAATGACTATTACTCAAATATATCTGTAACACCAGGGGCAGGTGCGTTGCATATGTTGATACGTTGTCAGCCTTTGAAAAAGATGCAAAAGTAGTGGGGGGTGGAGAAGAAGATCTTGAAAGGGATTGGTGGTGACGAGGGATGAGTAAACAGATTGAGTGCTACCTGAAAAGCGGTCTCCTGATCTAATTTCAAATTCGTTTACATTGAAATGCTTTTCAAACGCAAGCTTTCATAGTATTATACTGACAATTTTAAAACTAATTGTTTTTGGAAGCTTTTAGAAAAGCTCCAGTAATAATAGCCTGTTAGTTTGGCTTTTAGCATGCAACCTAGTAAACTAAATTGAAGTTGTTTCGAAATGTTTAGTTTAAAATAATTCACGTATAATTTGGTAAACGTAAGAAAAAAAACTTGACATTTATATGAATGTGAAATAAAATATTATAATGAAAATTTATTTGTTCTTTCTGCGTGGGAATAATACTGTCTTTGCAGCTTCTGCTTGTGCCGTTGCAGATGATAGGATCAGTGAAAAATATCTACACCATCATTTAAACAAATTTGTGAAAGTTTTTTAATGATAATTTGAAATATTTAGATTTTGTAATATTTTTGAACATCGCGGGAATCATATGTTGAATACTAAAACGTAAAATAAATAAGAATTAAATCTCAAAAGCAGCTTTGAATAAATCTTTGCGTAACTGCCTTTGTGTGTTTTAAATTAGAAAGCATTACTCTATTTAAGAGAAAGCGGGAGTTCCGTGCTGAGTAAATCTTATAACCAAAATCCTTGATTACATACTTGACTGCTTGAAGTATACTCCTTCGAGAAATAACTTTTAATAAGATTAGCACACAAAGCGCTCTCTGGGATTAAATGCCCCATTGACAACAATAAAAATACTTGGTTCCCGTTTAAAAATAAAAAAATGTCTATTTTCCACGCAGAAACTAAATTTAACCTGAATAAAGATTATAATGTATGGTATGGTCAATAGAATAGGGTCAACGCATTTCTTCCCGTGAGCACGTCCCGATGGGCAGCAGCTCTTAAATAAGATTAATCCCTACCTGCCTTAGCCATCCTCTTATGTTGGTGCAAATTTATAGCCCAAAGAGTTCGAAAGAACTTATAATATTATAATTAACGTATTGAATGCTTATGTACAAATGTATATACGCATTCAAGATGCTTATGTACAATGTGCATATAGGTTGTTCTTACGTTATGTACGATATTTGAGGTAAACGCCTAATAGAAAAATAAATATTTCACTCCGTAAGACACTGTATTGCTCTTTTATCGTGTCGGGTGCTATGTTGCACCTGAATACACCTTTCTGTTTGATTAAATTATATCTAGTGGTAGAACCACTGTACAACAAGAATGGCCGAGTTCCACCTCGATCGGATAAGTAGCACACCCGTGAAGAGTACGGGTATTTATCTGAAGTAATATATTTAATTGATATATTTATAAATTGATGAATTTTCCAACAATACAGAATGTAATACGGATAGTCTCAAGTAACCTTAACATAAGAAAAAAACAAAGTTGACCGAGACACAGATTTCACTCCAGCACTCGTAACGACAACCATTCGTTTCTCCGATAGACTAATCCAGGCTACTGTCATTGCACTTCGTCATCTTGAAGAGCTATATAGCTAGCTCACTACTAGTATCCTAAATATATAAATTTCAAATTTAAAATATTAAAAAATTCAATATTTTTAAACAAAAAAATAATCGTAATATTCTTACGATAATATTTTCTGTTATATTACAAACGAAATTGAATCATTGTACATTCCAAAAATGTATTCGAATACTTTGAATGTAAAAATATCTTTCTCCTCTTTCGGGAGAACGTTTTAGTCGGCCCAGTGAGCCTATAAATTTTGGTCTACGTAACAGGCGGCCACATAACAATATCTAGCTGAAGCTTGAGGCATCGAACCTTTTTCCTTGTTGCTTTTAGTAAGTTGTGAGGTCACTTTTGTAACCAAATAACATAAGAATATATGTAGTTGTAAATAACAGATCGTAGTCTCACTAAAGCTCTCTTCTCTAAGTTCTCTTCTCTTATGCTCTGCACACAACCACTCGCAACGGCTACTCTAGTGTTTTGGTTTTCTCAAAGTATTTTCAGTGGTGGAAGTGATTATGTTTCGATCTATATTCCTGACCGTGATTGGTGATTGAAAGTTACAGTGTTGCTAGAAACAATTTTAAAATTTATGAAAAAATAAATTGATCTATTTTAGGAAACAAAAAGAAGTTCACAATGTGATTTTATTTCTATATTTATTACTCAGCGTATTAATAACTTTCTACATACATGTTTTTTTGTTAAATAGATTTCAAAAGACAATTCTTGTCTATCGTGATAACTTTTTTAATTTTAAAGTTGTTTTCTTAATTTGATTCAAAATGTATTCTTCATAATCATTGAATTAGACTGCAGATTTCTTTTTTTTGTATTTTTAATGTAGGTATATAATTTCATCTATTATTTTGCCGGCAAGAGCTGTACTGAAATATATCATTTACTCTTATAAAGTACCACAATTTGACACAAAAAACTAATATTACACGAGATATGAAATAAAAAAGGAACTAAAAAAAAGCAATCTATAAATAGACTATACTAAAAACTATTATAAAATAGATAAAAATAAGAATTTTGTAATTAATGATTTTTATTTAAAACGTTAATGAAAATGATTTTTTGATGTCACTTAATTTGTGGCTTGTTTTGTCTCATTGTGTGGTTCCTGGTATATATTACGACTTCATTTCTATGGGTGGGTAACGTAGTAGCCTCGTACTAGGGGAGCAAACACCAGAGAAAAATAAAAATAATCTATGATCCTATCTTTTTGGTCAGGAATGGTTTAGGAATACATAGAGGACTAAGAAAGAAACATTTATTTTTATTTATATAGAATAAATATGAAATAAAAAAGCATATTAAGTGTTAAATAGTGCTGTACCGTTGCTGGATTAAAATTTATTTTCATAAGTTTCTTAAAGGAAAAAGCAATCATTAGAATTCACGAAGGTTTAGAGTATTTTAGCCGTTATGGTCCTAATTTGCCTATTTTTATTCAGAATAGAAAAGCATGTTAAACATAGCATGTTTATAAATAAGTTATAGAATTTAGTAAGATTAAGTTATATCCTAACACAATTTTTAGCAACACGTGTCGGATATTACAATCATCTAAAGAACTAAACAAGTATTATTCTTGTAATCATCGTAAATTGAAGCCAATTACAAAGGATCCAATTTAGTGAATGAAAGAAACACGCCAATAAAAATATTATTTTATGTAAAGGGTCGAATATTATACGTTTTTCTTCAGTTCAGTTTAACCCTTGTAAATGTGAGTCTGTTGGCCATTTTATACGCTGAGTGATGTCATTATCTTCGCCATCCAAGGCGATGACTTTTACACAGAGAAGGAAAATGTCGCAGTCCGGAAATATAGAAATACAGAGTAAACACTTCAGTATTGTTTTTAGGTTATACGTTATATTGAAGTTATGTAAATGTGAATAGCTTGTAAATATATGTAAATAATTCTAAGTAGCTTTGAGTGATTTATTAATAAAAGATGTACGTATAAAAGTAATAAATCGGATAATCAATAAATCATAGACAAATGCTTCAATTCTTTATTTGCTTTTGAATTAAATATACAATAATTTATTTATTTAAACACATTAATAAAGCTTATGATAAGTGTTTAAAAATAGAATGAAAATGAAGTAAACAAAATAAACCGTTAGTAAGAATAATATTACCATTTTTCTGGTCGTCGAGTCGAAAATACTTTTTTCTTTTGTTGCCTGTTTTATAGTAGGCTTTAATGTCATTATTTCCGCCATCCATGGTGAGTTAATTACGTATGCACTGCCAAAGGGAAATACAAGGGTTCGTAGGGAATATAAACAGCGTAAACATTCTAGTCTTATTTAATAAAGTTAGTTTCATCTTTCTTGGATTTAATTTGTGATATTAATCACTATTTCTGAATATTATACATACATTCAGAGATAATGATGATATTATTATGTACATAATAACTACCATTAAACATTTTTTTAACAAATAATTTCTTGATCAGTATAGCGTAGAGCGAGCGGGAGAGGGTGAGGGAGAAAGAGGTGCAGAGGGAGAAAGAGGTACAGAGGGAGGGAGACTACATATTCCCATCGCAATACGAATGTCTCGTTTAAAAAAAATTACGTAGACATCGCGAAACGAAAAATCTCGTTTGTGCAGTTTGCAGATAACTTTTTTTTATATAACGGACCACTCTCATTTGATATATGTATATGAAACGACAATTACATTTGCACTGGTTAATTTTTACGTATTTATTTTAAAGGTTGCGTATTTTTTTCCTCTTTTTTACTTAAAAATTACTAAAATTGCTAAAAAATACAAAATTACTAAAAAAATCCATAATTATTGATGAAACTGATATGTTATATTTAAGAATAAAATCATCATTATATATAGCATATTACGCCACGCTTTTTAATTATTATTTTAATATCACCCATTGCGTCATGTAAAATTAAAAGTACGTAATGCGTACGAAGCTCAAAATCTAAGACTGAATCATAACATCAGAATTTGCAGATTTAATTCATAATATTGTTTTCATAAAAATACCCCAATTTATAGGCAAATTTCAGCAAAAATAACTTAATGGGATTGTGTTAAGTTAGAAATTTAAATCCATTGATTAATTAAGCACTCTGATGATAAACTTACTGCGATTACGAGTACATGCAAGTCAAGTTATTTTTTAATTAATGAGCAAATTAAATTGAAATTTAATAAAACGAAAATATCTCTTATTTAAGAAAAAAGTATGTCTATGCTGGTAGTAGTGTTTTGTTCTGAGCATAGAGCCAGTGTAATCGGCCGTGTGTGCACAATTTACTGCTTAATGTCAAGTTTGCGTGGAACAGCGCTATGCTCGCTTAGTAATTGACTTATCAATCTCTGTGGGTCACAGTATGTGTGCCTGTGAATGAAATTACTATAAAAAACAATAATATTATAAAAATAATTGGATTTAAGTGTAAAATACAACCACTATGTGCAACTACTATTATTTTATTCGGCTGCGTAGTTCAGGGCATAGAATCTCAGTTCCCCTTATTCTTCATCTCATTTCTTCTCGTAGGTGTCATTATAAGTGACTATGGGAGCAAATACCAGTAGATGGGTACCAGCGTCCACTTGAGTAATAATAACCAATTTCCAATCTCCAATCTCCATTCGCATGGACAACCGCAATACTATGAGCATACACAAATGCTTAGCCTTGGTGTGGCATATATCCGTGGTCTGCGGTGTCCACTTTCCATCACGTGAATAACGTCAGAAAACATTATTTTTGCTAATTCCAGTCTAAACTTTAAATCGTGTGTATTGCTATGATTGATTTAACTAACCTGGACCTAAAATAGTTGGACTTGAAAAGTTATGTCGTTGATTTTAATTTTCCAAAGTTATTATTCGTTTTAAAACTTATCCACTATAGAGACTCCGATCATAGCCATTTTGTTTTATCTCAGATTAGTACGTAATGTTGGTTTCTATATTTCGATGTCGAAGATAAATATAGCAGCAAAGTATTCATATATATATATATATATATATATATATATATATATACTTTTCGCCCTCGTGAGAATCAGGACCTCGTTAGAATCATTTTCAAATAACTTATATATAACTTATAATTCATCTTAGTGAATCCCACGAGCCCGCAAGGGAGGATGGAGGTCAGCCCAAGCAGAGCCCTGTATGCTGAGGTAAGGCACCATAGTACTCGGGGGAGCCGAGGAGATTTATAAATCCATACATATATTTATTCCGATACGGGGATCGAACCCGCGACCGTTGACTCCGCGGGCGGAGGGCCCCGCCTCTGAGCCGTTAGTTGTAAGCCGTCGGTCGTTAGTTTTTTTTTCGGTCTCCAGTCAAAGTATTTTAACTCATATTTAAATATAATAAATAACAGCAACTCATTGAAATTTGATGGCAAGTGAACGTAAAGATGTTCCCATCTCCTCTCCCCTGAAATTGAACGCGGGGTGACTCTTTTATTTTGTTTTTATTGCGGGGTCGTTTATCGACTAAACATTGACCTACGTTGTAGGAGCCTCGGCGAAGTACGGACGACTTGATTACTTATTATGCCGTTCTTAAAAGGTTTAGGTACGGTTAAATATACATCTAAAATACGTTATTTGATTTTAGAGTACATAAAGGAAAATTATTCAAAATAATTTATGCCAAGAACAAGGCAAATGAAAATGTTTATTTAACAATACGCATTTTGTTTTCCCCAAAACTTTTTTCACGAAGAATCAATGTATGAATCAGTTACTTTCAATGAATTTCCGAATCGATACGACTTTGGAACCTTGGAAAAACAAGCTTACACATTTCTCAAAGCCTGACAGCACTTCTGCAAACCATCTTGTGTTAGAGATGTCTTTGGGCGGCGTTGATTGCTTTCCATCAGGCAGCACGCTTACTTGTGTGTCTTCCTATTCAATAAAAAACCAACATGTTTGTAATTTTTTTGAAATATAACCTAACGTAAAATTGTATTTAATAAATTTGTCTGCGTTTGACGTCGTGATAAAGAGGGAAATATCGATTTTATTTAGGAGTTGGAAGCCTATTGAATACAATCATTAACAAAATATTTGTGGTTCCGCATTCTGTAAAATATACAGCAAAGGAAGCGTCGTTTATGCTTCACAAATATGACAAATCAACAGCTCCGTATTATGAAATCAAACAATGAAACAGAGTCGAATGCAACATTTATGATCGCTGTTTAAAGCCGTCAAAAGGCTTCGTTTGTGAACAATGGTTTTGAGTGTCACAAAGGGCGCGAACGCTGAGCGGACGGAGGCTCTATGTAGTGGGGTGTGCGGGGTTGGATGGGGGTGCGGGGAAGCGCGACGCTCAGAACCAGGCGCGCGATTGCGGCGTGCGAACGCCGCTGTCCGTTGTCGAGCGACGCTACCCCTGAAGAAAAGCCAGTTACAGTGCAAAATTCTTGTGTTAAAATGCCGGTTCATTAGGTGTGTAAGCCGCACGAGATTTCCACGCCTGTTGCGCCTCTTCCCAAGAACCCTTTGCGTTTATCTCCACTTTAGGAACTTATAAGACCGCGCCTTTTGGATTTTCTAGGCAGTTTGAGGGTAAGAATATTTTCTTTGTTAAGAAGTTATAGTATATATATATATATATATATATATATATATATATGTATATATATATATATATATATATATATATATATATATATATATATATATATATATATATATATATATATATATATATATATATATATATATATATATATATGCTGTTATCATTATCATTTTATACAAAAATACATAGGTGTGTTGCTGCTGGACCCCAATCTGGGCGATTGACTTCATCTTAAGGCTTTAAATTTAAATTGAAGCAGTTTTATCAATTACATTAAGAGAGATATTTCAAGTTTTATGTATTCAGTATTATTGGATGTCAAAATAAACAAATTTTGCTATTATTCTACATTTGCTTGAATATTATACTACCGTTTTTAAAGCAACTTGAAGAGGGACTTTGATAAATTTATATTCATATTTAAACAAAGATTTCTTATTTAAGAAAATAATAAAAATAACTTTATGTTCACATTACATTAATGCGGTTGTTAAGTTTCTCTTCATCTTAAATGATTGTCATCATATTCAATCTATCTATAATGCCTTATTGATGGACAATAGCCACCCTCGCGAATGCGAAACTTTGTCATTATCTCCACGTTTGGGAAGCGAATTGGAGATTACAGATGTGTTTTTTTACTCGGTTAGACACTCTTGCTACTCCACTGGTATTTGCCCCCCAGTTGCCTCTTATAATACCCAAAGAAATAAATATTTTTTTATCTTCCTATATCTCCCATGTGGGACAGAGGGTGTCCACAGTGCTCCGCCATCGCGTTCTATCTTGAGCTACGCGCTTTATTTCGCTCCAGGTCATTCCGACGCAACCCGCTTCTCCTATCACCGTACGTCGCCATGTTTGCTTGGGGCGGCCACGCTTCATTTTGCCTTGGAGGTTCCAATCTGGGCTTGTTTAAGGATATGATTGGGCTCCCGGCGGAGAGTGTGGCCGATCCAGCTCCACTTGCAACGCTTGATCATCAAGCTGATGGGGATTTCGTTGCAGCGTCTCAACAGGTCTTCGTTAGTTATTTTTTCGGGCCAGTGAATCCCGAGAATGCTGCGAAGGCATCGGTTTACGACCACTTGAATATTGCGCGTGATTTTCTTGGTCACTTTCTACATCTCACACCCGTAAAGCAGGACGGACATAACCTCGGACCGGAATATCTCCGGAGTTTCCGTGATTGCCATACGGGTCTTAGGTGTGCGAAGGTCGCTCTTCCTTTGGCGATCCTAGAAGCGATATCCTTTTCAATTCCTCCAGTCTCCAGTCAAAGAAATATCTTTTTCAATACTGAATTCAATTTTCTGGATTCAAATTTCAATACAAGATCTAATTTCTACATATTGTAAGTTAATATCTCCAAATAATTGCTAAAAAAGTGATAAATAAATCGGGCAGTCATCAATTTTAATATTTGACATGTGTTACACAAATCGCCTTTCGAAAAAGGATCGTACTTCGACTCGTGGTATTATTTATCGCTATCTTACATTACATTTCTACAACCAATAAATAAATATTATCAGTACATTTCTATAATTTATCGCTCTCTTTATACAATCCGGCTTTGATTGTTTGCAAATTATCTTTATACTTAATAAACTAAGATATATTTTCTCAGTCTTTACTTGGCTGACCGATTTACTGGTATTTTTCTTGGGTGCCTACGATTGAGTAAGCGTAGACAAGACGGTCCGTAGCTCTCGTAAATGGCACGTAGCTCTAGTTTCTAGTTAGGATTGGTGAATTAAAACACTACCTATCGCTCAAAGACTAAAAAGTAAACGGGAAAAAAGAAACAATTATTTTTTGTAAAAATAGAGATGGATTTTCGGTATATTTAGAGAAAGTAAATCGACACAAAACCAAGACTTTAAAACTTCTGTATAGAGGAGATTGTGTATTATAGGAGATTCTGTAAGGTACAAAGTATAATGTAAAAATACAGTTACAGTTATTGGAAGGTCTTTTTAAGCATAGTTGATTTAGTTGAAAAGATTAGGGCTTAAAAATTATTGACAATAGAATACATAGTATTAATGTAATAGTTATTGTGTTATAAATATTGTATTGAGCATCGTAAAATTTATCTTTCTTTTGGCAAAATATAATAAGTTATAAGTTTTATTCCCAGAATTGAACATTTGGATTTTGAAATTGATTTAACCTAAAGTAGTCGAAGGCAGTCCTTTCTCTTTGTCCATTAAATTTATTTTAAATCTGAGTTTTCCTTGATGTCAGTTGAGCAAGTTAAATTTTCCTAGTAGCTAGTGTGTTTGAAGTCCTTTTCTGAAAACGTGTTATCTTTTGAAATTAGATTTCAAGTTGTGGAAGATACTTCAAATTTGAATATTCATATAAGTTAATTTAATTGTTAGCGTAAAATGAGAGAAACGAAAACTTGGCACAATGTATATATTATAATATATATGTATATATTATAATATATTAATAGTGTTCAGATTTGATAAACCCAAAACTGTCAGATTACAGCCACCTAATTTATGTATTATTAACAGATCTTATCTTAGGTTACAGTGACTTTCTTTGAGTATCAACTGCGTAGGATATGAATTTATTGCCTTATGGGTCTACACAAACAAAGAAGGAATTTTCTGGCCCAAACCTCCTATATCCAATGGAATGTTTATCTTTTTGATATAATTAGGGGATAGTTGCAGTGTCATTTAAAAACATTAGGTGGCCAAAATTACCTTCGACCCAAAAACGCATTTTAGTTTGTGTTTCAATCAAATTTCTTTTTCGAATCTCAGAATTATTGACTCGAAATTAATGTTGAACTAATGATCCGTCTGAGTAGCCGTGTTATAACAATGAAACAATTAATCTTCGTTTCGTTACATACTTATTTATGCAATGGCGGAACCGAGCTGTAAGTCACCATGAAATATTATTTTCCGCCCGACCTTAAAATGGGTGATGGTATTAGATTGTTTTACTTTTGAGAACAATGTCACTGTAAAAACTAAAATCAACGGTAACCAAGCCGCTATTTGAAACTATTAAAACTTTGCGTTACGCGTCGCGTGACACTATGTAAATTCTACGAAGATAGAAACATTATGAGCACAGGGATAATGTATTCAGGGTGGTCATCATAATTCGCTGGTACTTAAACGACGTCGTAAACTGTGTTATCTTAAGTCTAAGTTCAAAGCTGACACAAAGCCTGTGACAATAGGAGGACAAAGATTAAAAGGCAAAATTTACATAAAATCATGACAATATTTGCTTTTATGTACGTCAAACGTTTATTTTGTAAAAGATTTCCGTCTCTTTTATTATATTCTAAAGCTATTATATAACAGTCAAAGAAAATAAAAATTTTGTTGTAATAGAAGAAATGATTTTCATATTCTTTGTGGTAATTGTTTTAAAATGTAAATATATCAAAAGTAGAGAAATGGATGCGTAGATGGTTTGGGCACATAGAGTGGATGGATAGAAGACGACTGGCAAAAGAAATTTACGTCGTGGATGTGGATGGAAAGGTCGGTAGAAGAAAAGCACGAAAAACATACCTTTGCCAAATTGCCGAAGTTTTTAAGAAAGACCAGGTCAAGAGTACTCTTTACTGGCGGGCTTGAATGAGGAGAGTAATGAGTGTGGAGGAAGCAAGGAAAGTATGCCGAGATCGTAGCAGATGGAGATCTGTGGTCTCTGCCTACCCCTATGGGAAACAGGCATGACGATATATATGTATATAAACATGTTTGTTTATTAAGTCTTAGTTTATATGGTTAACAAGTATTCTATTATAATTGTAATATCAAAAACCGTTACATGTCTTCTTAATAAAATAAAAAAAAATCTCCGTTGAACCTTTAGGAGAAGAAGATTTTTTAGTAGAGCAAGCAAACGAAAATGTAGATATGCGGGTCACTTGGTGAAAAGAGATAAGATGTCTCTGCAGTATTTATTCCTTTCCATCAGGCGATAGTCTTTAAATAAGAAGGGGTCTTAACACTAAAGAAAACAAAACCTTTCAAATATATTTGGCATGAACAACCGGTTAAGGATCAATAAAGAAGAGAGTTGGTTTACAAGAAATACGTTTAGAGTTATCTTGTACATGAGAGAAAAACTTTTATAAAAATTAGTTAATATTAGTTTTTTGTCATTAAAAAGTAGAAGATCACCATTGATCCTTAGACCATTGATACCTTTTTAATAGCGTTGTGAGTGCTTGTATGAGGAGATATCCCACATCAGTAGTTCTATGGTGAAAGGAACTTTCGTACTATCATAATACTGATTTCACAACATCACATTTATCAAAGGCAGTCAATATTTTACGAGTCCACGGGCAGCGGTAATTATTTACTGTCCAGTGCATCACTTGCTCGTTTTATAATTTCTATAAAAATAAATATAAAAACATACAAATATGTATATTTCGAATACCTAAAGGACGAGCGATGAAATGTTTTTGAATATATTTATTTTTTGTCCAGTGAGTATTCAAGATACTTCGATATTATTTTGCTTCACCCTCCGGGGATAAATTCGTACGAAATTTGAAATTGGTAAAAGATTTGGCACGTGATTGAATTCCTTTGCGATATTGTAATTCAATTTTGTGTCATATTGATGTTTTTTTTTATATATACATTTATTATATTCACTGAATTTTCAGAGTTCACAGTAAAATGCGTCGTATTTTGTTATTATGAAAAGTCGAATTTATTTTGACATATTTTTCTGGGAAGTTGTTCGACCTCCTGACAATCGTACAGTTGCATCATCGCACATATGCCATGCCATGCCCTCTTTATACCATGCCATATACATCGAGCCCGCACTAAAACGTTTCTACCACCTGAATGATTGGCATTTCACCGAACAAGACATTGGAACAACCGAGAGATATTTACAGAATAACGGCAACGTATTAGTAATATCTTTGGTGCTACGCATGTCTATGCAGCAGGGATAAATAGCTACCACCAGGCGACCCGCGCAGGCTTCTTCTTTTAGACGCAGGCTTCTCTTAAGCAGCGAGGATTCATGCATGACCATAACTAGCGATTTGACAGTAATAAAATTATTATTCGTCACCGGCCTGTAATAATGCTAGATAAATATGAACGGTCAGTGAACAAATAGTCTCGTGTAACTTTCTATAGGCGTTCTTTCTTTTAATTACTATTATTGAATGTCTATTTTTATTGGTGGTACTGCTTGCAACGTGAACAAAAATAGAAATGCGTTTTTTATTGTGGGACGGGAAAGACAGTAGTGTTGGGAGGGGAAGAGGGAATAAAGAAAGAAAAAATAATAAAATAGGAGTTGGACAGCGTACTAACCGTAATAAATTCAGTAGCAAAAACAATTCAACCCGTGAAAGCCAAAATTAAGTGAGGGATCTACTTCTATCAGCTTATTTATGGATTAGACTTTACCAGGATGATAATGATGAAGATGAAAATTATAGAATAACTTTATAATATAATATTTTTGTACGTAAAATATAATTGAATTATGAACTCAAAACACCCACGCAACGAACAACCCGACACTCGTATTAAAACTTGAACAATTATACGCGCTGTTGCTAACTTCAAAGGTTAATGTGGGTGACCATAATCCTCTTGTGAATTTTCAGTATCAAGTGTAAGAACTTAATATTTCTCAACGTTGATTGAGCTAGTTGGAAAAGCGCCAATGTGGTTTGTATAATGTTAAATATCTATGTAGAATATTGACTATAAATCATTGCAAAGTAGATGGCATTAGTTATTTTTGAAGTTATTTATGAACAATAAGTTTTTGTAAGCCACCCTGCTCAGATCGTTTTTTAATTTCGTCGGGTTCACCATACTTTACGTTTATCAAGGCGCGGTCTTCATTGCATTCGTCTCTCTCTACGGTTGTTAGTTCTCCGCAACTTTAGTTTGCTAATATGGACAGCTATGTCGGTGACCTTTGTTCTTCCGCAGATTCCTTTCTTTTTGAATTCTATTCATTTGAGAAACTTCAATCATAGCCCATTCTATAGCTCTCTGAGCGATTTGAGATTGTGAAACAGACAAATTTTCGTTATCTACGTGTCGGCATTGAAAAAAATGGTACGGGTAGAAGGCACTGATCGATGATTTATATACATAACATTATTCAATTATTTCATTTATTTTAATGAAAAATGAGACTCAAGTTAGGAAAACTACAAATATAGTATCTTTTGACAATTATCATATAAATAAGTGTTTGTGTTTTTATATGTATATATATGACTAGCTTGTTTTCTTGTTTCTTGCTGAACTATTAACCATGGTCTTCGCTCCCTCTACGATTTTCTTCCGTCTTGCTTTGCCAAAGCAAGACGGAAGACGGACGGAATCTCTGTCTGTCTGACGGAATCTCGAAGTCTGCATCTCTTCGCCAAAGATGTTAGGTTTCTTCATATTACTAGAATTCTTGTAAACCATTCCACTAAAGGTGCTTGTGCTAGGAAATAATTTACATACCTTCCGATCCGACCCGAATCTTACCAACTGGGCTATTTATTGCTCTTATAATTTCTTTTTTATTTTAAATGTGTACAATTTTGATTAACTCGTATAATAATACTTTTTGACCTTTATGTCAGCTTTATATTTGACCTTAACATCGAGCCATTTCACGGTGTATTATTTTCGGAACTACTATTCCTAGGTATTGATTAAATATTTGTAAGTTGAAACTGGCGTGTTGTATAAGATAACGAAGTCGTCCAGGCGACAAATTTGTTCGAATAATTTGATCATCAGTAATGCTATCTCTCACAGTTCGTTTTATTATGCCCTGTCACTGTTTAAAGAAGATTAATGACTGGATTTCATTTCTAGCCATTTATTAAGTTCAGATTTAAGAAAACGTAATTGACAAAGTATATTAATTTTATTTTATTCTAGTTCTTTATAATATATTGATTATAAACAGTCAAAATATTTATTAGCGGCATAAAATTAATTAGTTTGAACGAGCTAATCAATTTTATGCCGAAATATCACACTTTTACAGAAGGCCGATTTTTTATTAGTAATAGTTTTGGTAGTGTGTTTAGACCACTACGCCTTAAGAACTGGAGACCCAGCTTTACTCTTTCTCTTCTACCTATTTTTCTATATTTCGCCAAATGACATTTCCTACGCCAGCTATATGCTTGGTGTGTACGTCCTTATTCTGTCTCACTAATCCGTTTTGGACAACCGACCACCTATTAAAAACTTACTATGTATTAAACTTACTTTTGTATTAAAAGATAGATGATGCATTTTCATTTCATTTCTTTTCAAAGTATTTATCGAACTACTATCGAATATCGGCAATATGCCACGATAATTGAAAAAATAATTACAAGGTAATGTATTAAAAATATAAAGTTATCAACGTAAACTGACAATAAAAGTTATATTGACTTATCTACGTCCCAACATCGATTCCAATTTATTATTCATTTGACAAGAAAAACAAATTCACATAGTGACGTGTAATCTCGTCAATTTATAAGACGTTGAAATATAACTGTTGCATAGAAATAGATTATTAAACTCAATAGTTGTAAACTTGTTGAAAAATAATTGGCACACGAAGCGCACTGTTATGTTAAGAGCTAATGTTGTCTGCGAGCGTAAGTAATACGAAGGCCACCGGAGCGTGTAATGGGTAATTTCCCCTGGCTATAAAGGTAAGGAATACGTTTCACTCGCAAGGCGTAACACGTTCAATCATAAAAAGTTGCAATTTTTTTTTAAAGAAAACGTTTATTGTCGAGTGTTTGCATGGATGAGGTCACATCGTGTTAACCTTGTCACGTATGTACTTTAGCGAGCTTGTTTGGATTATAATGTGGTGATGGTTACGTTTGTAAGAGGTTTTTTATTTATAAATAAAATGGGATTATGTTGTAATATTCGATTTTTGCTAAAGTTTTTATAGCCAAGGAAAGCAAACATTGTGTAATCTCATGGAAAGCTATAAACGCCACCCATAGAAATCTGCAAGACTAGAGGAATTGCAGGCTTCTAAAATAGTTTAGAAATACCATTGCAGGTATTGTGATTCCACATAGCAAAGTTTGGTAAATGTATCGGAGAAAAATTCACTGTACTGGAACAAGAAATAACGAATTAAATCTAAAATAGAATGAATACTAAGGATATTGCTCATTCAAAATATAAATCTTGAAGACGCATATACTATCTAGGGCAGAAGTAGCGTTTACAGCAATTGGTAACTTGCTTTCTACATTAAAACGATACTGATACCGCAGACTTGGCCCTTAGGGTAAAAAATGTTTTGATCCAAATATGTTCGATTTCTATTCGGATCTTAAATTTGCTTAACGGAATAATAATTACAAATAAGATCAAAAATGTTGATGTTCGCTGTATTTATTTGCTTTCTTGTAGTATATTTTTGCTTTGTACGTTTACTTTCTTCATAAACTTTAAATATTCTGTATTAAGGATTTATATATAAAATTTATACTTAGATATAGAAACACAAAGGAGTTATAGTGCGAAGAAATTATTTTTTTAAAAAATATTTGTCTTTGTCTTATTTTCACATAATTCAATATCTTTTGGCTAAATTTTTATCTCTCGTATGAATGGGCTGTCTTGATTCGTTCGGAGAATTACAACACTGTCGCAGAAAACGTCGTCCGGCGAGCGTTGAAGGCCGGAAGTTTAACTCTTTTTCTCTTCATTTAATTCACTCTTACTCTTTCATTTCCTCTCCCTTCCCCGCTCATTGTTTACGTCTTACTGCTCGCAGATCTTTTAGCAGTGCATGTGTTGTAGGTTTTCATGGTCAACTCTAATCACTATCAGATGAGACATTTACCCGTTTGCGTGACTCTCCTTTTTTTAAGGCCCGTGTATAAGCACTAAATATTAGCCTATCATGATTATCTAAAATGAATTGGCAGGGCACAATTACATCGATTTATTCCAAATCCGAGTGACTCGGAATTAATTGGTGAATGCCGTAGATAATGCCTTAGGAAGCGGAACTTTCACCGTTGAGTCAATAATGTCATCTAAGAAATAGAACGGAACCCGTAATAATTGTTTTATCCGTAATAAAGTTTTCTGATATCCGATATTTCTGTTTTCGTTGTTTTCATAAATGGTTTGTTTAACATTGCTCGTTTTAATAAAAGTAAGACTGTATTTTATTTTATAATTATAATTAATTGGAGCGTTGCCTTTCTTTTTTCGGTTTAATGAGCTGCGTAGCCTATGGAATATTTTTTCAGTGCGTGGGTTTATTTAAATTAGGAAACGGTAGTAAATGAGTATAATACTTATATTATATGCTACAGCAGTCTACTGTTAGATAAAGGCTTCCCGCAGCGTAACATTGCCGGAGGGCGACCACATTACGTTTATTTGTTGGTAATTTTGATTTTCTGGATAATTTTTTCATTTCGAATCATATATTCCAGCGATAAAACGAAATATTATGTAACTTATAAACTAGAAAAAAGGATTATGATCAATGATGATATACTTTAAAGAATAAAAGCAGTGCTGGGCACGTGGTGGTATCTAAACGTAATGGAGAGTAGAAAAGAGAGGTAAAACTAATTTTGTGATCCACAGTCTGCCTTATATATCAAGTATCAAGATATTCTTGCACTTTTATGAAATTCCTCGCTTTTGTTCGTTGAAATTCTTTACAAAGTTTGTAGTGTCTTTAAATATCTTTTATCACTGGTGTAATAAAGTATTTCCCAAAAGTGTTAAAGTGTGGATAACTTTGTAGCCAACTGTAAAAGATTTAGTATACTCTTCGCTAAGAACAATATGAGATTGACTTTGTTTCAATTTAATCTTATTACTAGTCAAGTTAGTATCGTCTTGGGGGTTAATTTTATAAAGCATTTTAAGAGTTCTTTGTTAAAATTGCCAGTAAAATAAAAACGTACACATTGTATATAACTTTATGAGTATACACACATAAATTACACAGACATAAATTTAATTTTTTGTCTGTATTTGTGAATTGCTTTCTGTGTGATTTCCGAAATTAATGTATGATTGTAGTGTAGAATAGGCCTATGTAGGTTAGTATCTAGTCTAAATGCTCTAATTGTTTCAGTAGCGAAATTACAGTTTTATAAGTTTATAGTTGGGCCTCAGGTACTCAGCCGCTCACCGTACGAAGCGCGGTTGCTAAGCTACCACTCAGACGCCCGTTTTTGCGGGAGTGTGGTACTTCCCCAGGCCAGCCGGCCCATGGATGCTACAGATAAATATTATGCCATTCTTGACAAAGTATTCGTCTGCAGAGTGGCTCTACCACTAGAGAATATGCGATAAAAAGCAAACAAACAGGCGTATCACCTGATGGGAAGTAATTAACGCCGCCCATAGACATTTCTGATACCAGAAATATTTCAAAGGCGATGTCGACTTTTGAGAAGTGAATGAGTTTTTTGAAGGTTGCCATGTCTTATATGTTCGAAAATACAGGTAAAGCAAATACGCACTGTTTCACTTCTTATCTAGATGTTAAAGATAAAACTTTTTTTTTGTGGCAAGTTTTGCGGTAGTGGAATTCGGCTGCATGAATTATTCCGAACAATTCCTGAAAGCACTATCCATTATAAAAGCGATAAAGATGCTGAAAGATGAGACATCTCTAACTGCTTGAAACATATCATATTCGATTTTCGCGAACGAGCTGTAAACTACTAACATGAATATTAAACATGAAAAAGTAAATCGTTTCATTTGTATGCAGTTTCAAAAGTCATGTTTTAGCAACCAGAGCAGCATTTATATTGAAGTGGATCTGAGTTGAGAGTCGTTCGCACTGAGGCAATTTAAGAGAGGCTTCCGCTAAATTTTTGCAATAGCAGAGTGTCGTGACCAAGTGTATTTATAAATAGCTTAGAAGATTATCATAAATCTGGGTCATGCTTTATTCCTGTCATTTTGACACGCAGTTAGCTAGCTAATGTCTAGTTGTAGCTTTTGAATATGTAAATGCACAACTTAAAAAAATATTTTTATCATTATGGGCTTGTGGTAGGCAATTTTTAAATTAAAATTCAAATTTGATTTGTCAATCCTTAGCTTATAATGAAGTTAAGACCACCGTTTTATTATGAGATTCCTCTGAAGGCAAGGAAAATTCAGCAGAAATTCCTCGTTGTCTTTGAATTTATCTTTAATTTTATTAATAAAATAAACAAATATTTTCACTGAAACATAATGGAGTCAATAAAGCCATATTTTTTTTTGTTAGGTCCTAGATCGTTTGGTCTCTATATATAATGCATAAAATTCAACATTTTAACTTAATAGAACAATGTAACATCATTAGAGAAAAATATATATAAAAAAAAAAAATAATACAACCGCGTAAGAAAAAAATAATTTCATAGCATTCATTTTACGAGACTATGGCGAGGTCTTTGTATATCACTTTAAATTTTTTCTGTCTATATCGGGGTTTATAGATTGCTTCATACTATTGAAGGTTTTATTCCCGACTTTAATCATTCGAGTTTTTGCTTTATGCTAAAACAGTCAAGTTTTTTTAGTAGGGGGTAATTTAACAGTAAATATTATAAACAATAATAATCTGTACCATGGGTTAATATGATTTCATTGCTTTGCGCATTCGACAGTTCGCTATTGACTTCGCGCGTTTGATATATATAAACACTGTGATTTTGAAATATCTTTTTTTTTAATTAAACAAGGTTCGAATTCATTATTCATAGTTAAGACAGGACGTCTGTCGGGTCACCTAGTGATTAGTATAGATACACCTATATAATATAGATATACAAAGGGCGGTCTTATTGCAATAGCGATTTTTTCCAGACAACCGTTGGATAGACAAGGATTTAAAGTAAATATATTTTTGTGTGTAGTGTACAAACTTATTTTATAATGAAAATGTGTTACTGTTGCATTCAAGTTAAGGGATATTTATTCGTTTGATTAACAAATGTATCTAGAGTACATATTATGTAGTTCCATCTATGTATTGTGCGGTGCCGACTTACGGAGTTTCTAGCGTGTCCAGCAAACAAATAAACTGTAAGTGGCCGTTAGAGACTCGTCCGCAAGCTACAGAACTGGAAATTGCAATATTCACCATTGCGCTACGCCTCGCCGGGATAAAGTTTATATCAAGTGCCGACTTTGTATACTTTAGACAAATATTCAACAGAGAAGATAAATTTATCATTTTTTGTGTTGAAGTTCATTAATTTATATATATAAAAATCAATTGCTGTTCATTAGTCTCGCTAAAACTCGAGATCGCCTGGACCGATTTGGCTAATTTTGGTTTTGAATTATTTTTGGAAGTCCAGGGAAGGTTTAAAAGATGCGTAAATATGATAAAAATATTAGGTATATTGTAAAAGCAACAATTTCGTTTTCCCTTAGAAACTATTTCTACCTATCAAATATTTAATGTTCGTCTCCTCGTTCAGAAATCAGTTAAATTTAAAAGTCGTGCAGAAATCAACTTAAATTTAAAAGTGAAGTTTTGTTTTTTTCATTTCTTTGGTTAAGTTTTGACCATATAAATCAATCAATAAAAAAGCTGAACGATAATTGCACAATGTTGAAACATTCTGCAAGTATCGTTCAGCTTTTTTATTTATTGATTCTAAGGCGGTACGAAGTTTGCCCGGTCAGCTAGTAATAATAATTATAATTCATTATTTGCACAATGTGTGATGTAAGTAGCTTTTCTGCAAGCGTGAGGTACAGCTCACACATACTGAAAATAAACATTTGGTAAAACTTATTAATATTTCATATTTTAAATATCTAAGTTTCAAAAATTCCCTTATTCCCTACAGCACGAGTCTACAACATAAAATACCTGATACTAATAAATATTGTAATGTTAAGATATCGTTTTATTGCGGGTCGTATACTCCTAATACCCCGAGATTATTTAAAGTGATTTAGCTTAAATATGATGAATTTGCTATTCCCAGTATCGGGTGTTATAATAAGCTTAGAAAGGCTTGTTGGGGTAAGCTCGACACGTCTGAAGCCGGATATAGCTGAAGGGATATTCCGTTTAAGTCCTATTATTGACACTAAGTGAACACACAGAGCCTGTTGTGGTCCAGTATATAAACTAATTTACTTTGTTGGCGCTTCGACCCAAATGGATCTTGGCCTCCGAACAGATCTTACGCCTCCGTGCCCTGTTCTGCGCCACCTTCTGCCCTTTACAGACTTGAAGGTTGCGCAAGTTATCTTCGATCATGTCTCTCCAGCGGTACCTGGGGCGCCCCACTGGACGTCGTCCAGTTGGGCGACCGACATACGCTCTCTTGACTGCGCGGTCCTCCCCCATCCTCATTTTTTCGATTTCGCCCAGTTTATACTTCTTTTAAATGCATTTAAATGTTTTCGGAGAGACAAAGGCTAATAGACTTCGTTCGTTCAGTCCCCTGGAGGGGATAGGAGAGGGTCGTGCAGCCAAAAAGGCATACGTCAGATACCGTCCATTCGGTCATTGATAAATGTATTAAAACTTTTTAATTAATTACAATAAAACCTTTTTACTTTTTTTACATTCGTAATTTTAAAACTTAAAATAGAAAGAAATAAATTGTTTAATATAAAAACAAGATTCGATCGACTGTCGTCTTTCGAGGGACATGTCAACTTAATGACATAAGAAATTAATATTGAATATAAAATGTAAATTGATTCATTAATAAATTAACGTCACTTGGAAGAGTTTCACGATATCGAAGATAAAACCCCCTAAAGATCCCGTGTCGCCGTATCAGTACAGCTGGCACTCTATAGTACCGATGAAGCAAAACATTGATCACTGACCTGAGTGATTGTAGGTAGGCAATTAGCAAGAAGTAGCCCAACATTGTGACTAGGGAGAAGTTCTCCAATCGGAGGCCAAGAC
This sequence comes from Baronia brevicornis, assembly GCA_031353405.1. Lineage (NCBI taxonomy): Eukaryota > Metazoa > Arthropoda > Insecta > Lepidoptera > Papilionidae > Baronia > Baronia brevicornis. Next base: position 46,735 of record JASFAT010002631.1, on the reverse strand, counting down.
ACGCTTTGGGTCTTTGTGCCGGCGAAGTAATGCATGTAAGTAATGCATTTGCAAATTATATGTCTTTATTACTATTAGTTCACTGCGGGCTATAGGTCTTTTCAAAGTTAAAGGGATTTCTTGATAGTACCAAAAAACAAAATTATAAGATAGTTTTTCACCAGACGCGCAAAATGCGCAAGTGAGTAGAAAAAATACAGGTAAAGACATAGTTATGTAAAACCATACGAATTTTTGCTATTATATCTAACACATTTGATTAAAATAACGCGTATTTTTCGCTCTTACATCTTGGCTATTTCATAAAATCGATACCTACATATTTTCTTCACATTCAGATTTTGACTGTTTTAGATGTTGCTTTGATTCTTAATGTTGAATCTTGAACGAGGAAAGTGGCCTGGGAAAATCCTCTTTGTATTAGTTTCTTTCAACAACGCCATATCGTCTCTTTCACGACAAAAGGAGTATAATGTAGTTAATAAAAGAAATTCAATTTCTAATCTTGTTTGAAAAATCAAACATTATTATTTACTTGTGGAACAAGTGCATTAAAAACTGTAAAACATGTTGCTTTTCAATCAAGTTAAACGATTATATCTTGTAATTTTTTCTTCAGAAGACAGAGGCCAAGCGAGTCTTCTGTTGGGAAGTGATTAAAAGCTGATCGTAAGTACGTATAATAACAGAGGCAATATAATTGTATTGTCTGCCTTTGTGAAAAGGGGTGAGAGCAGTAAGAGAGACGAGGCAAGATATTAGAAATAGTGAAATTATGAATTTATAATAAGAAATAAGATATTTTTACTATTTAAATGGCAATTGAAACAAGAAATTGTGGAAATATAAAATGATATGTTTACGTTGAAAGCAATATTTTCAGAAAAGACCAAATATTAGGAAACAACTATTGTGAGGAAATGAAGCAATTTCAAGAAACCCCCACTAACAAGTTCGACGTGACCTAAATGGTAATTTTCACCTTATAGAAAAAATAAATTGAATAGCTTCAGCTCCCGGAGAAAGATTAAAATAGAAATGTTATAGCCCTTCCAAGCGCCTAATATTTTTTTGTTAAAATTATCGTAACCTATATATATAGAATAGTAATCAAAAAATATTTTATTTTAATTTGAGTTTGTAAAACAGAAATTATCTTATAAAGTTTATAAAATATTCATAAGTTAAAATCGTGTCGTAAGTAAAATAGTGTCGTAATTCACCAATTCGCTTGTCTGACGTCGACTCCAAATTTAGAAGCAAGCGCCCAATTTAGGCGTTTGCGTCTAGCAATCGATAGTAGTAGCCTGTATGGAGCATAAGGGATCATTCATAAATTACGTCACATGAATTTCATGATTTTTGACGTGTGGCAAAGACGGGGGTGTCTTTGTCATGGTTCGTTTCTCTCGTAATTTCTTTCCACGCACCACTAGTTTGTGGAACCAGCTACCCTCGGCGGTCTTTCCGAACCGATACGACATTGGAACCATCAAAAAACAAGCCTATACATACCTAAAAGGCCGGCAACGCTTCCGCGACTCCTGCGGTGTAGCGCTTGTCTATGGGCGGCGTTGATTGCTTTCCATCAGGCGACATTCTTGCTCGTTTGCCCTTCTAACCCATAAAAAAAAAACGTGAAGTTGAAATAAGAGCATTGGCACTTTAAATTTATGTGGTGCCACAACGGTTAAGTCAAGCTTATTTCTTTTTTGTGGAAAACGAGAAAGAATAATATTTTTATTTCTCGTAAAATGAACTGAAATTATATAGCTTGTTAATTATAATCATCATCAACATCACCAGTACAACCGTAACAATTCGTTACTGGAATTTTGATATTGTAGCCTATATATGTCTCACTGCTGAGCACGGAACCCATTTCTGAAGGACTGGACATATTCTCTTTTAAAATCTTCGCTTGGTTTGGGGATTCCTGATTGGTTTTTTTTTCACAAGTAGACGTTGATGCCCATATTCTACATATGTATATAGTAGTTAAATTGTAGGCTTACAGGCTATTAAATGCCGGATTAAAAATTTTCTTTGATTTCTCTTAAGGTTTATAAATAAAGAGTAAAGTGTTTTCCCTGATTTAATATTGAAAAATAATTATTTTATACAAGGTCAAAATCGAATAAACAGTTACAGATTTGAAAACCTGGAATATTAAACAAATCATAGTTATTTTGTGATTACACTGTTTTGTTGGAAGCCAATGATTTTTATGTGTGGTATAGAGTGCTCCGACAAACGGAAGTCCCATCACTTCTGCTAAGTGCACTTTTGTAAAGAGCTCTTCTTTGCCGCTGCCGTTCAAAGTTCAATAAATTGCATTTTGCTTTAAAATTTAGAAATTGAATGCACGAATGCAAATACTATTGTTAAACCGTTCACAGTTTTTTTAATCTATTTATTTCTGCTCATAACATTTAATACCTATTTTCTACGGCATGCGTAAACTTAATTCAGTAGATTTTTTTAACAGCCCATATATGTTCCACTGCTGAGCATGGGCCTCTCCATTTCTGGAGGAACAGACGTTAACCCACCACGGTTGTCCAATGCGGATTGGCGGAGTTACCAGACTCGGAATAAATATTTGTAATCCATATATATATATATATATATATATATATATATATATATATATATATATATATATATTTATTCCGATGCCCCCGGGCACCTACTGAGCCAATTGGTCGCCAATTAAGTAGATTACAAGAGATTAACAAGAGATATCTCCATGTACTAGGCTGATTATCTGATAGCAGCAGAAGTCTCCACCTCAATTTAGGGATCTTTGGATCGTTACTAGTAAGAATAGTTAATCATAATGGATCTCCCGTCATGTAAGCGAGAGGTTTCGAGATTTAAGAGCAGGAACTTATGGGTTTCTTATTCATCAGTTCTACTGATTATTACAACTTCGTCCAAAGATTAGATAAGCATTGTTATTCTATAAGTAATGTCCAAATATTGAATATTACCTTACAGATTTTTTTAAATAAATACTATAATATAATATTATGGACTCCAAAGGGACTGACCCAAAATTGTGAATAAAAAAAACAGAGTTGGTATTTTTTTAAAGAAACAAACTTTGTCTTCCACATTTCATTTTAAGTATCTTTTATGTTTGTATTCGCACAGATTAATTTTTGAAAAAGGACTGTACATAGGATAAACATGACTTTTAGGTTACAGGTAAGGACAACGGAAAATCATCTTCACAACCTTGCCGAAAGTACTGAACAATATAATAGGTATATTTCGTTTTTCTTTTTTTTTTAATTGCCTAAAGGGATGAATTGTTTATTATATATTCCCTTATAGCAGGCAATGAAACAGCCAAATAACTCTTGCAATTATAAGTCAGTTATGTCATTTATACAACGTTACTTATTGTTAAATATAAACTGTGTAGTTTTTGATAAAGAGATAATTAAAAAACGATTAACGTTTTGTTGTGGGTGGTAATCGTTTGTATTTATTTAATAAAATATGGATGACGGTAAATTTATAACAAGAGCTATAAATGAAAAAGAATAATAACGTCAAGTCCATTTGTATGTATATACATATATTGATATACAAGTCCCATTACTGTGATAAGTTTTATTATACACATATTGCTGTGTTGTTATCAGCATAGATCTGGGCTATCCCGTTTCTTTCTATGGTTGTTGTATGTGTAATTAATATCTATAGATAGAAGCATCTATTTAAGAAAAAAAACGATACCCAATCCTTATTAAGCGTAGTGATTATGAAAACTCCCCTCAATTTGAAGGGAGTCAAATGTGTAACCGTGGACTATTACAGTTGTATTGATGGTTATTGGGTTACTAGTTGTTGGAATTGTAGTATGTAATAACTTTTAATTTCGCACTGTAGATACAGATTCTTATTTTAAAACACGGTACCTCCGAAGGAAGATTATTGTCAGTCACTAAAGATGGCTTGGAACCTTCGTTCGAATCCTTTAAAATTAAAGCAGAGAAAGATGTTGCTTATCTCTCCAGTAATTTCAATATATGTGTGTGATATCACGCACCGATGATCCCTGTGGACATCCCTCGCCATCGTCAGAAAATAATAACAAACTCCGTTGTGACATATTTTATAATCAACAAAATATCCGTATACTACAGTACTTAATAGTAACGTTATCAACTTTTTATAGGCATTTTGTTTATGATTAAATAAAACTAAATTAAAATATAAATAATAAGCATTATTTAGTTTAAAATTGCAACATTTACAAGTCACGTATTATTCTTTATGGAAAAATCACTTTGGAGGTGCCTGTGAATAAATATGTTAAAGTTACATAAATAATAAAAATGGATAATCTTAGTTCTTAGTTATGTCAAAACTTAGCTATTACTATAAAGTTATTTATTTAAGTTATTTTTTTATGAATGACACAATTTTCAGCAACTATGTGCGGTCATGAGTTCGATTTTACTATTGGACTACTGGCGTGAATCATATTTTCTTAACTTAAATGAAACGTTAAACGAGAATTATAGTAATATCAAACATGAATAGGTGTTTTTTTTTAATAAGAATTTTCTATAAAAAGTAATTTAAAATAAGGAAAGTATGCCGAGATCGTAGCAAATGGAGATCAGTGGTCTCTGCCTACCCCTACAGGTAACAGGCGTGACGATATGTATGTATGTATAATATATTACTATATATACGATTAACATGATCCATATATCAAATTTATTTAAAAAATTATGGCAGAAATTTCGCTTTAAAGTCTAAAAAATTATCGCAATTAGTAAATTTAGCTATTCTCTTTTGAATTGAGAAGCTCTTGTGCACATATAGGATAAAATAAGTACTGTATAAGGTAGCTATAAACACATTAAGTACATATATTTATTTTATATAAACCATATATACTCGTATATATAATATGTGTATTTATTGTCAACTTGTTTAGTTACTGCTGACTTCACAAAGTAACTACCTTGTGCAGTAGATAAACAAAACTGTTAGCAACATCCACAAAGCTGTCCACGATTCAGGAAACAGGAAATTCAAACATTAAACAATGACGAACTACTCTGAGTTAGATAAAGTGGCCAGTACCCGCCATCTTGCTTATATTGTTTGAATGTTCCGCCATGTAATTCAGTTAAGCTTAGTTTATTTGGTTTGATCTCGATTAAAGTAATTAAAATATCTTTTAAATATATTCGTACTTCTTTATGTCATTTCATATTTGGGTATGCTATTTCTTACTTATTTGTATATTTTGTAAGGATCACCAACAATCTTGAATTACATACATATATTGTACATTTTATCCTTATATTTAATCGCAGAGTATTTTTTTTAAGTTGAAATAAATTGAAGTCTACGTTTAAGAATAAGTAGTAAAAACAGTAAAAACTAACTTACTAATATAATCTTTGTTTTAAAGTTTAGTTAAATTAACTTGTATAATTAATTTCGTATACTAATAAAACAAGCCTACTTATTTCTTAATGGCCGATTATGTTGCCGCGAAGCCTATGGCGCTGCATATGTCTATGGTCGGTGTTGATTGTTTTCCATCAGGTGACACGGCTGTTTGTTTTCCTTCCTATCTCATAAAAAAAACAAATTTTGTCTGCAAATTAACAAATACAAGATTTCGATTTGAAGTATAAAATTTGTCTCAAGAATCTATTAAAGTGTTAAAGCTGTTAACGTGAAATAATTAAAGTGAAATCAATTCGAGAACACTTAACTGATTCGACTTTTATTTGAGGATAGACATATAGACAGATTAAGGGTCTTCGACTCTTTGACTTTTAACTTTAGATTTTACTTTCACTTGATATTGTGAAACGAGGTCGTGATTTACATTATTTAAGTACAAAAGGGCAAAAGGCTAAGGGTACAGTTAACTCTAAATAGCCGGATGAGCATCTTTCAACAAAGGCCGGATACACAGGTCAGGATTTCTGGTACTTAGTATCTTAAAAATAGGGAGGAAAAGAAAAGTCTTTTCGAATCTTTGCAGTGGCATTTGAAATACATAATAGTAAACGATTCAAATGAGCGTATAAAATTATAACTAGCCAGGAAAATTTTTATCTTAATGTATATTGTTTAATTTAAACTACATATGATAAGTAAGCTTATTCATGTACCTACATATATAATTTTATTTGTCATGTCGTATTTTTATGGAAATAAATTATTTTGTTTTTATCTGTGTTTTTGGCAGAATGAGTGAAAAACATTGCCTATAGATATTTGTTAGACCCATACGGGCATTTGTGTAAGAGACATAGGCTTGTCTTTTGAAAATAAAAATTAAAATACATAAAAAGAATATGGTTTCTTGCCGCCTTTGTGTGTATTGTTTCGCTGTCTCGTTTTGTTTTTATTTAATGATACATATGTATAATATAATGGAAAGAACTATAAATTAATTGGAAAGTTTTAAAGTAGAAGGATCATTATAGATCACTTTCAATAGTTCGTGTCAAGCCAAGTTTTTTTTTAATTTATCAATATTATAAATATAAATGGAAACGCTAGAGGAAGACGTCATAGGTTGTTTTGATTTTAAAATTTATCAATTAAAATATCACCGTATGTTTCGTATGTTATATAATGTCGCGCCTCATAACTACTTTAAACCACGTATTATACCTAAATTTGAATACAAACACGCATAAGCACTAATTGTTTTCGTCAAACTTTTAATGATAAAGTTTTTAATTGGTTGTCTTAAAGTTTATATTCGTACACTGTTTTTATGAAAAAAGTTTGCAAATGAACTAGTATGTAGTTACTTGACCACAAGTAATTACTGCTGTCAACATTTGCAACACCAAAGCCATTGACGGCTCGTGTAATGGGGTTCATCCCCGAGGCATGTTCATCCGCAAACACAGCAGAGTTCGTTGTCGTCATGGTCGTAAAAAGGAAAAGAGAGAAGTAATTGAAGAGGTCATGTGCCTCGCAACCTCAAACTTAAACAAAGTTTTGCAAATTTTTTTAGAGAAACATTGCCAATAATTTTGACATTTCGAAATTTTTATCGAAAATATTTGACAGTATTTTACAACTTAAACTAACATAAATTTATGTTTAGATAATGTGGTATGAGTTATGTTTATGTCATAGGAGAAAAATATTTCCTTTAAGTCTTTTTAGTACAATGCTTGAAAGACTTCATCATTCTGTACGGTCGTAAAATCCTTTTTATGAAACCGATGTTTATGTTTGTCACTTTTCATGCTAACCTTTCCACCACCTCGTCTCCTTCAATATAAAGTTTATCTACATCCTGTCTCTATTGTATTGCTTGTAAAGGACCCCTTTATTTGAATGTTGCAGTAATAAATTTAGAATCATTTCTAGGAGGATAATACTTTTGTTCGTATTTTGTCTATTTTTTAGACAGTGTCATTAAATTAAATACAAAAAACGTGTTATTTTTTATAACTTAAATTGAAAGTATTTATTATAACTTATAAATATAAAAAAAAAATATTATAAATCAGATATCAGGTTTCATATCATAGTAATCAGGTACATATGTATTGTATATATATTATTAAGAGATTTCTTACATACTGGTAAAACCATGGTTAAAATTCGACTGGATTGTATAAAATTTATTGGTGAAGAAAAAATTCAATTGAAATTAAGTGAATTAATAAAAATGGATAGCAATTTTTAAATACCCAATATGTATATTTTTAAATCTTTTATTATCGATTTCGTAAATATTCTAAAAGATTATTTAGGTGTAAAATCATCAAAATGGAAAAAATGTTTTACGATGCCTATTATTAATAAACGAAGAACTTAAGAAATCTCTTTCTAAGTAAAATATTATTTTCACATTTTTTCAACGTATTTCTTCAATTAGTTATACAAATATTATTGTTAAAGTTAAATTGAGTTTGAAGACCAAATCTCCCGTTGGAAAAAGTCGAGGTAGTGAAATGGAATAAGCTTGCAGAATTGTGAAACTTTTTTGGTATTCATGAATTCCAAAATAAAGGTGTACTTAAAATATTTTGCAAAAATAAGATCAGTATTTTTAATATGCAAAAAAACGTGTTTCAAACGAGTAGAAAATAAAGGTAGCAACCGGCAAGATAGTAAGAGACTAGGAATGAAATCGTAAATTGGATATCTTGTTCTTTCTCAGACCGCTATTGGCCATAGTCTTCTCTCAAAGACGCGCGATCTAGCCCGACCTTTGACTACTCACATTCAGTTTCTACTCGTTGGGCAGATTGGCGCCCCATCTGAGCGGAGAGCATCCAAGACTAGCCAATTGCGACTTTAGTTTACTAACTCGAGAATTAAATCGGTGAAATTTCTTGGATTGAAATAATATTCACGAAAGCAACTTCGAGAATATGGCTTCTCCATGGTTCTCTGGGCACCTTTGAGCTGAGCTTATGGAGCAGAGCGATCGTCAGTGTCCACGTTTCGGCACCGTTAGAGAGTAGATAGAATGTACTGGTCGAATACTTTCTGCTGACATTATTGAGGGAAACCTTTGTCAAGTATTGATCTACTATAGGCGTATTGATTCATACCAAGTTTCCTTAACCAAATACAATATATCTAGTAAGTTAGTAATACGACTATACTAGCTTTTGTTTAATGGCTTTTGTTCAAACGAATTAAAAAATATATAATTCTATAACATTTGTTTATAATTGTTAATTCAAATAAAATATAAAATGTGGTATTAAGTTCTTCGAGACTATTTATTATTACATACATATTTGTTTTACATTTAGAAATATCCGAAAAATAAAATTCCTTCAATAATATCGACCTCAATCAATCATTACTATCGTTCTGATCATTTAATATTTACAAGCGACCCGCCCTGGCTTCACCCGTGAAATAACGGCTTAGAGGTGGAAACGATGTATTTGATACCTCGGAAATTAGATAGAGTCATGACTTACCTGACCTTTGTAACGCTTGACCTTCTTACTGTTGGTATAGATATACTACTATTATTTAGTAGTGTTTCTATATACACATTAAAAAAAATGGATAAAATTACTTAGCAAGAACCAAGTAGACATGTTTTTTACAGGGCAGTAGCACTTATATTATCTATATATGTATGAATATGTGTATGTATATATTATGTAAGTATGTGTGTATAAACATATGTGTTATGTATGTATGTACTTATTTATGTGTATTTATATATGTATTCAGAATTTGAATAATGACTGAATCGGAAGGTCTTAGCACGGGCCTGCCTAGTGAGACCTACTATGCTTTATCCAACTTCACCTGCAAATTGTCACAAATAAAAGGGGTATAAATAAAAAAATGAAAAAATAATTATTATTTTAATGTAAGCTATGTTTGAGTCATATAGCAAATGTACCAGTTCTTCCATGAGAGTAACCACACTCAAAAATTATCAAATGGTAAAATTGTACTGCGTTGAGTGAGTGTATGGATCTGGAGATGCAGTTCCTTTCCCCTCTGTTTATTTCCTTTTTCCACTCTATGAGTGGAAGAAGGAATTATATTAAATACTTCTTCCTGTTCCGTTTTTGTAGGGCCCGTATTACTACAGATGTTCATAAGCTCATTTTACTATCGCTTCTATAAAAAAATATTATAATTTGCGTACTGATAAGACCAATAAAGAAATTCAAGTAGATGTGACTACACCAATAGTGGTTTAACTTAAAAGTCATTTCCAATCCTCACAAATATGACTTAGCGCGTAAGCAGCGCATATTTTGTTGATGTTAATGCGTGCCTGTAAGCGAAATGTTGGGAGCGACCCTTTTTTATAGCGTACGTGACATGTGAACGCTACATTGGTACATACGGTTTTTCAGTATCGCAAACGTAACACATTTCAGTGAGAATTTGTTTCATTTTTAATTTATTCATTATTCGTCTGATATTTTTATGCTAAGACAAATAAGTCTTTGAAAATTATTAATTACTAAGGTTTTTATTCCACTTTGTTCATAAAATTTGACGTTCTTGGACGCTTTTGTTGGGCTGGGCACGTAATACGGATGACGACGCTAGAGTACCCAAACGCCTACTCGACGGCAAAACAGATGGTCATAGAAGCCGCGGAAGCCCTAAACTCGCTAGATGGAGTCGAGGACGACTTAAAGGCAATCGGTGTGAGGGGCTGGAGAGAAAAAGCCAAACTAAGAGTCAAATGGAAAAATTTACTGAACCAGGCTAAAGTCCACCCGCGGCTATTACAGCCGCGCTTTGATGACGATGATTTGTTTATAAAATTATTCTTAATTATCCTTAACCGTAACCGAAAACTGAGCTTGATGGTGCACACTTTGGGAGATTCTTTGTCTAGCAATGGACTGTCATAGGTTGACGATAAAGAAGAAGATGATAATCATTACACTTAACCGTTAATAACATAGTCAGCAGCTTTATTGCGCTGCAAAGAAGTATGTTCCTATGAAAAGTGTGGTACCTTTGGGACTATGAGAGCAAATAGACGAACAGCAGCGTGCAGTTAAGAAATAAAAACTAATCTGTAATCTCCAATAAGCTTGACACGCGTGGGGCACTCGGAAATACCTCTCATGGTGGCTTTACACGTCAATGCAAACTGAACCGAACACTTGATATAACGTGTTCTATGAAGGAATAAACAATGACCGTCACATTGTAGCTTATACACTTCCTGTTGTAGTTCACAGATTCTTGTTGTTCATTGGCATGTGCGTTGGCCTTAATTTGCATAGAACATGAATAAATTGAGTTTAAGCCCCAGTGTCCGTACTGCTGAGATTATTATGCATAACATGCCTGAATACGGAAACCATTTTGAGGAAATCTCGAAAATATTGCTCTTGAGGTAATTTTGAGTTGACCTATCTGTATTAAAACGTTATGAACTATAATCCGTGTTGAGTAGTGAGAGAAGTCAATTTTAAAACACAATTTTTCCTGATCATGAGTAAATACGTTCTCCAAAATATTCACATAATTTTATTGTTTTAATTAAAAACTTTAAAATTTAAGGCTTAACTAATAGTCAAAAATTGACTCATCCGTTTATACAATTGTTATAGCTCAATGCTAGATATTTACCTTGAGGGGTGTTGACATAACCTCCAAAAATTTGCCTACATATTTCTTAAATACTTTTGCAATGACACTTCGGATGTCTATTTGCTTTCTTTGGCTTTGATTGCTTTTCATCGGGTGTGATGCCTGCTCGTTTGCCTTCCTATTCCATACTAAACACTTGAACGGGAGGACTTGTAGGTGTAGTTTGGTTTTTAATATATGTACAGGTAAATACTGCAGCCCATCTATTAGTATTTTACCCATAGTCACCTCGTACGACACTTTAGGAAGAAATGATGTAGCTCTATTCCATCGAGCGTCAAACAACACTTTAAAACACTCTCCAAGAAACATTTTCACAGATCCGAATTCCATCCGAATCCACTGGTGGTACAATCGGTAAATTATTCACCCGATTTAAACGCACGCCCGAAAAGATGACGCCCGCGTAACGTGTTACACGATCCGGACGTCGAAACAGCGTCATTCGGATCCACCCACGTCACCAACACTCACACGCACCCCGGCTCTAGCCGAGCACGTAGAGTAGGGAACACTTCAACACCGGCCGCTTACACGATTCTCTCACGTACCCGGTCGGTTCTCACTACCTAGACCTTAGGGCTTATGGGACTAATAGGGACTATAGTTACTTAAGTCCAATCCTCCCCTACATGTTTAACGTAGAATCATGACGAATTTAAAATCAGCACACATACATATGTGTACCTACGACACGGCAACGAGCCGATGGAGTCTGCGATTTGTACAAATTCCCTAATATATTTAACTTGCAAGTTTTCTGTTTCTGCGGGCCCTGAATTCCATAAAGCTATTAAAGCCAATAGGCTACCAGCATTAACATCTTCGAAAAAAACTAACTCTATTCCATGTAGAATAACATGGCAAAATTAAGTGGTATTTTGGTAGATAATATTAATCTTTTTATTAATTCACACACTTTAAGGAGGTAGAGCAGGGACTGTGGAGTTAAATACAGCTATTAATGATGAGATCGTTAAAACTTAAATCTGCGGATAACATGCAGCTCTATTACTGTGTACGCTCCGCTTATATTAAGTAAGTCAAGCATTTAAGTTTATGAAATCCGGTTCAAGTTTATATTACTGAGATTTCAAACAACGGTAAAGGAGCAAACTCTAAAGTTAAACGTAGTATTTATAATAGCATGGAAATAAGGATGCATTATTATCACTGTTATCCTTGCGTTGGATAAATTGTAAGTTCTGTAAAGTTATATAGATCTCTATGTGACTTTTAACAAAGTAATTATAATTTATCGAAGGGATACCTGAGAACCGAAATATTCTACAATTAGTTCAGATCCAGTTATAAACTCTATATTTAGTAGTTTAGTGGTAATACAACCTTTTATATGTCTCGATGTGAAACTTGCTTTCTTCCCTTCGCTAAGATGCTATCTTTCTTAAACCCCTAGGAACTTTCTCTATACAATGTTTTCACTGCTTCCCTTGGGAACTTCTCTACTATTACAAAGCCTACTTGTAGATGATTTTGACAGTTCTGATGTTATCCATTCTTTCCAAGCAGTCTGCTCACCTGAGCCTTTATGATTGGAAAAACGTTATTTAGAAATAAAAGTTTGCTATTTTAATAGTGTTATTATTTTTATTGTCCTTGGTTCCTTAAAGGTGGTAGGTAGTACCTTCAATCAAAAGGCTGGGGTTTAGAATGATAGCGATAGAAACTGGTTAGTATTGTAATATTATTTATACTCGTGGCAAATTAGATTTTTGGGTACTAACTGCATTATTGAGAGAAATCTCTATGTTTCTTTCATTTTCGAGCCTTTAGTTCGAGTCTTGCACCGAGAAAAACATTCATATGACGCCGATGTTTTTATTCCAATTGTTTTCGTGACATTTTTGTTGTAACGGCATTAGAGATTTAGAAAGCGTTTATTTCTTTATAGAAAAAATAGTATATAAAAAGTATTAGTAAAACAATACATTAAAATAGAAGGAAGCATTTCAACGGTTCGTTGCTGATTCTCTGTTCTAGTTGCGTGATCATCAAGTTACGAAGTAAGTTAGCGTCAAGATGAAGTTTATCAAGAACGCGTTAAATTACTTCGATTATATAATTACATATTGCATTATCATATTTAATCTCTATTTTAATTTTTCGCTTAAATAATATGTTTTAAACAAGATAAGAAAAAAGAATATATAAATTGACTACGTAAAATATTATATGAGCAAGAAAGAAGTGAATATTGAGATGACCGATGATAGGAAACAATATGTTGTATCGACTTGGTAAGAAGGCAAGAAAAATGAATGTTCAATATTTTTTATATTTAGAAAGCAAGGATCTGAGCCATTGGCTTGTGAAATGCTAAGAAATATTGTTTTCCATGGACACCTACAATATTTGGGGCCACTGCAAATGTGTTACCTGTATTTGAAAAGAAGAAGAATATTGAAAGGTGGATAGAAAAGTAAGGGAAAGAGAGGGTTTGTTACTATAGCTCGCAGAAGTTTCTGCATTTATCCATAACAAATGTGATTATATAAAAGGTTATTAATGGAGTCAGGCGTTACTTTGCGGAAATCCATCACTATGTGGACAGTCAAAAGTTTTACTTAGCTAAGATCCGCGACAAGCAAAACAATAACAGAAAATTAATAATGTGTTTTTTCCGTTGGGTTTAGTGGATTTATTTGGAACTTAAACCAAAAAAACCAAAAAAAGTGACTTTTCGGTTGTCTTCCGTAGAGTCTACTATACCTGAAGATGCCTCGTGTTGGGGCGAAACACGTGTCGTGTACAAGATGGAAAAGTGATAGTGTGTGTTTGGCGTTGTGTATAGTGGTTGGTGGGTGGAGAGTTGATGGCCGATTTTCGGTAAGTTTTTGGCTTAAGTTCCAAATAAATTCACTAAACCCAACGGAAAAAACACACATTATTAATTTTCTGTTATTGTTTTGCTTGTCGCGGATCTTAGCTAAGTAAAACTTTTGACTGTCCATATATATAAAAGGTGAAAAATACAGTGATACGCTGATATATCTTTTTGTTATGTTAATTTATAGAGGAATAAAGCTGTTGATGTTCTTTTTTTGCAGAGCGGATCACGATAAAGGAAGTGGAACAAGTGCCAACGTAAAAGAGGTTAGTAGTAAGGTCGACATATATCGCTTAGTTTTTTTTTTAGTTTAGTATTTTTAAAACTTCAGTTGGTACTTTTTATTACTTGACCGTGAAAAGAATAGAAATGGAGCAGTTTTGGTTGTATTCAATGGACAATGGAAATAAGAAGCTATGAAACATGAGAAAATTTTATGATTAAAACTAAAGGCAGTTTTTTTAGTCTTCAGTGAGACTATAGGCGGAATATATGTAATTAAAAATAAAGATAGTTGTGTTGTAAGCTTTTTTTACATTAAAAAAAATTTACATTAAATTAAATTCACAAATATTCTAACTATTGTCAGCACAATTATACAAATATAAATAGTATTCTAAACATATATTGTATATAATAGTAATGTTCAAGTTTATTAATGGAGTCAGGCGTTACTTTGCGGAAATCCATCACTATATGGACAGTCAAAAGTTTTACTTACCTAAGATCCGCGACAAGCAAAACAATAACAGAAAATTAATAATGTGTGCTTTTCCGTTGGGTTTAGTGGATTTATTTGGAACTTAAACCAAAAACTTACCGAAAATCGGCCATCAACTCTCCACCCACCAACCACTATACAAATATACAAAAGTGATAGTGTGTGTTTGGCGTTGTGTATAGTGGTTGGTGGGTGGAGAGTTGATGGCCGATTTTCGGTAAGTTTTTGGTTTAAGTTCCAAATAAATCCACTAAACCCAACGGAAAAGCACACATTATTAATTTTCTGTTATTGTTTTGCTTGTCGCGGATCTTAGCTAAGTAAAACTTTTGACTGTCCATATAATGTTCAAGTTGACAAAATCATAAGAAAAGATTTTAAAGCATATTTAATAATAAAGTATGAAAATATAACAATTTACTGGTTTACAATCGATTTCGTAGTAAAATCTTATGTACTCAAGTGAAAATAACTGTTTATAAATACCTAACTTTTCTGAATAGAGTTGCATTATAAATGGGCTCTCTTTTTCTTTGAGAAAAGTTATCATTATTTTTTTCGTTGAAACTTAGTGTACCAATGGAAATATATGAATATGAAATAGGTAAAAATAGATTTTGGGCGCAAGTACTGCCTAAATTTTCTTTTATAATAAATAACAACTTATTTATTATAAAATAAATTTTAGGCCCACGAATACGAATAATGTAAAATTAGTAAAATTATTGCTATTACATTAATTAACTAGATTAATTTTGGCAATACAGTTCACTAAGGGTCGTTTGCCGCAACACTACGGGACAACGGAGCAGAGAAATATCGACTAATAAACATTAGCGATCAGGTCGCTTGTTACCTAAACTCTTAGTTTTTAAACTGTTTGTAGGGTCTCAAAGTTAGTCTGACGAATAATTTCACCTGGCAGCGACTGCAACTAATAACTTTTACGTGCTTTTGGGAGTAAGGGAAACTGTTACTTTACTATCACAATCATATAGGACTAAAAACGACTCAAACTAAAAAGATTTTTTCTTAAAGAATAGAAACTAAACACAATAACAGCACTCTATGGAACCAGTTGTAAGAAACTAGCCTACACATTCCAAGAACGGCAACGCTTTTGTAATGCCCGTGGTGTTACAGATGTCTATGAGCGGCATTGATTTATTTTCATCAATCACTAACACGCTCGTTTGCCTTCCTATCTAATAAAAAAGGAATAAAAATACAAAAAAAGTAATATATTTTTTTTACAGCTTAAACATGCATAAATCATCGTTATTATTCCATCGTATCTGGCGCTAAACATTATTCATAATTTAGACCACAATGCAGACACTAGAGAAATAATCTAAATAAATGAGCCCCGTTGGCCGTTATATATAATTTGGTCAGGGAATCCAATGTGAACAAAGCTTTCAGTTAATTAGTGGGGGTGTTATTAATAATATTTTGCAAGTGAAAAAGGGGTTAATAAAAACATAGTAACAAGTCGATTAGTTTGGAGGTTTGAGAATATGAATTGTTTTTTATTATTTTAAGATGTTCTTTTCTTTTCTTCGATGGCAATTAGTTATAACTATTTTTATAGTGTCAAGTAAACTACAATAATATCAAATCTTTTGAAATGTTACTAGTCAGCTTGTCACGTTACTTCTTGATAAAATGGTAGCTATTTTACCAAAACTTTCTATGGACTTTTTCCAGTCAATTTAAAAGGTCACGATACACGCATTTATTTCATATCACTCCACATATACACCTTAATGGAACTGTATTGTATAATACGCCAACATAATTAAACAATATAACTGATAATAATATAAGATTATAAAAATGAAATAAAAACACCGTCACTGATGTAATTTGGCGGGAAAAGTCCTTTAAGATGATCAATAACATCGTAATAGCATCTGCATAACAGATAATATTTTATTTTTTTTAATTCCATTACCATATACATACAAATGTATATTTCGGCGACGACGGTTGTAATTACAATGAATCCCGCCCCGACTGAATTTCGGCAAATCGTAAACAATGAACTAAGACTAAATATTAAAAATAAATTTGATCTAACATAGTAACAATATCTTTTTTAGCTAACAAATGAAATTACTGCAAAACAATTCTTAAAACACAGCAAGATATATATTTATATGAATTTTATATAATTCTAAATTATTTATTTTATTAAAATTACTATTATTTTATCAAAATTATTCTTACATCATCTGCCAACAGATGGCGCCACACGATATGTTAAATTAAGTTTTGTCTATTTTATAATATAATTACCTAATGATATTAATTCTAATACGCAGTTCACACACACACACACACACACGCATACACATACACTCATAAACATAAAAAAACCGTTATTTCTCTTTTTATTCCTTTAAAAGGAATATTTTTTTGTATTTCAATATAATAAGTAGAGATTAGTTAAAATACATATGTACATACGAGTACATTGTCAAGATCGAAAATTAATGTTTTGGGTCCACTGGGATGGGCAATCACCAGTCCGGAGTCCACCGGAAATTCAACCTTATATACACTTGAATTACAAATGAATTTAGTGCAAAAATTTACATATTATATGCATACCTACAATATTTATCATAACCCAACTAATCTAATAACGCTTGTGCTAGGAAAATATGGTTCACATTAACAGAATAGAACCGAAGACTTCATAGACTGACGGACATACATAAGCGCAATCTTAATCAATTGAATTATTGATGCTTGGGTTAAACATTTGAAATTATTTTATTTTTCCTCTCTGGGGACTGCAACAGTTGGTTTAATTTATTAAATTCAGGTATCCACTGAAGTTTTAATTAAGGTGGGTCTACTTTCCCTCCGGTGGCTGCGTAGTTATTAATATTCTACCAGCGTGCTTAACCTAGTACGTGCCTTCAAAATTAACCAGTCAGTATATTTTAGTGAAATAAAAGAAGGTAACAAGAAAATTAATTTTCATTACTAAAAGTTGATGGTGTCAGGCGTAACTTTGCGGAAATCACCAGCATGGTGTTACATAGAGTCTCATACATCTGAGGATTGTGTTTATGTTTGTTGTCAACGTTGGTAACCATGGTGAAGTGCTGGAGGATTCTTTGGCGGTCGTTATTCGGTAATCTGGCAGATTAGAACGCCTATATAAAGCTAGAAGTTATAAAAATAAATGTTTTCTTTGTGTTTTGTTTTTTCTTAATATTCAATTGTCTATTACCAAATAAATGACGCAATAAGCTAATCATTCATCAAAAAGGAACTTTTATTTATCACGCAATAAAATATGCAGAAAAGATTATAAAAAAGCAAATGACCTCGGTAGGAGGTTAGGAATCGCCCCTACATGTTGGTACTTCGTCGTCGGATATTGATTAAAGCTGATTCTAACGTCGCCGGATGTTGATCCAGCGTCGCTTGTCACGCTATAGAAGAATTATACCATATTTGGATGAACTACGCCCGGTGAAAAATGTCGCAGATTTAGAATAGCTCGGAGAAATAAAGCGTGCGCTAGCACCTCTTCTTTTACTATCCACCAAAATGACACAAGATAATGTTCAATTATCCACTATCAATCATGATGAAAAAAGGGAGCAAAGACATTATCTTAATTGCAAAAGCGGCATTCTTCAAATCAGCTTTACAAAGTATTTACGTTCTTCTGAAACCAATGTAGTGCTCTCGTCCAAAACCATGAGAACCAAAATCAACTTGACGAAGAGTTAGACCAACAGGAACAGTTTGAAACTATATACTATGGCGCATTAGCCCAGATCGAATTATTATTACAACACTTCTGCCATTTTTTGACAATTACAGCAACTCTCCACTTCCCAACCACCATTAACAATACCAAACACACACCACTCCTCTTCCACAATGCTTTTCGCCTCATGTCGTATAGTAGACTAAGAAGTAGAGAGCTGCTGACCGCCGTTTTTGCGGTAAGATTTAGTTTAAGTTTCCCTATAAATTCTTCTAGTAAAAATACATTTTTTTATGTCGTTTGCTTTCGCGGATCTTAGCTTAGTAAAAATTCTGACTGTCCACATAGTAATGGATTTCCTCAAAGTAACGCTGTTTATCTCATGTTATTTTTAATATGTTGTATAACTCAATGTAGTTTAATGCGTCTAAATGAAGTGAAATGATATAAATGTACGTATTTTTTATTTTTTCTTGTTTGCAAAAATCCGTATAAGTTTGGGTAGAATGGCCACCATTTGAACTAACGTATCGTAGAAAGTTGAATTTAGAAGTTACTTGATATTTTGCTTGACACTGGCATAAAAGTTACAGCAAAATTTCCACCAAAGAAAAAAGTATCATTGCAGCACATGAACAGTGACAGCACGTATATAATAAAAATCCAAGATAGACAAGCTAAGTACATACTTTGTCTATAAAGTTGTCTGTATCGTAGCAAATGTCTGATGAAGTCATAAAATACGATGCTTTATGAGCGACTTGAAAACTCCAACGGTCAGTTTCATCAAGACAAAGCGTCAGTCTAAGAGGTTTCGTGTCCCCTACAAAAAGGTCAAACAATAAACGAGAGAAATTAAAACTTTCGTACAAATTATAAGCACTTATTAAGAAATGTTTACATTAATTCAGAACGAAAACCATAAAGTGATTAATGAGATTACAATAGAATTTTTGTTCAGGGACACTTGTTAGCGTGTTCAAAAATATGTTGTTAATTCGTCAAGTCAACATCAAAGCCAAGTTTCTGTATAATAAACTATTTAATTTATTACATTTTTAAGGAATAAAATAGTTTATTATACAGTTCATTCGTGTTGTGGTATGGCTCGGCGTTAAGTGTTAGTTTTGTGTTAGAAATATGAAGACTCAACGCCTTTCTATTCTATTCTTTTATTTACAACCCACATAAGTGCCAATGGACATAGACCCTTCACATTTCGGAAGGAATGGACATTAACCCACCACACTTGTTCAAGGTGGATGAGCAGGGTGCCATTCAAACATTCGGAATGTAAACCTGTATCTCTACAGCTCTGCATCGACCAGATTTTATAATTATTGATATAAAAACGAAAGTGTTGCCTGATGGAAACCAATCAACGCTGCCCATAGACATCCGCATCATCATAGGCATTATTATAATAATAATCTTTCGCAAATAAATGAAATGACATTAAAATTATCATAATGTTTTATGATACCATTACGTTTTAACAGTGTATTGTGCAAATAAAAAGTAGTCGAGTAACTCCTGTTCTAGACGTTAGCTAAGACAAAAAAGCTCAAATGCAAGGTAACAATACGCAATGTCGTTCTGTGGTTGTAAGTATTGCATTTTATTATACTCGCTTAGCAAAGAGTTCTGTAAAAGAAAGATGAATGACAACGTGAAAGAAACTATGCTTATTAGAGAATGGAATAAATCCATTGTTTTTTGTGCTCCTATTTTCTTTATTTTTCTTTAAAATTTTGTTTCGTTTTAATTTAAAAAAAGGAAAGGTTTTGTTTTAAAAATTTGCGTTTTCATGGGAGAGGTTGGCAAACACTTAACCAGGTCATCTATTGGTACGTGATCACCGCCGCCAATACTGTAGATGAGTGGGTCACTTTAGATTATGGCCTAGGCTAGTTGGGTAACTTAGATCCTGAATTACTAGTAATTCTTACAAGTAAAGAAAGCGGCTGTAGGAATATACATTCATAAATACATATCGCCACGCCTGTCTCCCATAGGGGTAGGCAGAGACCATAGATATCTATCTACTATGATCTCGGTATACTTTCCTTGCTTCCTCCATTTTCATTACTCTCCTTATGCAAGCCCGCTGGTTAAGGGTCATCATCTAAAAAAATATCGTTTCCGTATTCGATTAAGTATCGTTTCCTTTAGATCGATTTGTTGATTTATGTTTAGAAGCCTATGTCCAGTGTTGCAAGCCGTCGTGGTCGTGTATCTTTTATTTTTTTAATTTGTACAACACAGCCATAGGAAATTCGGAAAGGTTGGTTTTAGAACAACAACAAAAATCCAGGAATAGGGTTGGTGCTACTCTATAAGATCTACTACATGGAACGGTTTTATTTACACAGTATAAGGACTTTTCCCGCCAACTTACATTAGTGACGATGTGTTTCATTTTTATAAACATATATTATTATCAGTTATATTGTTTAATTGTGGTGGCGCATTGTACAACATAGTTCGATTAAGGTGGTAGGTTCGATCACTTATAAAAGTGAAGTGATATGAAATAAATGCGTGTATCGTGACTTTTTAAGTTGACTGGAAAAGTCCATAAACGGTAGAATAATCAACATTTTATCAAGACGTAACATGTTAAATTGACTAGTTATCGTATATTTCAAGAGATTTGATGTTATCGTTTTTTACTTGACACTGGCATAATAGTAATAACTAATTGCCATCAAGGAAAAGAAAATAAAAAAAAACGCAGTATAAAAACGTGGGGCGCATTAGAATCTGAATTAATTATACCGTCTTTATACACATTGTTATGCACCCCACGTTTTTATTTTACTGTGTCACTAAAACCTTTTAACATAAAAGTTTGTTTACCTATTTTTATTTTCTAGTTTTTTATTTTTTTTCAAAAACTATATTGTAAAGGTTACTAGTTACGATAACCACTGTCTACCTCTTAATGTTAAGTTTTTAAGTATTTCAACTCAGTAGCGAGATCTTCATCCGCTACGATCCTAACACATCTTCCTTGCTTCCTTCACACTTATCCATACTTCCTTTCATATTCATCGTAGTGAAACGGCTCTCTGTTCGTCGCTTCTCGCCCTCATGAGAATCAGGACGTGACGGGTGGCCAACCACGTCGCTGTTGTTTTTTAACGAATTAAGATTCGTCAAAGTAAATTCCACAAGCCGCAAGGGAGGATGGAAGTCAGTCCCAGCAGAGCCCCGCTTGATGAGGTAAAAGAACGCTATTCATTTAATAACTACATCCAAATTTATAAAAAACAACAATGTTTAGCTAATCCAAATATATAAAAAACAACAATGTATATTTCAGAAAGTGTATAAAAATTCCATAGATATTTGTATATTGGATAAACAAAAATAATTTTAAAATCGATTACCCCAATTCTCGCATTTTTCCCTATTTTAAATAGTTAAAAATAAAGTAAATATTTTTTTTGTATGTAACTCAAATACAAAATGCAAACCTTACTAGTCCATAATAGATTACCCACATATACGTATGTTATACCACAAAATTTATATAATCATGAACACCGTATAATTAAAATTTTATTTGCGTAATATTATTCACTCATTTGCATTAAAAGGTAAATGTTATTAGTGGTATCACATTGACATTTATTGACTCCGCTCATTAACCGGAGCTTTATGAATAGCTATTTTGTAACAAACCGCACGAAAATTATGCATATTAATAATTTTGTATTGTTATCAGACCACATATGCCAATACATAGGGTAAAGCATTTTCATCGAGGTACGGTTCTAATCTTATCTATTATTTGATATGAAACAGCGTGACGAACAGACGTGTTTTGCTTATCTGATATTATATGTAATATTTCAGTATAAAATTAAATTCACACTTCATAAAATAGGTGAGATGAAGGATTCGGAGACTCAATTATTTTCCCCTTCCTTTATTTTTTATTTATTTGTCACGGCCTCTTCGTTCCCTTCACATCAAATCCAGAAAGATTTGCAAACAGTATTTTTTTGGGGTTAATTCTTTTAAATTTTTTTTGACTATATAATATGCAAAAATCTTAGCAATTTTATATATTTGTATATTATTAACTCATTTCAAACGTGACTAAGTAATGTTACACGTCCTATAGGTACATACTTATTAAAGTGTATTTATTATTACAATGAATTAATTCTGACTTTCATCTCCTCGATTATTTACTCCTTACTCGAAGGGTGGCGCTGTTTGTTTACCATCAGGTGATCGCAATGCTCGTTTGCCTATGTTAGGCATAAAAATCCTAACCGAAATCAAGAATGATAAAGATAGATCAAATACAGAAGGATATAGTTTAAACTGCTACAACAAGTGGGGCGTGCATTAATAAGCAATTATTCACAGTAACATCGCTACAGTATGAACAGGGGGAAAACGGAAGCGGTCGGGAGCAGAGCTCTGGTTAATTACAGAGGTCGATACTAATTGCGTTTCCTGTTCGAGTCGATGGGGCAAACGAGGATACCTAGGTGATTTGTTTTTGTTCTCTTAGTTTACTCCATATTATCACAAATAGTAGTAAATTATTAGCATAGAGTTTGGATATCTAATCGAGTTATAGGTTCAGTTAAAATTCTACCCTGATTTCTGTAACATTGGTGTATGGTTCTGGGCATAAAATGGAGCCACGATTTTACTTTCCGTGAGTGGCATGAAATCACTTCATGCTACTCAGCAGTGCTTTCCAGATTAATAAACAAATCTTCTGTTTAATATGCGACTTAGATGGTTCTCAGTGTATTATTCTCAGTGCTGAGACTTATGGTATATACGTTATTAGCATATCTGTGAAGGCTTTCCTTTTACGCGCAGACATCCTCATTTTGAGTCACAGTATGTAATTTATGTTCTACCATTGTTCTTTCAGAACATACTTCAGAATTATTCTTTTATTATGACGAAATTTATTTCATTATTCTATTAGATAGGGGATAATGGAGTGAGATTTTTGTATACAAACATAAGTCATTTTAATATATATCTTGTATAGTTGTTTCTGATACTTACAGAAGTCCTTACTTAGCTGAGCTTAGAACAAATGTATAGTAGTTATTAACGATTAAATATTATATAAGAGAAGAGAAAACTGGACGGCCTTAAGTTACTAAATACTCGCTCTTATACGAAAGTTACATACCCAACTCGAAAAAATTATATAATTATTAAGTATATAATTATTGTTGACATAGTAAGAGCCATAACAAGCATTAATTGAAAATAACGTTCCAGTAGCAAGGATGCGGAAATCACGGAAGCAGTCGATACTAATTATATTTCCTGTTGGAAGCGATGGAGCAAAAACTTGAACATGATTAGTTTTTGTGTGTTTGGATTGGGCTTAACTACAAATTAGTACTATTACGCGCATTTATTTTGAAGTTGATAGAGAAAATGTAACATTATTTAATGTTACTTTATTTTTAACTATTTAAATTTATTATTTTTCCATCCAATATGCAAAAATCTTAGGAATTTTAGGGTATATTCTAAACTAATTTTATATATACGTTTTATAAATATGTGACTTAGATGATTCTTAGTAAAGCGTATTTAATATAATATTGGGTTACTTCTGACTTTCGTGTTAATATTTCTAAAAATATGTTACATTTATTTTGATATTTGGGCCGTCAGTTCTCTATAAACTGTATAATATTATATAACGTATGATATCTAACAAAAATAACGCGTCCTCGTGGATCATAATCAAGATATTATAAACGATATCAAAAAAACAAATCCATCCATCGGAAAGTGGTCCAAGTGGGTCAGCGTCGTCCTTAAATATACGTCCTTAAATAAAATATTTTTTTATTATTGTTATTGGAATGGGTTATAAATTTTGTTATTTTTGAATAATGATGTATTGAAAATTATCTATAAAAGGAAATAATGTAATGGGAAAGATTTAATGGAATAACAAAGGAAATTTTGTTCAGTGTAAATTTGTATGTTAATAAGCAAATTAATTACAATTATATTGTAATTCTACACATTTAATTCCTGGGAATGACAATTGCACTGTCCAATTTACTAGAGTACAGAGTAAACTCAATCATCCTTTGACCCTCTTACTTCCTCCCTTTGGTCCTATCTGTAAACAGAATCGGTGAAACAAACATTATTTCACAACTTCAACGGAGGTAGCTGTTATTGCCGTAGTAGAAAGACTATTAAGTAATTCTACTTAGAAACTGTACGAGAATTTTTTTTTGTTGATTTATTTATACTATGATGTTTTTACGTTTTTGTTCAAAAATTATTTCCATACAATTTCAGAAAACGATTGCAAAAAAGAGATATATAGAGATATGAATTATATTTTTATGACAATTATATAATTATGACATTGATATGAATTATATAACTCTCTCCCATATACAATACGTGATAGCCTGTCACATTAAAGAGCATTTCCTTTTAATATAAAATATTTATATATGTATATATTTATGTGTATATTATATATATATATATATATATATATATATATATATATATATATATATATATATATATATATATATATATATATATATATATATATATACATGTGTTATTATTGCTATGTATATTATTACTATATTTTGTTGTTGTACACTTATTTCTATTCTCACAGCTTATCTTATCTCTCTTCCACTCCTGGGTTTGCTGGAAGAAAACTCAATTTTGAGTTAAGCTCGCCTTCTTTCCTTTTAATATTTGTATGTCGTGTTTTATGTGTACAATAAAGTATTAAATAAATTAAATACTATAAAAAAGAAATAAAAATATATAGGTATATCACTTTATTGTTAGTCAGGATTGCAGTGATTGATAAAGGGGTACGTAACAACAGTAATTTGGATTTCTGGCAGCCGGAGCGGAATTCAAAATGGCTTAGATGAATAGATACAATTACATTAAAACGTAAGATGTTTTTTTGTTCCACTTTACTTGGGAATATGTCTGGAACATAAGGTGGTTCATCAGGAGAAGTAATACTCTCTTGCGAAAAACTTACATCGGCGTAATAATTTCGTTACTAAGGTTCTAGCGATGAGAGCAACCTTTGCGCTTCTCTCCCCTATTGTCATATTCTAATTAAAATTATGTTAGTTTCATAGCATTATTGAAATGTTATAATCAATAAAAAATAATAATGAAATCGATTCGCTAGTATCTAAAATTATCTTAGGCATAATTTTTTTGATTACAACTAAATAATTCTATTATACACAATTACTTCAGCTTTTATTAATTAAAATATAATTTAATAAAGAAAAAAAATAACATAAATATTTTAAAGGTGAATAGTTTCATATTTATGTTACTTAACATTCTTTCCTTTGCGTATATTATTATAAATATATATTTATTTGCGTATAATATATGAGTATATTCGCGAAGAAATGTTTAAAACAATTATGAATTCATTTAACGGTCTATGTTTATTTATTAGCTATGGTTGCATGAAATTATATTATTTTTATTATACGTTACTTACATAAAAAGGTATAATAATAAATGAATATTTGATATGTCTTATTTTTAATTCAGGTTTGGGAGAGTATTACAATGTTTTGTTTATTGTTTCTTTATGTTTTTGTTTTCTATTACTTTATGAGTAAGATTATGTTACCTTATATTGTAGATATCTGTTTATTTTTTTCATAACCCATATATGTTCCACCGCTGGACACCCGGGCCTCACCGAATGGATTTTCATCAGGGGTATGAAGTTTTGTCAATTAAGGTCATTTCACATATATCTTATACACATATTTTTTCGAATCTAAAATTAATTTTTCAAACGAATTGATATTAATTTTCCAATTTTTTTTATCTAGTTTATTCCATAGTGTAAAGGAGAAATTCTTATTTTACTTTTATTTATCGATCTGTCATAACCTAATACGTTTGTTTTAAAGGTTTGTTCATATTTCATATTATTAGAATTCTTGTACGATTCCAAATTATTAAGATTTCAAACTGCGATAATAAATCGCACCCGCTGCTCTGAATAATTAGTTTATGGCATACTTTACCGATGTAACATGGTTCTCATATTAAGAATAAACAAATAAAGTTGAGATGGTTTTAGTTTTCAGTTTATAAAGCAAACTTATAAAGTTTATAAAGCAAACTTTAGTAGCAAATGGTTATTATATTAAGATCATATAGTAGAAACAATCTTCTTGGTTTTTGTGCGGCTCAAACTTTCTGAAATTTGCAAAGAAAACTCGTTATATTCACATAGTTTCCAATTCCAGTAAAAGTTATTCTGATAGCTCTGAATAATTTATTCCGAAGCGTATATAGTGTTGTTTAAATAATTTATTGACACAGAAGATTTGATGTTATGTACGCTTAATATTATGGTTTTATAAAGTAATACTATCGCTAATTCGTTTTGGTCCCGTGTTTAGACTTATTTCAACTGTGAGAAAAATATATTAATGTGTTTTATTTCATTTATGATCTAATGGACGATAAAATTAGTGTTAATTTACTAATTTTTTCCAGAGATTGTTACGCTGGCGTTCGCTGGTATTTGAGGTGCTTCATAAAAAGTTCGCTTTAAAATCCACATATTTATTAAGCAAAAACATTTCATCAATAAAAATGTTCAGGATCTTGTTGCAACTTCATTCTTGTTTTCTCTCTAAGGCATCTATAATTTATAAAATGGAAGAAGAAATGGAAGTTGAAACCTATAATATTTCAAATAAAATAAAGTAACATTAATTATTCAATCTCAGCCAGCAAAATTCCGGGAACAATTGTAACCTTCATACACGCTCAAGGGCTTTAGTGTTTAATGCGAAGACATTTTAAATATTTTATGAAAATGGGCGGTAAATGAAAAATTACTTCTTGTGGAAAATAATTTTATTATTCGAACTGTTTTTTTTTAGGAAGAATACCCATTATTTGTCATTTCTAGAATTCTTTGTAACTGTCCTAACTAAGCAAGCAGTCTTTATCATCTGTAGTCCAATGATACAATGGAGGTTCCAACGTATATAGTATTGAAGTCATCATAATGATAAATATGCTTTGGATCTGTGCGTTTATTATAATGGTACGAAATATTTGAATGAAGAATTCATGTGAATGCAGGAATTAGCTACATGAATAATCAATATAATTCACGAATCATATTCATAATAATCAAGTTAATTCACGAAGGTTTA
This sequence comes from Baronia brevicornis, assembly GCA_031353405.1. Taxonomy (NCBI): domain Eukaryota; kingdom Metazoa; phylum Arthropoda; class Insecta; order Lepidoptera; family Papilionidae; genus Baronia; species Baronia brevicornis. Next base: position 19,097 of record JASFAT010002631.1, on the reverse strand, counting down.
CAAAAAAAAAAAATTGGTTTTGATCTTTTATCTAGACTTTAGATATATACATACATATGTACATATGTACGTTTATAGAAGTTATATGTGAAAAAAATATTCCAGTCTGGGTATGTATACTCGTCGTTTTTGTGTTAATAATATCTCACACGAAACAGGAAATTATTTATAATGCAAGTGCAACGTTTTCTTTTAAAAAATGATGTTATTTTTTATTATACTGTTTCAACGATTTTCTATTTTCCTTTCTGGGCTTTTTTTTTTGGGTTTTGTTATCGTAATCTGATATTGAAAGGTACAATGCCTGAGGGAAAATGGTTTTATTAAATTTCTTTTTTCAAGGTACATAATCTAAAAATATTTTTTATATTATAAAATATATTCTTTAAGCTACGATAAATAATTAAATTACATTTGGCATTATAAATAGTTTATGTATATTATAATAGTAATTTCGTATTATGTAATTCCATATTTTTCTGTTTTGCATATCCATTAAGTGCTACCTGAAACAAATTAGAATTTTCTTTTTTAAATTACATTTCTGAGCTGAGTTCAGCTTAAGTCACAGGTTAAGATTTTTACGAGTAAAAAGTATAAACAACTACATGTATTTTTATGTAAATACATACAAATATATTTATATTACTACTCTGTGGCAATAATATGATAAAAGGTATATGTCTGAGAATGTTTCCGGAGGCACATGTGGTGCTCTTACTGGATTAGCGGGATCTTTTATTGTACAAACGTATAATGAAAAAATGTCTGCAAACATTTGAATGTATGTTTTCATATTTAAATTTTTATTTAAATACTTTTTTCTACGACTTCAGGAGTTATATTTTTTTTTCTCAAAACAGTTTGAGCTACATCTACTTTTTTATTACAAGGAATTTCTTTTGAATAGAAATAAAACGAAGAAAAAGAGAAAAATAAATGATTTTTTCGTTGTACAAATATGGACAACCAAAACTTTGACCTCCACAAATAAATATCGATCGTGTCTGTTATATATAGAACTTGTGGCGTTGCGACAAATTCCAGATTTTCGATAGTATTTCTATCAGTGTGAGACTGTCAATAAACGGATCACAGAGATTTTCTTTCACTTTTATGGAGCTAGTGAACAAATAAGTATTTAAGACTAATGATAAAATCTGAAACGAAGTGACGTATTTTCCCATAATAATAAGCACTATTGTCAACATCTCTTGTTACCATATAAAAAATGAACATACTTAATTAGTCTAGTTATTAAGTATTAATTGCTCTTCAAATACACTGAGGTAAGCCGCTAGCTTTCTTTACGTCTACAGAATATTTGTATACATATCTATCTTTTATTATCTATCCACACTCAAAATTTATCACTAAAAGTGACACTTAAATATTCTCTTTCTTTCAATACAGATAGCTTTTCATTCTTTTTGATACTTTACTCAGAAATTCTTAAAGGCACTGGTATTATTATGCAGTACGTGTTGCTGGTGTATTAGGCAGTAAAAGAAGTATATAAATAGAAATATATTTTTTACTGAAGCATCTATTGTTTATTCTATGATATATATATATATATATATATATATATATATATATATATATATATATATATATATATATATATATATATATATATATATATATATATATATATATATATATATATATATATATATATAACATACAATTAAAGTTGAGATGGTTTGGATGGTCTGATATTTCGCAGCCAAGACTTCCTTTTCCAACCAACTTGTCTTTTACCGACAACTTTTCGCATCATGATCAGCCGCAGCAATTTGTACTTGTCGTGTCTCGTGATATACCCCAGGCAAGCAACTTTTCTACGTTTGACGGTCTGCAAAAGGTCATGTTTTTGTTTGACTTGTCGGAAAACTTCGGCGTTGGCCACTTTTGTTTAAATTTATCTAATGCACTTATCATAAAATATTAAACAAATACTTTTTGAAGAATGATACTAGTAATGTTTTTAACATTTTTTTCAATTCTTGTTAACCACTCCAAATGAGCTAAAATTTTTTTTAATGAATAACTAGATCGATAACTTCCTTTTACAATCATATTAGGAAATTATCGGTATAGATAATAATTAAACGGTAGATAGGTTTGAATCCACGACCTCAAATCGTGAGTTTTCAATGGCGTACCATAAAACCATATTCAATGGCGAAGGCGATTTTTGGTTTGGATCCGATTCCTAATTTGTTATTTGGATATACCTGGAGATCATCAAATGTGATTAACAAGCACATTTAATGATTCCTGGACTTGTTATTTAAAAAGCTTTTACCCTTTTCCTCGCCTTCCTCAGGTTACATTGTATTTCATTTAAAAAAAACATCAAATATTTTTGCATACCTTTTTTAATTTTACTATCATTAATTTTTATCGTCGATAAAATTTATGTTTGCAGCCAGTGCTGCTTTTGGCTAGATTTGTTTGTAGAATGATTATACCACTATAATTTTGTCATCATAGTACGTTCTATCGCAAAGAACTGGTGAACTGCGTCTAGTTTTGCTTATCTTGAATTCGCTGTTTAAATTCCCGAGATAAAATAGAATAGGGTTATTTAATTACTTTCCGTAGGCACCTAAAGTGGCGACTATAGGAAGAAATAAATATCATTAGATGGACAGCAGTGTCAGAGAGTAAAAACCTGCGAGATTACGGCAACATCTTTCACGTTTTCGAATATTCAAACATCAGTGATTAGGAATATTATCAGCATTTTAAATATCTTAGATTATAGGTTCTTATATTTCATCAGACCGTTGATGTGATCAATATTTTTTATACAAACATATTTTGTTTTCTTTTTAAATGTACACGTATAGATAATAATAATAATATAAATTTATTGTTCATTGATAAGTTTACAATTTTTGTTTCCCCGTCCGCCGAACTAGGGCGAACCCTGTACTACGGCAGACGGTTCTGTGACATATTTACGAGTTACATATATTATTTTCTTGCTATACTTAATATAACTATGCAAATTTAAAATTTAAAAAAAAAAACTTTATTAAGTTATACAAACCAAAAAGATTTTTTTTTACATGTGTCTGTGTCTGAATTTATTTTATTTTATTTTGTCCTACTAAGCTAATGTTTATTTAATATTAATTCTGTAGAATTATATGCTAGGTTGGATAGCCATTTATTAGATAGATATTGATAAGCTTGGTATATTTTAAATATTAAAATTATACAGAACATATACCTACAGACAAAAACAATGATCGCTTTTAAAGTACGCAAACACTGCACGTTTTACGTTGAACCAACTCCTTTTTTTGCTCACGTCTGACAATTTTTCTTATTTTTGAATAGACTAACGAACGGAATATAAAACGCTAGACCGCTTATACTATTTTCAAAGGAATTTAGTTCTTTATCAAATATATTGATAACTTTCTTGAATTGATCTCATTTTTATGGATAGATAATTAGCATGTAACACAAATCTGCGATTTATAATCCACTAGCTTAGCTTCAGTAATACGGCAACACCGAGTTTTAATAGAGATCAATGTTACGGCTGTATTCATGATGATGTAGATGAAATTTTTATTTTATTATACTGGGTTTTAGTATTTTGTATTTCGTTCACAGCTCATATGCGTATGTCCCATTTATGAACATGGGCGTTCAATTCTTGTAGGAATTTTAATTTAAAAACCCATCCATAAAAAAAGGTTTGTTACCGCAAGCGGAAGCATAGCCATGTCTATAAGTCTATATATATATATATATATAAACACACATACATACAGTTGTTTTTGACGGTCATCACCAATCGACTCGCACGAAGACTTGACGAGTTTCCCACCCCCAGAGCACCGCCAGAGCACACAGTGCGGCAAATTATACAGAAAACAAACGAGTATAATCAGCCCCTGTGCTTAGCGTTTGTAGATTATGAGAAGGCCTTTGACTCCATTGAGACCTGGGCTGTCATGGAAGCCTTGCAGCTGTGCCAGGTAGATCATCGATACATCGAGGTATTGAGATGTCTTTACAATGCCGCCACGATGTCCGTTCGAATACAGGGCAGTCAAACAAAACAAATCCAGTTGTATCGCGGGGAGAGACAGGGGGATGTCATATCCCCGAAACTGTTCACTAATGCACTGGAAGACGTTTTCAAGACGCTAGACTGGAAAGGACGAGGCATAAACGTAAACGGTAAGTATATCTCACACCTGCGTTTTGCCGATGATATCGTGATCGTGTCAGAATCGCGAGAGAAACTGCAAGGGATGCTGAACAGCCTAAATGAATCGGTCGGAAAACGGACGAGTCGGTTTGACCATGAACTTTGATAAAACTAAAGTCATGGTCAATGATCATCTGGAACACAACCGACCGTCGTCAGTGATAAAACTCTCGAAGTTGTCCAGGAGTATATCTACCTCGGGCAAGTCTTGCAATTGGGTGGAGACAACTTCGAGAAAGAAGCCGATAGAAGGATTCAGTTAGGCTGGGCAGCATTTAGGAAACTCCGTCCGGTCTTCTCGTCGCCCATACCTCAAAGCCTGAAGACGAAAGTCTTCGACCAGTGTGTCCTACCCGTACTCTCCTACGGCGCCGAAACGTGGACGCTGACAGTCCGTCTGCTTCATAAGCTCAGAGTCGCTCAGAGAGCTATGGAGAGAGCTATGCTCGGAGTTTCTTTGGTAGATATGTTTCGGAATGAACAAATCCGCCAGAGAACTAAAGTCACCGACATAGCCTTTGGAATTAGCAAACTTAAGTGGCAATGGGCTGGTCACGTCTGTCGGATATCCGACGATCGTTGGAGCAGACGAGTGCTGGAGTGGAGACCGCGTCTCCACGCGTGGGACGCCCCCCGGCTAGACGGTGCGACGATCTGCGCAGGGCGGCTAGCAGAAACTGGATGCGTGTAGCCGAAGATCGGGCTAGGTGGCGCTCCATGGGGGAGGCCTATGTCCAGCAGTGGACTGCCGCAGGCTGCTGATGATGATGAATGTATATATATATATATATATATATATATATATATATATATATATATATATACACATTCATCATCATCAGCAGCACGGACATCGTGGCGGCATTGTAAAGACATCTCAATACCTCGATGTATCGATGATCTACCTGGCACCGCTGCAAGGCTTCCATGACAGCTCAGGTCTCAATGGAGTCAAAGGCCTTCTCATAATCCACAAACGCTAAGCACAGGGGCTGATTATACTCGTTTGTTTTCTGTATAATTTGCCGCACTGTGTGGTCTGGGGGTTGAAACTCAAGTCTTCGTGCGAGTCGATTGGTGATGACCCTCGAAAACAACTTATAGCCATGTCTATAAGTCTATATATATATACATATATATATACATATATATATATATATATATATATATATATATATATATATATATATATATATATATATATATATATATATATATATATGTATATATATATGTATATGTATATATATAACCCTCAAAATAATCAAAACTAAAACTCAATAAAATTATTATAATTTAGCACATTCCGTTGCTCTATAATCCTCTATTGATTTTCAAGAATAAACTTCGTAAAAGAAGCGTCAACAACCAAAATTCGTGTAAGCATTCTTATCGTTCTTGAAAAAATAAATAAAAAATTTTGCTCCTTGTTTTCTTTATATATATTCTCTTACCTTTTACTACAAAACTTATTACAGCGTCTTATTCTATTTGAACATAAAGTAAGCACCTTATTTGTTATTGTCAACGCGTAAGTGCACGAGGAGTTATTATATCGTTGGCCTAATAGCGCACTCATGTATATGTGTTGTATACTACTTCATATATATAGACATATATAATAGCGCACTCATTTATATGTGTTGTATACTACTTAATATATATAGCCGAAAATCGGAGTAGGTGGCGCGCCTTGAGTGAGGCCTATGTCCAGCAGTGGACTTGCCTGCGCTACAAAAATACTTTTATCACTAGTACATAAATATGTTTATTCTTCAGGCTATACGTATACAATGACAACAATAAGGCTTAAATAATAGTAAATGGATATGAGTTATGTATACTGATGATGTATATTAAATGAAATCAGCCAAGTTTTATTAACGTCCTTCTTAATAAGAGTTTGCAAGAAAATTTGCTCACCATAGCTCACTCAATTTGATATAGCTTCCTAACACATACACTTAATCATATCTATAATCATTTATTTAATTTGAAAGCAAGCGCAAACTGTCAGGATGGCTAAAAATATAAGCTGTCATGAAATATGTTTCAACCACTTTTTCTCTTTTTCTGTTTCTCTTTCACTCTCTTTATCTCACGCAAACGCTTACCAACACGCTATTATAAAACACGCTTTATTCGTGTTTTATACTTACTATTTGCCTTTAATTGTCACAAGCCCAGTTTTCAGCTCGGTTTCTAGAATAGAAAATCAACTTTTATCATTCATTACATCATTGTTCCAAGTCCGCAACTAACAGCATTCTCTTTATGAGTCCTTCCGATGAATTTGAAAAGGTCGTAGGACGAATTAAGCCAATTTTAAAATATTGAAAAATAGCTTAATTAGAATATTTTTATGATAATAAATATTTTTAGTATGATAATATATGTTTATGATTTTTTAAATCACTTATCTTACATATGATATTGGGATTAACTTATCAAAGCGGAGATGTAGTGTCCATAATCACCAATCGAGCAAACGGACTGTTCATAGCAAAGCTAGTTGTTAGCAGAGCTAGTAGCTAGAACAGTAAAGCTGTTGCCCGCTCTAGTTTTTTTTTGCGTTTTACTTTATAGTCATATAATTTGCATTATTGTCAATTAACTACTAGAGATACACTAATTAAATATAAAACCAACTTTTCTGAAGATTATTATGTGCTTTGCGACTAAAAATCATTTTAGCAAGTGCCATTGTTATGTAGTTCATCCTCTTTTTCTTTGATTAATGATAGAAGGTTACTAATGGAAAATTTTAGCCTTGTCATCGACCCAGCCATTGTTGTAACGATTAAAAACACTTTTCGTGCCTGGCACATTTGATTTTTTTAATGATCAAGTCGGACTAAAACGAATAGTGAATGTTTGGTTGAGATTCAAATTTTGAATATTAAAAATAAATTTATTAAATACCAACACACGACGTTTAGATATTGTGTTCAAACCGCTTAAAGTACTATAATAAGAAATCAAAGCATAAAGCTTTTTGTGTTTTTGGTTATCTATTTTTGTATTAAACTTGATACATTTTGTTGTAATTAACTTGGTAGGTAGGCTTGATATTCCCGCTCTGTACAATTCGCTACAAAGAAAATTATCATCCCCCCCATCTGGATAAGTGACGATTCAGTACCGTGCGTTTGTCCCAAAACTTCTTTCCACGCACCACTACCCTGTGGAACTAGCTACCTTCAGTGGTGTTTTTGAACTGATATGATATTGAAACATTGAAAAAACCAAACTTAAACGCTTTTTTTCTATAAACCATATTTGTAACCTAACTAGCACAAAATGGTAATTTTTTTAAGTAAATAATATTAAGTTGATTGCTTGCCGCATCATTTAAAGTTTACATTGAACAATTTACCCAAAACGCGACCCCTAATGAATGAGTGTTCATTATTATAATTTACTTTGTAACAACATTTTAAAAATATTACGAGTTAAGAACACGACTAACGACTTCAATTTTATTTTTGTGTCAGGTTAAAAATATGCTTTTTTATGGGATAGATAGGCAAATGAGCATGCGTGTCACCTGATGGAAAGTAATCAACGCTATCAATAGATATCCGCAGTGTTGCCGGCCTACAGAAAATTGTAGGCTTGTTTTTGAAGGTTCCAATGTCTTCCAATGTCTGTCGGTTTGGAAACACAGTAGTAGTGATGCATGGAAAGAAGTTTCTAGAAAAACGCACAGCACTGGATCGCCACTCATCCAGTTAGTGGGAATGAAACTTTTTCTTGTGGCGAGGTGTATGATAGTGGAATTCAGCTGTCGGAATTATTCCGAACAATCCCTCGGAGCATTCCCCATTGTAATATCAATAAAAGGAGCTGAGATATGAGATATCCCTCCGTAGTTCTAATTCAATTCGACATGGCTCGTATTTTTTTACAGTAGGCCCAAAATTATGTAAAACTTGTATCTTGATTATCCTTGTAATTGTTGTTTCATACTTACAAGTTGAATAGACCAGAAAATTAAATGATAAAACTTTAAAACAAAAATTAACTAACAGTTTAATCAAAATTTATATATTCTTGATAATGTAACAATGCTTGGCAAAACTCCCCAATAATTAAAGGGCATACGGTTCATAAGAGCTTGTAGGAATACGGCACGCTCATATTATGTACATAACTACATATGTGCGTTTATAAGATACATGAAGCCTGAAAGGGGTGATTTATGACATAACTCAGTACCTGTATAGTGTCAGTGAGAGTGATATTGTACCGCCATAAATCCTCATTAAAATCTGGGAAGATCTGAGTATAGACAAAAAGTATATGATAACACCAATATATAATATATTCAGTATATAAATTTACGAATATTTCTAAATTTGCAAACGCATTAACATGTATTCTTTTATGGAGCCGAAACATGGACTCTGACGGTCTGTCTACATCAGAAAGTATAAGGCGCTCAGAGAGCTATAGAGAGGCTAGGATTTGAGTTTCTCTAGTGGATATATGATTCGAAATAAAGATATCCTTCGGAGAACCAAAGTTCCTAAAATATAGTTTTTCGAGTAAACAAACTGAAGAGCACTTCAAGAGAACAGATAACGGTTGGAGTAGACGAGTGCTGATAATGATACTGTCTTGGCAAACAGAGTCTAAGTTGACACCACTCAGATGGAGCGACGATCTGCGCAGGGTGGCCGGCAGAGGTAGGATGCGTGTAGGTGGTCTGCCTTAGGACCTCTCTCTAATGTACAGCAGTGAAAATATTACTCATAAAAATTTATTAAAATTGTATTATATTTGAAAAATATCTTGTGATACGTGTCCTATATAAAAGTTAAATACTAATGAATTAATTAATAAAATTTATCAGAATCTTTTGGCAATTATTAAAATACCAAAAACTTTAACTAACTTTTATATAACAATATATTTTACTTGTAACTTTTGACAAGTTTAGTATTTTAATTAGAATTTATTTGAGCAATTAATTTGATCAATTTGACCTTTCATTTATCGCCCTTCTAATATTGATTTTACGGCCTTTTGTAGCCGTTTAGCTTATAAAGTTTCTCCATATCCATCATATTTTGTTTAATGACAAATTTTCTCTTAAATGAAATATAAAATTTAAAGAATGTAATTCAAATTTAGTTGAACTATTATGGGGGAGGTAGAATAAGAAGTATTTTTCTGGTGCCTGTGCAGTAAGTAGCTCTCATACTGGGCTTTCGGTCTTTGCGAGTTTTTATTTTACAGCATCAAAAGTGGATCGGTTGGTGTAGAGAAATGCTACACTCTCGTTCGCTAGAAGTTTGACTTGATTGAAAACCTCAAATCAAGATAAGATTAAATTTTAAGATAGAATTATTTTAAAAAAATAATTTGTAAATTAGGTTTTAACAATAGTACTTACCTAGATCCCTTTCAGGCTTCATGTATCTTATAAATACAAAAAAGGGGATAAGGCGCTACTCAGCAAGTATAGGTCCATTTCGCTCCTGAGCCTTGTCTATAAATTGTTTTCGGGGGTTACCACCAATCGACTCGCACGCTGAATTTTGAATATTTGTACTAGTACTAATTACCATAAAAATTTTATATTCCTTATAAATCTAGTTCAGCTACTTCCTTTGAATCTCGGTTTCACGCCAGTCGTCCTTGGACAAACGAGATGGGATGGTAATAATAGTATTTTTCAAAAGTTATAAGCAAACATGAAAATCGTAAAATTAAATTCATTAAAATGTAAACAGATGGCCTTTTAATAGTTGTATTACAAAGCAAATAACATACCTGCAAATTGGCTTTTTAAAAATAATATTAGTATAGGACATTAGACATATGACTTGACTATGATAATAGTGGGTATTAATTTTATATTCGAAATATTATTTTCTTGTAGGACTGTTTATAAATAAATTTAATAATTCAAGATGAGAGCTAATAACTTTATTCTTATTTATTTTATGTTATTTAAGAACGACAAACTTAATTAAGTTATAATATTATAATTAAACTAGTCTATAGAATTACAGCCAAGATTTTAATTAATTGATGATCTTTATGAGACATCTCCCGTCTTATACTTATTTAACGTCTTTTGATGAATTATGTAAAGCGTCTCAAAACGGGCATAATATTTTCTTGGTTCGGAAATTATGTTATTTCATGAAATATAAATGGTGTAAAACATGAATCGAATATTTAATAATCTGATTAAACGTATTAAATATTTTGGATTTGATGTTTTTAATTTGTGGATATTTTTCCTAATTTACGTTTTATTTCCACTTAACTGAGTGGCTTGTTCCTACAAGCCACTCAGTTAAGTGGCACTGTTAACATCCCTGCTATATATTTTAATCATAATGACAATAAAATCATATATTAATAAACGACAAGAGTAAAGCATTCTCCGTACTTTATTTTTTACTCATTACTATATTTTGTATAATATATTTATATATATTTTTATATTTATATATTCACGCCTATCCTCCGCAGGGGTTGGAAGAGACCACAGAGTTCCATCCGCTACCATTCATCGCAGCGAAACGGCTCTTAATTGGTCGCTTCACGCCCTCGTGAGAATCAGGACGTGATGGGTGGCGAACCACGTCGCCGTCATTTTTCAACAAATTAGGTATATTAAATTCGTGTTAGTGAATCTCACGAGCCGCAAGGGAGGATGGAGGTCAGCTCTAGTAGAGCCCTGCATGCTGAGGTAAGGCACCATAGTACCCGGGACGGTCGGCACGCTTGCGACTAAGATCGCCCTTAGCCATGCATCCATTGGCATGGCAGACCGTGGATTGGCGGAGACTTCCTCTCCGCCAATCCACGGTTAGATAAGCAAAGGATAGAGAAGAAAGGAAAGAGCAGGAACGGAAATGCGCATTGGGGGGGTTACAAGTCTCGGAATAAATATTTATAAATCCATATATATATTTATTTCCGCGACCATTGATTCCGTGGGCGGAGGGTCCCGCCACTGAGCCAATCGGTCGTCGTTGTATAATATATAAACAATATTATAATCAAGTATAGAATAGTTTTGTTTTTGGGTGTAAAATAAAGAAACTATCTATCTATATTTTTACATGACTACTTTGCTCCTTTTATGGGTAGATTCTAGAAGTGTCAAGTAAGTTTGCACGCAAACAGAGAACGCATTTTCTCGTTCGAATCCTTTATCCAATGATACGGTTCTATTTACGATACCGTTGCAGGGAATTACGGGTGCAGTAAAGCCTAAAAAAAGCCTTCATATTTCTCAAAGGCGGCAACGCTTCTCCAATGCTTGTGATGTTCAGGTTCTGCAATGTCTATGGGCGCATACATATGCTTACTCGTTTATCTTTCTTATCCATAAAACACATCCTTAATGATTCTTGTTTCTATTCCTCTTCAAAGCTTGAATAACATGAAATTGATATAACAAACGCAAATGATCAACTATAGCAATTACTGGATATTATATAGTTATTCATAAAGTTAACAAAAGAGTTAAAACGACCCAAGCATAGATTCTTTAACGTATATGAAGTGTTAAACATTGAAATGGAACGTATGTTTGCGATATTCATTTTGCGGTATGCATTTTTATGTATACTACCCTACCTACATTTTAAGTATGTCTTTCACAGTAAGTACATATATGCTGCAGACTTTTATCTGCATAGACCTACATTTTTTCTTACTTTTTCACACCCTATATATGTCCCACTACTGAGCACGGGCCGCCCCATTCCTGGAGGAACAGACGTTATCTCACCACGCTTGTCCAGGGCGGATTGGCAGGATTACCAGATTCAGAATAAATATTTGTAGGCCATACATATATTTATTCTGATGCGACCATTGACTCCATGGGCGGGGGCCGCAGCACTGAGCTAATTAGTCGTCATTTCTTGTAACTTAACATTACGAAATTAACGAAATGTTACGTTACGAAACTTAAAGCAATACTGAAAAGGATGATATTGAATTCTATAGATATTCTTAAAAACCGGCAACGCTTCTGATATGTATTTAGTATTACAAATGTCTATGGGCGATTTTGATTGCTTTCCATCAGTCGACAGGGTTCGTTGTTTGCCCTTCAATCCCATAAAAAAGATATTTAAAACAGAAAACAACGAAATAGAAAAAGCACATTTAGTTAATGAAAAAAATGAAAAAGGGGTATTTTAAAAACTCGTACAATATTTGTTGAATATTTAAAATCTACTCGGTAAAAGGGTGGAAGCAGTCCACTCAATTAAAACTTAATCGGGCACCTGGCTTAAACAACTTTGGTAAACCGCACGGTCCTCGGAGAGCTAAGTGAAAATAAGCTTAAATTTTTTATAACACTGTGGTAATACTACTAACAAAATATTCACAGAAAGGAAATTAAAAGAATTACAATATATTCGGAATATAAGAACAAAATTTCTTATATTCTTATATATAATTTGTGATATTTGTAATTTTTAAATAGTATTAAATTAATTTTTCTGATTCTTGTATTAGGGAGGTAAAAAAAGAAAGGCAAAAAGTTCATGAAGAAGTTCAGAATGTGAACACAGCTTCATACTTGTGAAACTTGGACAATTATATAAAGAAACAGAATATGTTTGAGGCATTTGAGATGTGGTGTTAGCGTTGAAAAGAGAGTGTCTCAGAAAGAAACAGTTAACTATGCAGATTTATTGGATATACTTGAAGAGGAACGGCAGATCTTAAAGCGCATTGAGTTTGTGAAGACAATTTATGTTAAATATCATACAAGGGATAAACGAAGGAAGAATGAAAAGAGGAAGATCCAATTTATAGACCAATTCAAATAAAGAGCGAGGGTAGAAATGTATAAAAAAAAAGAAGGAAGCCGAAGCTGAATCGTAAATATAAGTCGCTACATCGTTGTGTGCTACATGGCTACTTAAAAGTGTGTTTTTATATATATATATATATATATATATATATATATATATATATATATATATATATATATATATATATATATATATGTATATATATATATATATATGTATATATATATATATATATAGGCGACCGATTGGCTCAGTGGCGGGGCCCTCCGCCCGCGGAGTCAATGGTCGCGGGTTCGATTCCCGCATTGGAATAAATATTTATATGGATTTTTAAATGTTTATTCCGAGTCTGGTAACCCCCCGAATCCACATTTTCCTTTCCTGCCTTTCTTCTCTATCCTTTCCCTTCCTCTCCGCCAATCCACGGTCTGCCGTGCCAATGGATGCGTGGCTAGGGGCGAGCCTAGTCGTAAGCGTGCCGATCGTCTCGGGGTCGGGCTCCTCCGGGTACTATGGTGCCTTACCTCAGCATGCAGGGCTCTGCTGGGGCTGACCTCCATCCTCCCATGCGTCTTGTGGGATTCACTAAAGACGAATTTTAATATACCTAATTTGTCGAAAAATGACGGCGACGTGGTTCGCCACCCGTCACGTCCTGATTCTCACGAGGGCGAAAAGCGACCAATGACGAGCCGTTTCGCTGCAATGAATCGCAGCGGATGGAGCTCTGTGTTCTCTGCCAACCCCTGCGGGGGATAGGCGTGAATACATAAAAAAAAAAAAAAAATATATATATATATATATATATATATATATATATATATATATATATATATATATATATATATATATATATATATATATATATATATATATATATATATATATATATATATATATATATATATATATATATATATATATATATATATATATATATATAGATATAAGACATGTTTTTTACACGGCAGTGGTATTACTTGCTAGCACTTATGTTATTCTATTATGTGTATACATGTGTAGATATGTATATATGTACTTATTTATGTGTATTTATATATGTATTTTAAATTTGAATGATGACCGAATCGGAAGGTCTCAGCACGGGCTTGCCCAGTGAGACCTACTATGCTCCACCCACTGTAAATTCGCCACACACTTCACTGTAAATTGTCACAAATAAAACAAAATAAAAAAAATATGTTTCAAGAATCATAAGTCAGCTCGTGCACTTTGGCCTTCCGCACAAATTTTTAGTTTCAGAAAACGAACACTTCGCCATTGTGTTATTTGAGTCGATCAAATATTTTTTTTCTTTTACCATATACGAAAAGTTTACGTAAGCTTTGTAAAGCAACCCAGAAAATTCTTTAAGTAAATAGTACGCACAAAACCCAGCCCAAGTTTAAGCCGCTTCTAAATCCCTCCATAAAAGGAATTTGCGAAGTAACAAGACGAAACTAAAATAACAAAGTTTATGTATACCGAAACTGATCTTTGTGAAGTGAGATACATTACGATACGTTATATTGTTTGAAAATGATAATATATTCGAATAATTGATTTCTTCAGAATATTTTCCTAACGGTAATGATAAAGTGCCTTACAGTTTTTGCATTTAGACATTAGCAGTATAGCGGGTGTTAGGAAGAGAAGAATGCAAGAAAAGGATATGGAGAAGGTGATGTAAGAAAAGGAAAAGGAAGACTCTACCTCTTTTCTCCTTTCCCTTGGGGTGGAAGGACTGGCTATAACAGAACCAAATTATTTTATCGGGTGTAACATTGTACATCCATTACTGGACGTTGGCTTCCTTCAAAATTGTGGGGGTATTGCCGTAATCCCTATGCTTGGCAGGCAGATTAGAAATTGCAAATTGGTTTTTATTCTGAAGTAGACGAAGTTATTATTCTGAAGTATTAAAAGAAGCTGCCCATTTACTGTTATTTGCTTGCTTCCCTGAAAGGCGCTTCCCACAACATCCAAGAACAGAACTTATTCTTGGGAGTCTTATTCTATGCCGGAAAATAAAAAGCTAACAAGCCAGTTATCAGCCTGTTAAAGCTTATGTCTTTTATCAACACTGAATAAATTTGTTGATATGAGGGAAAGAAAAATAAGATTACTTTTTTGTCTACATTATCTTCATTTATACCCATTGTACGTATATAACAAGAGGGAAATTTAATCTAGTTTACAATGCAGACGTTTACGTTAAGAGAAGAGATGTCCCGAGGGGCTCGTAGTGCTTCGTAGGTAGTTGTAGCTATCGCTCGTTTCGGTTTATGGTCTATAGTAGGTAACGAGCTGGCAGCCTTGATTAAAATTGAAACGACCGGTGTTGCTATATTTCAAATTATAATCATAGAACCCTGAAAACTTCGTTTAACGTCTTCATAATTTGTAAATCAGTTGAAATAAAGATTTTAAAATATTTTTTATGGAGGTGATAGGAGAACGATCAAGCGGATATTAGATGTCCGGCGTCAGACTGAACGCGTCTGACGGCGTCTGAATGCATGTAGCCAAAGATCGAGCTAGATGGCGAACTTTGGGAGAGAGCCGTGTTGGATAGTGGACTGCCGTAAGTTAATTATGAATAATGAATATAAGGATTGATTTAAACAAAAATCAACTATTAAAAATTTCCAAACAAGTATAGCGGCTTTTTTTGTTTGCACTATGTGCATTTTTTGGCGGGCCGTTAATTTATTAGTGTAAGGTTGACTTTTCAAAAGGCAAACTATTTTAATTTTTTTTATTCTATAAAACTTATTTTATTGGTAGGGTGCTGCCTAATTTTAAATTTGTTAAAATGTACAGCAACAAGATAAATTTAAGAAATTTACGTCGTGGTCGGTTAATCTTAATCAAATTGTCGATGTTCTTAAGAAAGGCCATGTTAAACGTACCCTTAAAAGATCCCGGGCCTCCTCCTTGACGTCGATGGCGGCCGTCGTGGGGATTTAGTCGGTAGATGTGCACACGCGGATTCCGACATAACCCAGGGCGGCAGGGTAGGGGTCAAAAGTACCCTTAACCGGCAAAGAAAGTGTGCCAAGATCGTAGTAGATGGAGATTTGTGGTTTTTACCTAACCCCACGGGAACAGGCGTAATGATATGTATGTATTGTACGTATGTACCGCAACATAGAAACATGGAGATTCATTGTACACACTAAAACAATATTAATTAGTAAACAGCAGTGCACCGGTCTTATTTATTAATCTAACATCAAGCTTACAATATCGTCAATAATTAACACGGCTTTGTTTGACGTGATATGTTAAACATGGATTAAACGCAACGTGCTAATTTCTGATTACGTATGTTTAAACGAACATAACATACATAAGTATGTGGACAGTCAAAAGTTTTACTTAGCTAAGATCCGCGACAAGCAAAACAATAACAGAAAATTAATAATGTGTGTTTTCTTGCTGGATGAAGTGGATTTATTTGGAACTTAAACCAAAAACTTACCGAAAATCGGCCATCAACTCTCCACCCATCAACCACTATACACAACACCAAACACACTACCACTTTTTCACCTTGTAAACGACACGTGTTTCGCCCCAACACGAGGCATCTTCAGGTATAGTAGGCTCTACGGAAGACAACCGAAAAGTGAAAGAAACTTGACTCCATTAATAATACATAAGTATGTATATATAATATATAATATGTATGTACAACTAATTATATATACATACAGATATATATATATATATATATATATATATATATATATATATATATATATATATATATATATATATATATATATATATATATATATACATATATATATGTATATATATATATATATATATATATATATATATATATATATATATATATATATATATATATATATATATATATACACACATATAATTACTATTTATTGGTCAAACGTCAGTCTGTTTATCATTAAACTTTCACTGGCATTTTTTCTAAGGTTTCTTTAAACGGAGAAGAATCCGCGAAAAAAAAAAATTTAGACGAGAGAATGCATTTAGTGCTTAAATATATCTAGCAAAAAGTCAACAAGTGAACATGCAAAAGGCAAAGTTATTTCTGAACACAATAGATCTTCAGAAGTTCAATAACATACTTTTAAAATTGTAAATATTGCGTTTGTATACTATATATATATATATATATATATATATATATATATATATATATATATATATATATATATATACGTGTTTACATCTATATGTATATGTTTTTGCTAATATAATTAATATTTGAGCAAAAAAATTATATAAAAAACAATATATGAATTTCATAACTATTTCTATATACACTTCTTCGCAAACACGCAATATTATATTGTTGTCGCAGATCTTAGCAAACTAAATTTGACTGTCCATATTTGTTATTTTTTTAACAGTTAATTATATATTGAATTTTAAAGCATAGAAGTCTTTCAGCACAATATTGAAAATTATAAACAAAACTTATGAATTAAATTAATTCTCACTAAAGAGAAATTAATGAATTCTCCAAGATGATTAGCAATTTTCAATGCTATACTCACACGTACTAAAGCACCTTGTACTTAGTCGGTCATAAATCATTCCATTGTATAGGTATCACAAAAACCAACGCGTTTTCAAACACTACAGAAAACTAATTACGCTTTTGCAATTCACTACTTTTAACATCAAAAGTCGGTTAAAAAGTGAAGCAAAACATCCTAAAAGTTAAGCTTATTTTACTATATTTATATTTTTGATACAACTTTGCAGGTCTTTATATTTTTCGGCTTGTATGCACTCTGGGAGAACGTAGTCCCCAGGCATCACATATAGAGTGTATTAGTTAGTAATCACCCCTCCCTCATCCCTTCCCCCTCCCCCTCATTGACCACTCCCTCCTCCTTCACCCCCTCCCATAATGACACTTCTTAAAGGCTGGCAACATCTTTGCACTGCCTGTGGCGCTGCGGATGTCTATGGACGGCGTTGGTTGTTTTTCTTGACACACCTGCTCGTTTGCCTTCCTATCTCTAAAAAAAAATGAAAGTTAAAAGATTTAGACGTTATAAATTGCATCTCCCCGTCTCTCTCTTTCAATTGTGTTCATTTCATATCCATAATATGTAAACTTCAAAGGGTATGTAACCCTTTGAAGATTGCATTATTTTAATCAAAACAAAATTCCCCGTATATTATTAAATATATTTTTAACCAGATACAAACGTAATTATGTCTTACAACTAGTTTCTTTTATATTTATTTTATTCATTCTAGTCACTATCAACTAATTATATATACATTCATATTATATATATATATATATATATATATATATATATATATATATATATATATATATATATATATATATATATATATATATATATATATATATATATATATATATATATATATATATATATATATATATATATATATATATATATATATATATTTATATTTATATATTCACGCCTATGCCCCGCAGGGGTTGGCAGTGACCATAAAGCTCCATCCGCTGCCATTCACATCGCAGCGAAACAGCTTGTCATTGGTTGCTTTTCGCCCTCGTGAGAATCAGGACATGACGGGTGGCGAACCACGTCGCCGTCATTTTTCGACAAATTAGGTATATTAAATTCGTCTTAGTGAATCCCACGAGCCGCAAGGGAGGATGGAGGTCAGCCCCAGCAGAGCCCTGCATGCTGAGGTAAGGCACTATAATCCCGGGGGAGCCCGACCCCGGGACGATCAGCACGCTTGCGACTAGGCTCGCCCCTAGCCACGCATCCATTGGCACGGCAGACCGTGGATTGGCGGAGAGGAAGGGAAAGGATAGAGAAGAAAGGAAGGGGCAGGAAAGGAAATGCGGATTATGGGGGTTACCAGACTCGGAATAAACATTTATAAATCTATATACATATTTATTCCGATGCGGGAATGGAACCCGCGACCATTGACTCCGCGGACGGAGGGCCCCGCCACTGAGCCAATCGGTCGTCTATATTCTCTAATATATATATATATATATATATATATATATATTAGGTGTACAAATAAGT
>JASFAT010002648.1:600000-1003474 GCA_031353405.1 Baronia brevicornis | reverse complement strand
CACTCCTACAACTCAGGTATGGTCCCGATCTCATGGAAGACAGCCTTAATACATCCAATCCCAAAAAAAGGTGACCGCTCTGATCCAGCTAACTACAGGCCAATTGCCATCACGTCTTTGTTCTCCAAAATAATGGAATCTGTTATTAACTGCCAGCTCTTACGGTATCTTGAGGAGCATCAGCTGATTAGTGACCGTCAATACGGATTTCGTCAGGGTCGCTCAGCTGGTGATCTTCTCACTTATTTGACACACCGATGGGCAGAAGCGGTGGAGTGCAAAGGGGAAGCCTTAGCAGCAAGCCTGGATATAGCGAAGGCCTTCGATCGGGTGTGGCACAAGGCTCTTCTAGCTAAACTTCCGTGCTATGGGTTGCCCGATAAATTATGCAAATGGATCACCAGCTTCCTGACGGATCGGAGCATAAAAGTCGTTTTAGACGGTTTTTGCTCGGACACGAAGCCCGTGAATGCTGGTGTTCCGCAAGGCTGTGTGCTTTCACCTACTTTGTTTCTTCTGCATATCAACGACATGTTACAAATTAGTAGCATACGCTGTTATGCAGATGACACCACAAGTGATGCCTTATACTCCGGCCGTGCTAACATTTCTCGGGCACATACCGATGAGTGTCGGAACAAACTTGTGTCTGAAATACAGACCTCATTAGACCAGGTCTCGAATTGGGGTCAGCGTAATCTAATCGAATTCAACCCCAATAAGACACAAGTTTGCGCGTTTTCCACCAAAAAAATTCCCTTTGTCGTAGCTCCTCGCTTTGGAGACACTCCCCTCAATCTTAAGCCATATATCGGAATTCTTGGAGTTGACATATCGCATGATGTCCAGTTCCGCGGCCATCTGGAAGAAAAGGCCAAGCTGGCCTCGAAAAAGCTGGGTGTGCTCAGTAGAGCGAGACAATATTTCACATCTGGCCATTGCCTCCAACTATACAAGGCACAAGTCAGGCCACACATGGAATACTGTTCTCACCTCTGGGCCGGGGCTCCCCAGTATCAACTTCTTCCTTTTGATCGCATTCAAAGTCGTGCGATCCGAATCGTCGATGACCAAGATCTCACCGATCGGCTTGATTCTCTAGCGCTGCGGAGAGATGTCTCATCTCTCAGCATTTTTTACCGCCTTTATCATGGGGAGTGCTCTGAGGAATTGTTTGGAATAATTCCCGCCGCGGAATTCCACAACCGCACAACTCGCCGTAAAGAAAAATTTCATCCCCACCACCTGGATGAGTGGCGATCTACTACGGTGCGTTTCGCTCGTAACTTCTTTCCACGCACCACCAGTTTGTGGAATCAGTTACCCTCGGCGGTCTTTCCGAACCGTTACGACATTGGAACCTTCAAAAAACAAGCCTATACATACCTAAAAGGCCGGCAACGCTTCCGCGACTCCTGCGGTGTCGTGGTTGCCCGTGGGCGGCGTTGATTGCTTTCCATCAGGCGACACGCTTGCTCGTTTGCCCTCCTATCCCATAAAAAAAAAAAAAAAAAAGGGTTTCAAAAATAAACACAAAAACTTCAAACGATATAAATAAAATTCAATAGCATTTACGAAATTTATTAAAAAAACTAGCTTTTGCCCGCGGCTTCGCTCGCGTGGAATTTGGTCTGCCACATTAAGTTTCGTGACAGATCATTTTAAATATATATATATATTTTTTTACTTATTTTATGGTTGACAATTTTGATTATAGTGGTTGCCACATAAAAGGTTGTTATACGCTGTCGCGCACTTTTATTTAGAACTATTCAGAATCTAAATATGAAGATCGAGGCTATCAGAAATCCTAAGGTCGTGTATATATATATATATATATATATATATTATGGGATAGGAGGGCAAACGGGCAAGCGTGTCGCCTGATGGAAAGCAATCAACGCCGCCCATGGACAACCGCGACACCGCAGGAGTCGCGGAAGCGTTGCCGGCCTTTTAGGTATGTATAGGCTTATATTGTTAAAGTATCAATATTTTCTAATCTTCCTCTTTTTTATTCTTGATGCACCATATTTATATAACATAACCTATGTCACTCTCACAGTACAAACTGCATGTGACATCTTTGCGTACAAATGCCGGCGAAGTAAGTAAACAGTGGAACAGTACCGTGTGTTGTTGATTTGTAGGCGCCGCCGTCGGCTGTGGTACTGACCTGCAGCAGGGCGGTGTGGACCCTGCAAGAGCAAACGGCAGCGCCATTCTTGCGCGGGCACGGCGCGCCCAGCCAAGCGCAGGCGCCGCCGCGACGCATCGCCCGAGCTCATCACTCGCGTCCACCACCCACCGCCACTCACCCACTTCACTCACAAATCACTGTCCAGTCTCCGTCCAGTTCACCATTGTGTCCACGTTTTAACTGAACCCGGAGTGTTCAAGCGATATTTCGAAGTCTCTTATCGAAGCTCACAAACTTTGCTACGCGTTGCCGTGGTTCAGTTATAATACGTTAAATTAATTTTGTACAATATTACTATTGAAGACAATCAAATATATATATATATATATATATATATATATATATATATATATATATATATATATATACATATATATATATATATATATATATATATATATATATAACAATTGCTGTTCGTTAGTCTCACTAAAACTCGAGAACAGCTGGAGCAATTTGGCTAATTTTGGTTTTAATTATTTTTGGAAGTCCAGGTTTAAAAGGTCCAGGAAGGTTTAAAAGCTGAGTAAATATAACAAAAATATTAAGAATATAGTAAAAGCAACAATTTCGTCTTCCCTTAGAAATTATTCCTACCTGTCAAATATTTGATGTTCGTCCCGTCGTTCAGAAATCAATTAAACTTAAAAATCGTTCAGAAATCAAATTAAATTCAAAAGTGAAGTTTTCTTTTTTTTATGGGATAGGAGGGGAAACGAGCAAACGTGTCGCCTGATGGAAAGCAATCAACGCCGCTCGTGGACAACCGCGACAGCGCAGGAGTCGCGGAAGCGTTGCCGGCCTTTTAGGTATGTATAGGCTTGTTTTTTGAAGGTTCCAATGTCGTAACGGTTCGGAAAGACCGCCGGGGGTAGCTGATTCTAAAAACTGGTGGTGCGTGGAAAGACGTGCGTTAATTCAGAAGACTATATATAGGTGACTTTGGTTCTCTGCAAAAAGAAAAAGAAAATTGGAAAGCTTCCATTTATTTTGTTCGCGTTTAAAAGCACTTGGAGCCGACGCTCTGGCGACTTAGAGGCCGTCTCATAAAGTTCACCAATTACCCGCTGCAGCACTCCTAGGAGACCCGTACGCGGAATCAGGACATTCTGGTAATGTAGATTTATATGTATTACATAACAAATATTCATATTTCATACTCATATATATAATACTAGCTTCTGCCCGCGGCTTCGATCGCGTGGAATTTGGTCTGCCACATTTAGTTTCGTGACCGACTTTTTCACTTTAAATAAATATATTTTTTACTATAATTTTATAAATAAATATAATTTAAGGTTAACAATTTTTTATTTCATTAAGAGGGAACACAATACCTACAAAAAACAAGCCTGCTCTTATCCTAAAGGCTAGCAACGCACGCTAGGGTGTTACAGATGTCTACGGGCGGCGTTGATTGCTTTCCAATAGGTGACACACCAGCTCGTTTGCCTTTCTATGCCAATAAAAGAGAGCAGACGGTCTACATAGATGCTTCGGCACGAGAGAAGCCTCTATAAACATTCAGCTCGGATTGAAAGCGAATGAACCGGTACTTAAACGTAAAAAACTGTCGCTACGCACGGCGCGGCGTTAGAAGCGAGCGGGTGTGTAGATGCGAAGCGCTGTGGGTAGATTGCGCGAATTGAAATATTAGGTCAAAATCTCAAGAGCTGAAGCAATTACTGCGATCGTCGGTTACGTGGTTATATTAAAGTAACCGCGCTAAATTTATTTATAGATCTACATATAAATATATGAAAAAAATGTCAACCTGTGAACAGATGCTACTTGTGGTGAACGGTTTGCCTGGTCTTGTTTTTCTCATTCTGTATATGGAGAGTCAAAAGTTTTACTTAGTCAAGATCCGCGACAAGCAAAACAATAACAGAAAATTAATAATTCTTTTCGGTTGTCTTCCGTAGAGTCTACTATACCTGAAGATGCCTCGTGTTGGGGCGAAACACGTGTCGTTTACAAGATGGAAAAGTGATAATGTGTGTTTGGTGTTGTGTATAGTGGTTGGTCGGTGGAGAGTTGATGGCTGATTTTCGGTAAGTTTTTGGTTTAAGTTCCAAATAAATCCACTAAACCCAACGGAAAAACACACATTATTAATTTTCTGTTATTGTTTTGCTTGTCGCGGATCTTGGCTAAGTAAAAATTTGACTGTCCATATAGTGATGGATTTCCGCAAAGTAACGCCTGACTCCATTAATAAATTCTCATAATCATTTTTTTGTTATCTCTGTAACTTGATTTTTTTATGAGATAGGAAGGCAAACGAGCAGGCGTTTCACCTGATGGAAAGCAATCAACGCCGCCCATAGACATCCACAGCGCCATAGGCAGTGCGGAAGCGTTGTAGGATTTAAAATGATAGCAGCCGTACACTTAAAACGTAATAATGAAAGGTTTTCCAAAATGTAAAAAGGTTGTCTTCAAAGACGTTTTTGTTCCAGTTTCGTGGCATTAACTTTAAAACGTTCCAAATGTATGAAGTGTTTTTCACCGCGTACGTTTGCATTCCGACGTTGAAATTTTAGCTCCATTGTTACATCTGGCCCGTTCTTCTATACGGATGTGAGGCTCAAAGAAGAAAGCCTCAGAAAACGTATAGAAACGTTCGAAATGTGAGCATATAGACGGATGCTCGTTATTAGCTGGACCCAAAAAGTGGCCAATGACTACGTTCTCCGACAAGTCAAGCAAAAGCGTAAACTTTTGGAGACCGTCAAAGGGTAGAAAAGTCGCTTACCTGGTCCATATCATGAGACATGACGGGTTATTGCAACTGATCATGATGGGGAAAAGTCGCGGGCAAAAGACAAGTTGGTCCGAGAAGAAAGTCTTGACTATGAAATATGATCAGATCGCACCCCTATGGACATTTTTTTTTTGAGGGTGTACCTCATCAGTAAAGTCTATGATACAAACCCAAAGACCATCTCTGCACTGAAAAGAATATCGTCCGCAGGGCTATCGGCATCTGGTCTCCACTACTTGAGCGAGTGGCACAGAATACTGTGGCTAGGTTCCCAGAGTATGCATCCGACATGGCGGTCAACACTAAGATGAAATGATTGTTAATTTTTTTTTATGGGATAGGAAGGCAAACGAGCAGGCGTGTCGCTTGATGGAAAGCAATCAACACCGCCCATAGACATCCGCAGTGCCATAGACAGTGCGGAAGCGTTGCTTATGGCGCTGCTGGAAGACAGTTAAGGAAAGTGTCATTATGAGAGAGAAGGGGTGGAGAGGGGAGGGGTGGCCAGGTAGGGGTATTAGGGGGTCGCAAGGCAAGGGTGTGACGGTAGTGGGGTGGGGAGCCTCGCCCAGGTTGGGCCTCTGGAACTCAGCCGCTCACCGTACGAAGCGCGGTAACTAAGCTACCACTCAGACGCCGGTTTTCTGCGGGAGTGTGGTACTTTCGGGTCATTCATGCCAAAGACATGTTTTTACACGTTAGACATAATGTTAACATAATGTTAAAAAATTAAACCACGCACTTTTCTTCTTCGTAAAATTAATTGAATTTTTTTTAATGTACTTTGTTTTATTATTAATATTAATAATGTTTGTAATCCTAATCCTATCACCGGACATTCATATTACCTAGATGTATAATAATATTGAAATAAGTTATGTGATTTACACGATTATTATAAATAAACTTCGCGGCGGCTGAGAGCGGTGTCGAGGCACCCGGTAACCCGACGCCTTTTGACGTGCGAACCGATAATGGCTCGCGATAACCGGACCATCGAGTGCCGCATCAATTATCCGGACTGTTTGCCGAGCCATTATCCGCGGGAGGCACCGTGGACGCGCTATCTGCGACCTGTGTACGTGTATGGTATATACATACATACAGGGTGTATCTTTGCCTAGCCGCTTGTCCAGTATTTATGGTATTGGTACACGGGTATGCAACTCCGGTCTCCCCAGCTACTACCGTATCACTCCTCGTCGTCCGTTGCGGTAGCATCATATCCCTATCATCCTGTCTAAATCCATCTTTTCATTGCCCTGCCTTTACCTTCATCTCTATTCTATTCCTTTCCTCTCCGCCAATACACGGTCTGCCGTGCTAAAGGATCCGTGGATCCTCCCGAAATCGGGCTCCTCCGGGTACTATAGTGCCCGGGTACTCAGCAAGCAAGGTGATGGAGATCTGTGGTCTCTGCTTAACCCTACAGGGAGACAGGCGTGACTATTTGTATGTATTATTAATGGAGTCAGGCGTTACTTTGCGGAAATCCATCACTATATGGACAGTCAAAAGTTTTACTTAGCTAAGATCCGCGACAAGCAAAACAATAACAGAAAATTAATAATGTGTGTTTTTCCGTTGGGTTTAGTGGATTATTTGGAACTTTAAACCAAAAACTTACCGAAAATCGGCCATCAACTCTCCACCCGCCAACCACTATACACAACGCCAAACACACACTATCACTTTTCCATCTTGTACACGACACGTGTTTCGCCTCAACACGAGGCATCTTCAGGTATAGTAGACTCTACGGAAGACAACCGAAAAGTTGTCCATATATTTGTATGTATGTATGTACATACATCATCACGCCTGTTTCCCGTATGTATTATAGGCAGAGGCCACAGATCTCCACCTGCCACGATCTTGGCACGCTTTCTTTGCTTTATCCACACTCGTCACTCTCTAAGTTTGCCAGATAAAGGTGAAAATCACCTTTATCCGGTTATGGGTACTCTTGACCTGGCGTTTCTTTATAAATTCGCCGATTTGGTCAAGGTATGTTCTCCCTGGTCTTCCCCTACCGACCCTTCCATCCACAATTGTAACGTTGACTTCTTTTATCATTCATCTTTCAGCCATCCAGAGAAAACCTTTGAAGTACTTAAATCTTATTAGTTATTAATTCACACACTCATTAACGGAGAGTGTAAAAAGCCTCTTCTGACCTGGGGCCGAGTGCGGGCGGATTTTCCAAGTAATTACGTGCTCTCCTTCCGGGTCATTGGAGACCAGCTATTCTGCTTGAGGGCGATCCGTGGACAGTTTGTGAATATTTTTGTGAATCTATACTCTTACAAAGTGACCTAGTAGAGTCACCGACACAGGTCTTCAAATTAGCAAACTGAATGCATGGGCAATGGGCTGAACACGTTTGTCGGAGAACCGAAAATCGTTTGAGTAGACAAGTGCTGGAGTGGAGATCGCGACTCTGCAAACGTAGTGTGGGACGCCCTGCTAGATGGAGCGACAATCTGCGCAAGGCGGCTGGCAGAGACTGGATGCGTGTACCCGAAGATCGGGCTAGGTGGCGCGCCTTGAGTGAGGCCTGTGTCCAGCAATAGACTGCCGCGGGCTGATATTGATACTGATTGACCTAGCAGACGTAGATCAGCGTTTTCTCATAGATGGCGCCGTGGGATTGCTAACTTTAAAATAATTCGACCATAGCGCCTTGAATTCGGTGCAGATGTTTAATGATCTATTATAAGTGCTGAAATTAAATTCTGCCAAAAAATATACGTTCTACATAAGCGTAGATCAAAGTGATACGCCGCCAGATAAAACTAACCACGCTAATTTTTTTTTAACAGCCCATATATGTCCCACTGCTGAGCACGGGCCTCTCCACTTTTAGAGGAACGGACGTTAACCCACCACGCTTGTCCGAAGCAGATTGGCGGGGTTACCATAAATATCACCGACGAGAACCCGCGCCCATGGACTACGTGGACGCGGGGCCGCGCCACTGAGCCAATTGGTCGTCAGATTGTCGATTTTATGATCTATTTTGAGTATATATGCTTCGTCAGGCCCCGAAATTAAATTCTACCAAGAAATATACGTTACACATAGACGTAGTTCAAAGTGACACGCCGCCAGATAAAACTAACCGCGCTAAGTTAGTTATTACGAAAGTACGGTTAAACCTTCCACCCCGTGTGCCGCGGCAAGGGGTTCTATCTCGACGCCCCATCTCCTTAATCCCATATATGAAAACTCTGCGTCGGTGCGTAAACCAATTTGTGGGTACGTAACGTAGTTACGGGGCGTCTTAACTGTGGCGAACTTGTTACGTGGTTAACGCGATGGGAGGTAGTTCCTACGGGCTCTGATAACGAGTTAGTGGCCGAAAATAGTGACGGATGATGGAAATAGAAAAACTCTATTTATGACACCTTTTTAAAACCTTAATAACGTTCATCAGCAGCCTGCGGCAGTCCACTGCTGGACATAGGCCTCCCCCATGGAGCGCCACCTAGCCCGATCTTCGGCTACACGCATCCAGTTTCTGCCAGCCGCCCTGCGCAGATCGTCGCACCATCTAGCCGGGGGGCGTCCCACACTACGTTTACCGAAACGCGGTCTCCACTCCAGCACTCGTCTGCTCCAACGATCGTCGGATCTCCGACAGACGTGACCAGCCCATTGCCACTTAAGTTTGCTAATTCGAAAGGCTATGTCGGTGACTTTAGTTCTCTGGCGGATTTGTTCATTCCGAAACATATCTACCAGAGAAACTCCGAGCATAGCTCTCTCCATAGCTCTCTGAGCGACTCTGAGCTTATGAAGCAGATGGACTGTCAGCGTCCACGTTTCGGCGCCGTAGGAGAGTATGGGTAGGATACACTGGTTAATAACGTTACAATGTACAAAAAAAAAAAAACAAAAACAAAATAATTTTAATCAAACAGTGACCCTGTATAGGATCGAGTGGAGGGGAGCGTAGTCTAATTCGAGACGACGTCTCGGTCTACGATTTCGCTCTCATACCCCGCGATAACATGATCCACACCATACCATACTGTTGATAATATGATGTAAGACATCATGTATGATATAAGATGTGATTGAAGGATCCTTCGGGGAAGGTCGAGACTTCACATTACCCACACTTTTATAATTTGTGGGTGGTCAACCCGGCATCTGCTCTGCGATTAAACTCCGTAACATAGAGACGTGTTTGTTTTACCTCTGTGGAACCAGCTACCTTACCTAAAAAAACACACCTAAAAAGGCCGTCGTTGTCTATGGGCGGCGTTGACTGCTTTCCGTCAGGCGACACGCTTGCTCGTTTGTCCTCCTATTCCATAAAAAAAACTGACCTGATATCTTATACTACTAGATATAGACATATTATTATTCCCCGGCTCGCCCGGGGATGTACCACACTCCCGCAGAAAACCGGCGTCTGAGTGGTAGCTTGTCTACCGCGCTTCGTACGGTGAGCGGTCTGAGTTCCGGAGGCCCAACACCCTCCCCTTCCCACTTCCATAATTTCACTTTCCTTTAAGGTAGGCAACGCTTCTGCACTGCCTATGGCGCTGCGGATGTCTATGGGCGGCGTTGGTTGCTTTCCATCAGGTGACACGCCTGCTCGTATGCCTTCCTATGCCATAAAAAAATTATTAATAGTGTATTATTATAAATACACCACACTGCTGTCAGAGTGAAGGTTTTTTTGGGTATATGTATCACTTTTCGGTTGTCTTCCGTAGAGTCTACTATACCTGAAGGTGTGCCTCGTGTTGGGGTGAAACACGTGTCGTTTACAAGATGGAAAAGTGATAATGTGTGTTTGGTGTTGTGTATAGTGGTTGGTGGGTGGAGAATCGATGGCCGACTTTCGGTAAGTTTTTGGTTTAAGTTCCAAATAAATCCACTTAACCCAACGGAAAAACACACATTGTTAATTTTCTGTTATTGTTTTGCTTGTCGCGGATCTTAGCCAAGTAAAACTTTTGACTGTCCATATATATATGTATAGTATTATATTTATTATCTGTGTCTGCGACCACTCACTGTACTGTGAGACGGAATAAATTAGTTCGCGCTAAGCCGCTGGCTATCATTTCACTTGTCCCAGTATATAACAGTGGCGACGAGGATGGGATTCTACAATGGACAATGGATTCGAGGATAATATATTTATGCTGTCGTCTTAACAGATCTTCGTACAACATGTGTAGATAGTGATTCAGGGGCAACAGGGTTCGCTGCATCCACCGCAAGGTCTACAAGGTCCACAGGGTCCACACATTTGGTAAATGGTCTAAGAAAGGGTAGAGAGTCCAAAAGAAATCAGTAAATATATTAACACATTACAGGCGGGAGACTGTGATCACAGTCCGAAAAAGAGCAATCGTTGAAAGCGGGAGACTGTAATCTCAGTTGCGTGATAGACTACAATAAATTATATATTCTGTGACTCTGGAGAAACTTGCGCCAATACCAATTTTGACCTTTATTTTATTTGACTGAATTTTACCCATTTTAAAAATGGATTCGCGTGATTTCGATTACGATGATAGTGAAATCACTGCTGATAAATTATCAGATTTTCATTTTTCTTGTAGTGATAATGAGAGTTCAAATAGTGACAGTTATTTCTCGGAGGATAGTGATATTTTTCCTACGTGAAAACGCCCACGTACATATTATTTACCTAACAGTGATTCAGAATCAGATGAGAATGATTTGGACATTGAAGACGAATTTGAGCGTTACCACTCCACAATTAAATACTAATTTTCAGTAAAATGAACATCTTTTATTTTCACAAAAGTCATGAATAAGATTTTTTTTTAATAATTTAGCTAGCCTTTTATTTACAAAGATAAGTTCCCTCACATCAATAACATTCGTAAATTATCGAATTAACCCCCACGCGAAACAGCTGGATTTGCCCGCTACATGTTCAAAAACTTGGAAAACCGTGCCCGCAGGCAAAGTGTTAAATGTTAACTGATTGTTCGACCTGATACTGCAACCGGATATCCTATAGAATTTTGTTTGTGCACATAACCTTTGAAAGTTCAATTATCAACTTTATAAGCGCCCCGCCGACGTAGCCGCCAAAAGTGCATAATTAAACCCACGGTGATCGTGCGTGTATTGCAGCAATAGGGTTCATAATTGAATGACGTAGATGCAAATACCTAGGAGTGGACTTTGTACGCGAAACGAGCCGGAAGAACCGGCGGTGGAACGTTCGATTTAGATGAATTTGAAATCGGGGCATCGAACGGTGGGTAACGTAGAGAGTTCCATTTAGGGCTTACAATACCGGGATTCCGGAAACCCGGACGATTTTTGTCCGTTATTAAAAACCGGTATTTATGTAAAAAAAAATACCGGTATTTTGGTATAACATTAGTTGATAAAAATTAAATATAATTAAAATAATATTAATTAATTACAAGAAATTTTTTTTGAAGATAAACAAACAATAACATTGTATTAAAATCTATATCTGGCACATTTATTATATGTAAAATGTAACATACAATTTAATATGTACTTTTTTTTACTTGCACGTTTTTTTGTATCTATCTGCTTCCACTCTTTATGTAATAAAATAAATAATGTCTACTCATTTCAGAACAATATTTATTGGATTTCATATATTATTTGTTAACAAGTCAATATAACAACTGAGATAAGTAAAAATATAATTAGTAAATATTTTATCAATAATACCGGTATCCGGATATTTCTAATTTTAAATATCAAATACCGGTATTCAGATTTTAGTTCCATTGTCGTTCGGATGCCAAAATTAGTTTTGTCGAAATTATACATTAGTTATGAACGAAGGTTAGAATTATAGACATATGATATAATCGAGTCGGGCGTTACTTTGCGGCAATCCATTACTATGTGGTCAGTCAGAATTTTTACTTGGTTAAAATCCGCGACAAATAAACGAAAATAATAATGCGTTCTATGGAAGACAAATATGCGTGGCTAGAGGCGAGCTTGATCGCAAGCGTGCCGACCGTCCCGGAATCTGCCCCCCCCCCCCCCGATACTATAGTGCCTTAATAAAGCTAATTTGTTAAAAACGACGGCGACGTGGTTCGCCCGGACCGGTCACGTCCTGATTCCCACGAGGGCGAGAAGAGACTAACGGAGAGCCGTTTCCCTACGATGAATGTGTGAGGAAGGGTGGATGAAAAGATTAATGAGTGTGTAGGAGACAAGGTGAAGTGAGAAGGTGTGCCGGTATCGTGGCGGATGGAGATCTGTGGTCTCTGCCTGCCCCTACGGGAAACAGGCGTGACGGTATGTATGTATGTCCGTACAGAAGACTAAACGTAGAGTCTACTATACCTGATGATGCCTCGTGTTGAGGCGAAACACGTGTCGTGTACATTGCGGAAGAGTGGTGATGTGTGTTTAGTGTTGTTGATAGTATATATGAAATAATGACACTTTCCTTGAAGGTCGGTAACGCTTTCGCACTGCAGAAATCTATGTGCGGTGTTGTTACTTTCCACCAGGTGATACGCCGGCTCGTTGCTTTCCTATCCCAAAAAAAAAAAAATAATTAAAAAAAAATAAAACGCGCACTTCGTTTCTTCGTAAAAGTTATTGAATATCATTTAAGGAATGGAAGGGTCGGTAGAGGAAGACCACGAAAAACATACCTTGACCAAATTGCTGAACTTTTTAAAAAAGCCAGGTCGTGAGTACCCTCAACCGGCGGGCTTGCATGAGGAGAATAATGAGCGAGGAGGAAGCAAGGGAAGTATGCCGAGATCGTAGCAGATGGAGATCTGTGGTCTCTGTCTACCCTTACGGGCGACAGGCGTGACGATATGTATGTATATATGAATTGCATTTATATGCTTTGTAGTTTTTTTTTACGATTTCACGGTACAGCTATACTGACGAAGTATTCGCACACAATCTTTGTGTTCTTTCTTTAAAAATGTACAAGCTAGCAGGTACATAGGCGAGACGTAGGTTTACTACTCTGTACTGTGTGCCTTTGTCGCCTTGCATGTGACACGTACAGCTGGCTCCGAGTAGAAAACCCTTTTGTTGTTCCTCTCTTTTTGTTATTCTCACTTATATTGTTGGGGTACGTAGAGTACATTTTTGCGCGTTACACTACTGACGTGGAGCTCCGTTTTACGAACATACCGATGTATGGAACCAGGACGGCAGTCGCATACGAAACTGTTTAATTTGTATATATTTTTTGTTTTTATGGCATAGGAAAGCAAACGAGCTGGCGTGTCACCTGATGGAAAGCAACCAACGCCGCCCATAGACATCCGCATAGACACCATAGGCAGTGCGGAAGCGTTGCCGACCTTAAAGAAAAATGAAATTATGGGAGGGGGGGGGAGTGGGAACTGTACGAAGCACGGTAGCTAAGCTACCACTAAGACGCCGGTTTTCAGCGGGAGTGTGGTACTTCCCCGGGCGGACCGGTCCATTCATGCTACAGACAAATAATATGCCATTCTTGACAAAGTATTCGTCAGCAGCGTGGCTCTACCGCTAGAGAATTTTCTTCTTATTCTTTTTGGTTTCGTAACGATTTGTGTTTTCTATGATAGGGGTGTTAGCCCTCCGATTCTGTACCCAACCAAAAGAGACGATGGCAGTTGGCGAAATCGAGCATCTGGTGGCCCAACCCAATGTAATAAGAGAGAGAGAGACTAAGGCTCGCCGACTTCGTTGGCTGGGCCACGTTGAGAGGATGGGGGAGGATCGCGCAGTCAAGAGAGCGTATGTGGGTCGCCCAACTGGACGACGTCCTGTGGGGCAGCCCTCTGTGAGAATTAGTACATTCGACTTAGTATTTTTTTTCTGATACTCTGTGAGATTCAGAACATTCGACGCAGGTTCTTTTTTCAGATCCGAATATGCAACAAAATTTTTGTGATCTATATCATTTACAGCGTTTTCGCTTTTTTACATCGACATGTACTTATAAATGCATTAATATATAATACGTAGAATTTTTTTTCGTACAAATAATTATTATGTATCTTCTTATTTATATAGTATTATATTATTAGTATTTATATGTATATTATTATTATATTTTGTTGTTGTACACTTATTTCTATACTCACAGCTTATCTTATCTCTCTTTCACTCCTGGGTTTGCTGGAAGAAAACTCAATTTTGAGTTAAGCTCGCCCCTGTACATCTTCTTTCCTTTTAATTCTTGTATGTCGTGTGTTGTGTACAATAAAGTATTAAATAAATAAATAAATATTAAACAAAAGTGTTTTGTTTTTCATATTTAGCCGGAAAAAGTTCACCTTTTTCCGTCTAAATATGAAGCTCTGCTGGGGCTGACCTCCATCCTCCCTTGCGGCTCGTGGGGTTCACTAAAGACAAATTTAATATACCTAATTTGTCGAAAATGACGGCGACGTGATTCGCCACCCGTCACGTCCTGATTCTCACGAGGGCGAAAAGCGACCAATGACGAGCCGTTTCGCTGCGATGAATGGCAGCAGATGGAGCTCTGTGGTCTATATATATATATATATATATATATATATATATATATATATATATATATATATATATATATATATATAAAGTTCACCTTTTATATTTCATGTTTATATGTACCCACGTAAAAAATATAGTCTCGGTTCCCCCTTATATCGATAACAGATGCGTTTAACTTCGGGTTGTATAAGATTCATATCAAGCCTTCCGCGGACGCGGATTTCCTCACTACTTTTGAAACGTAAAGCTCTAAAAGGGGAAAAACTTTCAACGGGATTTGAACACTTCGCACCGTGTTATCAGATTTGATTTAAAAAGGAAAAGTGGATCCCGCTCCTCACTTTCTCACCCGATTGTGGCTGTCAAAATGAATAATCGCTTTCTCTCCACACCGACGTTTCCAGGAGTAAACGCTTATTAAAGTCGATTGAAGTAACCGTGATGTAGCCTTCCGAATTAGTAAAATGAAGTGGCAATGGGCCGGCCATGTTTGCAGGACAGCCTGCTGCAGTTCTTCGAGGAGCTGGGGACTGCCATAGGCTGGTGATCATGATGAAAAAACACATTTTAGCGATTTCATATATGAAAATACTGGCTCGTGCAAAGCGTTTTAAATAAGGTTTTAAAATGTTACGCATCAAAAGGTTATACGTATATACATACATATCGTCACGTCGTTCTCCCGTAGGGGTAGACAGAGACCACAGATCCACATCCGCTACGATCTCGGCACACCTTCCCTGCTTCCTCTACACTCATCCATCTTTTCATCCATCCTTCCTCTCACATTCATCGTAGCGAAACGGCTTTCCGTTAGTCGATTCTCGCCCTCGTGGGAATCAGGACGTGACGGGTGGCGAACCACGTCACCGTCACGTTTTGACAAATAAGGTTTATTAAAAATCGAAAAATGTTAGTTAACAGATTAAAAATAAAATCATATAAGCATTTAAGTCCGAAAAGTCACACACAAAATCACTTTTCGTTTGTCTTCCGTAGAATCTACTATACCTGAAGATACCTCGTGTTGGGGCGAAACACGTGTCGTTTACAAGATGGAAAAGTGGTAGTGTGTGTTTGGTGTTGTGTATAGTGGTTGGTGGATGGAGAGTTGCTGGCCGGTTTTCGGTAAGTTTTTGGTTTAAGTTCCAAATAAATCCACTTCATCCAGCAGGAAAACACACATTATTAATTTTCTGTTATCGTTTGCTTGTCGCTGATCTTAGCTAAGTAAAACTTTTGCCCGTCCACATATTGATGGGTTTCCGCAAAGTAACGCCTGACTCCATTAATAAGGTTAAAAACTGTTATAGTTCGTCGCTAAAATAAAATACTAGAGCTGATCAAAACCACCCACCCACCTTGAACCTCGAGTCCCGAGAGGCGGTAGTGTCCCGCTATCAACAATGGAGTCGGGCTAACGACGTTACCGGTCCACAATATCGGAGACGCCTCCTCGCGCTGAGATTTAATTGCTACGCATTTATGGCTAAGGTGGTACGGGGATGATGCTGTTAAAAATGTCCGCCTTTACGCGGACAAAGTTGTAAGAGCTCTCGTGGCGAACGACGCGAC
Source organism: Baronia brevicornis (assembly GCA_031353405.1). Lineage (NCBI taxonomy): Eukaryota > Metazoa > Arthropoda > Insecta > Lepidoptera > Papilionidae > Baronia > Baronia brevicornis. The sequence goes on along the minus strand of JASFAT010002648.1, from coordinate 987,440 downwards.
AAGTGACTGCTTTAGTTAATGGATTTCGAGACTGACGGTAAATGTTTCGGGCAGGGGGCTGAATATAACAGTGACGGCTCGAACCAAACTATAGCTGTTGACCAAGAGATTTTACCTTCAAGATAATTTTATACAAGTTACATATAGAACTCTTTTAACACGTTGTGTATCGCGTCACCCGTACTTGGGTGACGGGGATGCTTCCGTGGGCCCGCGTGACCCAAGTACGGGTGACGCTTTTCATGTTGAAGTCATATAAGATTTTCAGTTGCATTTTGAAAACAAATTTAATGGAACAAGTTCTGAAGTATAAATATAGAATATGCAGCGTAAAAATATAAAAAAATTATATAGGATAACATATTATATTATACTATGTCGCATGACTTTTGCGTTGTGCGTGACATTACTTGTGCGTTTCAGAAAAAGTATGCTTCTCAACTGAATAATCTATGATACCTGCAGTGAGATCCCTTGTAGATCTCTAATCGAAACGTTTATCGCTTTCCCTGGAAAGTTTCAAAAGCTTAATTTATTTAACTTTAACATACCAATAAGATTATTTCGGAACAAAACAATGTCATAACATAATCGACAATGCACGGATCTACACGAGTTACAATCATATTATCTTGGTATTCCCGCATATCTCTCCGCTATCGTTCTAGTGCGCCGAGAGAAAAACTTGGTCCGGCGGGAAACTCAACGTAATCACGCTTGGTACGCAACGTGTTAAAAGGGATGTTTATATACGTTGGTATAATTTTATACGAGTTACGTATAAAACTCTTTTGAAAGGGATGCTTAGATACGTTGGGATAATTTTATACAACTAATCTAGATGTAGAAAAAGGTAATTATATTATAGTAATTATTACAAATTATTTTCTATATATTCACGCCTATCCCCCCGCAGAGGTTGGCAGAGACCACAGAGCTCCATCCGCTACCATTCATCGCAGCGAAACGGCTCTCGCCCTCGTGGGAATCAGGACGTGACGGTTGGCGAACCACGTCACCGTCATTTTTCAACAAATTAGGTATATTAAATTCGTTATAGTGAATCCCACGAGTCGCAAGGGAGGATGGAGGTCAGCCCCAGCAGAGCCCTGCATGCTGAGGTAAGGCACCATAGTACCCGGGGAAGCCTGATTCCGGGACAGTCGGCACGCTTTGCGACTAAGCTCGCCCTTAGCCACGCATCCTTTGGCACGGCAGACCGTGGATTGGCGGAAAGGAAGGGAAAAGATAGAGAAGAAAGGAAATGCGGATTGGGGGGGGGGTTACCAGACTATATATATATATTCCGATGCGGGAATCGAACCCCACCACTGAGCCAACCGGTCGTCATTTTTTATATTTTTTTATAAGTATTTATATAAATAATAAAGCTATTTCTTTTTGTGAATTCCTTCAATAATTTTATAAAGAATACCGCTGATTGTAGCAGAGGGCAAAATGTGGTAACGCGCTTGGCTTTTTGACGGTGCCCACGCGTTCTATTAATTTTCTGTAACGTTCTGAACTGCAGGAATTGCGAAAATTTCTTACCACCGGGGACTCCCCCGCTCGATGGCAACCAGCACTAAAACGGGCCCGCCCCACGTTGCGGCCAATGAATTCATGCTCCGTCGGCGAATGTGTATCTGATAGAATACTTTGTATATATCTCAAAAACACCTCTTTTGAGAATGGTTTTATAAAAATTATTAAACTACGAAAGCAACCCAATTGATTGATGTTCCTGTAAAATTTACTTATATGAATTGATCAATTTTGATATTTAGCCGACGACATATCTCGTCTACTATTTTTATAGAGCAGAGCAGGCAAACGAGCGTGAGGGGCACCTGGGTTATTATAAAAAAATCTATTGCAGGAGTTGCATTTGCAGGAAAGAAAAGAGATGTTTATAAAGACAAGTCTTCAAAGAAGTTTTAAAAACCTTTATTCGTACACGAAGATTGCCCGCTCTTATGTTTCGTCTTTTCGCAAATAACGGAACGTCGTGTGGCGAGCCAGGTGTTTTGTTCCGATCGCGGTGGAGGGAACAGATGTGTGTGTGGCTCGTTTGGAAGGCATTCATCGTGATGTTTGTCACGCCTCTAAAGTGGTCGCGGAGCCTTGGCCTGATTGCGGGCATTTCGCCATTCGAATCTTCCAGCCACCGAGTGCTCGTATGTCGGTCAATGCCGTACCGTTTGCGCTCATCCCCCGCGGGGATACGACGACCTCATATTTTTGAAGCGCACTCAACGATCAGCTATTCTGTTTCTGGGCATGCCATTTGGCCACCAACGTTGCAGCGATCTCTTGCAAACATCTGCTTGTTTTCTATTATATACTGTTTGTTTTATATCATCTTAATGGTTGTCTTCCGTAGAGTCTACTATAATACCTGACGATGCCTCGTGTTGGGGCGAAATACGTATCGTTTGTAAGGTGGAAAAGTTAGCGTGTGTTTGGTGTTGTGTATAGTGGTTGATGGATGGAGAGTTGCTGATGGCCGTTTTTCGGTAAGATTTAGTTTAAGTTCCATGTAAATCCACTTCATCCAACAGGAGGAAAACACAGATTACTAATTTTCTATTGTTGTTTGCTTGTCGCGGATCTTAGCTAAGTAAAAGTTTTGACTGTCCACATATGTTTTCTGTTACTTTTTTTTTATAGAAAAGGTAGATGTAGTGTATGTTTAATACACTGTGCCTTCCGGCGATACCACAATGGTGTCTTGCGCAGAGCATCGCTCAACGGCCGGCGTAAGTTGCAGTAGACAAACAAGAAAACGGGCTACCCAATGATTAGTAATAATGCGGCCCATGGATGGACATCTGCATACCGCGTAAAGATCACTGTAGATGTATTGCCTACCTTTTATAGTGGTAGAGCCACGCTGCAGACGAATACTTAGTCAAGTATGGCATATTATTTGTCTGTAGCATGAACGAACCGGCTCGCACGGGGAAGTACCACACTCCCGCAGAAAACCGGCGTTTAAGTGGTATAGCTTAGCTACCGCACTTCGTGAGCGGTCTGAATTACGGAGGCCTAACACCCTTTCCCTCCCCTCCCCACCCCCTCCCACTCCCATTACGCCACTTTCCTTAAAGGTCGGCAACGCTTCCGCACTGTCTATGGCGATGCGGATGTCTATGGGCGGCGTTGATTGCTTTCCATCAGGTGACACACCTGCTCGTTTGCCGTCCTATTCCATATAAAAAATGAGAGGAGAAGAATGAGCTAAACACAGAACGAAGACTGATGTAGGTGCATCAGTATTGTAAGATGTGAGAGGATACAACGTCTATCAATATATCAGCTGGGGAGCTAGACAGGATAGGAATATCTACATTTTTAAAATAGAGAGTACGCCTATTTTCAGATAAATGAATTCTATAATCTAAATCTAGAACTTAGGTGCTCCCGACAAATATGACAAGGATCGATGCGGCGACCTTTGTATACACTAACCGGATTAGAGTTACTAATGATACTGACAACGATTTTTGAATGTTGAACCGTGAAAACCTTTTAAGTTTCATCTTAACTTATGATCTTTTATCGCTTTTACAATGGGGAGCGGTTTCGATGACTTGTCTGGAATATTTTCTGTCGCTGAATCATACCACTGCGCAACTAGTTACATAGTAACGGTTCAGTTTGGTTTATTTTTTAAAGGAATAAATTATTAACGGTACTTTCGAATGGAAAAGCTATTTGAAATCACCAATTCGTATTGGACAGACAGGCCAGAAATGGGGAGGCACTTGTTGTCATGTTTACTCAAAGGCTGGTTAAACTTTTTAAATACACCAAAAGTCATAGATGTCTAGAGACAGCTCACTTGCCTTCTATAAATCAACTATCGAAGGTTATTAATGGAGTCAGGCGTTACTTTGTAGAAATCCATCACTATGTGGACAGTCAAAAGTTTTACCGAGACAAATCTTGTCGCGGATCTTAGCTAAGTAAAACTTTTGACTGTCCACATGACTATCAAAGGCATCAATAGAGAAATAGCTCTATATATAACGGAATAATATTAAAATAAGGCGAGCATTGAGTAAGTTTTGAAGATATTCAAGAGGATATTTAATATTACTAGAGTAAACAATAAAATGTATTAGAAATAAGGGGTGGAAGGCTAGTAGTGACCTGAGATACAGACTCACCCCTAGTTCAGGCTCTAGCCAGCCACATATGTGTTGTTTTCTCTTTATTACTTTGTAACCTATATGTGTAACTTTGTGGTGTCGAAATAAATGAAGACATTTATTCTGCAGTTATTTAAAAAAAAATAACCGCCAAATCTTTCGGGAAATAAAGGCTTTATTATATATATATATATATATATATATATATATATATATATATATATATATATATATATATATTCACGCCTAACACATTAGGTATATTAAATTCGTCTTTAGTGAATCCCACAAGCCGCAAGGGAGGATGTAGGTCAGCCCCAGCAGAGCCTTACATGCTGAGGTAAGGCACCATAGTCCCCGGGGGAGCCCGACCCCGAGACGATCGGCACGCTTACGACTAGGCTCGCCCCTAGCCACGCATCCATTGGCACGGCAGACCGTGGATTGGCGGAGAGGAAGGGAAAGGATAGAGAAGAAAGGAAGGGGCAGGAAAGGAAATGTGGATTGGGGGGGTTCCCAGACTCGTAATAAACATTTAAAAATCCATATAAATATTTATTCCAATGCGGGAATCGAACCCGCGACCATTGACTCCGCGGGCGGAGGGCCCCGCCACTGAGCCAATCGGCTTTATTATTAGTATTATTATAAAGACATTTATAGATATGCTTAAAGAAAGAGGCCGAGAAATTGGATAACTTTTAGGACAGCTTTTAGGTAAAATGTAATTTGCAAATTTAATTTTCCTTTTGCTTATAACCGTGTTTGTACTATCGTGGTGGAGGTCTAAATTTTAATTTTTATCGGGATCAAATTCATCTCGGTGACTCTAATACTCTGTATTGCTGCCTTGGGCGAGTGACGAACACGGTCTCATGACCAGAAATTGATAAGTGATAATAATATTTGATGGGAATTGGCTCAGTGGCCCCACCACTGAGCCAATTCCCATCACCATCATCATCATTTGAGGCGCTACAGCCGCCAGTCGAGATTGGCCTGGTCCAGAACATCCCTCCAGTGTGATCTATTCCACGCTCTCTTCCTCCAATCCGTGACACCGAGAGTTTTAAGGTTCTCTCCCCGCATATATATATATATATATATATATATATATATATATATATATATATATATATATATATATATATATATGCGGGAGAGAACCTTAAACTCGGTGTCTGAGAGAGAGCGTGAATGATCACATATATATATATATATATATATATATATATATATATATATGTGTGAGGAAAACGTGAGCGAGGTCACCCCGTGAGTGAGGTTGACCCCATGCTGGGTGGTTCGTGTGGTCTAGTTCGCTTGGAGACGCGTCCTCGAGAAGTGGGTCGCGCTATGCGAGCCCTAATACGCTCTAACAAGGGGTCTCACTGAAAATTGAGACAGCCCAAAATATAATACTCGGAAAACATCTTCATAGAATATATATATATGTACATACACATGTCTATTCTCTTTCCTTTGGTGGAAATTAATTATAACACATCTCTTGAAATGGTATCTATCTAGTCAGCTTGTCACGTTACGTCTTGATAAAATGGTGGCTATTCTACCTTCTATGGACTTTTATGGACATTTATTTCACACCACTTCAATCATACGCCGTACGTCATCGAACTATATTGTATAATACGCCACCATAATTATACAATCTTGTTCAAATTATCAATCGGTAATAAAATTTCTATTCATCCTACTTCTAAGAGTGCCTCACCGACTTGCGAAGGTTGGCAGCCAATTCAGCGCAACTTTCCTCCTCCTTAGCGAGGTGCAGCAGTTCTGGAGCACTCGCCAACCCGGTCCACTCCCTGATATAACGTAGCCAAGACTTTTTTTTTCGACCAACTTGTCTTTTGCCCGCGTTTTTCCCATCATGATCAGTTGCAGCAATTTGTACCTACATGTCTCATGAGATGACCCAGACAAACAACTTTTCTACCTTTGACGGTCTGCAAAAGTTCACGTTTTTACTCGACTTGGAGAAACTCGTCATTTATTCATCCACTCAAGTTCAAATATAATACATTTATTAAATTTGTAGTTGATGACACGTGATGTTAATACAGTTTTTCAAATATTAATGCACTAATTCTAGTTTTGTATGCGTGAAAAAATTTCTCATATATCTTATATATTATTTAGCAGAATATAAAAGTAGGAATGGACGGTCAAATGGTTCAGTAGTGGGCCCCCCCGCCCACTGAGTCAATGGTCGCGGGTTCGATCCCCGCATCGGAATGAATATATCTATGTCCTACAGATATTTATTCCGAATCTGGTAACTCTGCCAATCCGCATTGGACAAGCGTGGTGGGTTAACGACTGTTCCTCCAGAAATGGGACACACAGGGCTGTGAAAAAAAGTTGTAATTGAGTAATTGGCTTTAATTTTTTTTTCTTTAAAAGGTAAGAGAATATACAATATTGGTCGTTATGTAAACGAAGATAGTACTACAGAATTTAATACACCGTAGATGAACTCTACGGTGTATTAATTCATCGCCAACAAACAAAAATGTACCCTCCAATTTTAAATTGTCACTCGTCGTCCTTCTCCTGTTACTCTAAGAGCTTTCGGCTACATCCGAACGGATGTCTAAACTTTCCGGGTTTTGACGAGAACGCGGTTTTCTAATCAAATTGAGTTTTAATTACTTCCGGCTTTTTTAAATAAAAAGACCGGGTTTACACGTTTCAATTCAAATTTCCAGTGTTAAACAATGTTTTGCGTTTAAGGGGTCTCATTTCTAGGAACGTATAAATAAAGGTCAGGTCGGGGAGTATCTTTGCCTAGCCGCCTGACCGGTAGCTATGGTATTGGTACACGGGTACGCGACCCCGGCCTCACGAGCTACTACCGTATCTCTCTGCCCTTTACAATGGATGTGTGGCTAGTGGCGAGCTTAGTCGCAAGCGTGCCGACCGTCCCCGGATTGTGCTCACCCGGGTACTATAGTGTCTTACCTCAGCATGCGGGGCTCTGCTGGGATTGACCTATATCCTGCCTCGCGGCTCGTGGGATTCACTATGACGAATTTTAATTTGTTAAAAACGCTTCGCCCGGACCCGTCACGTCCCGATTCCCACGGGGGCGAGAAGCGACTAACGGAGAGCGGTTTCGCTACGATGAATGTTGAGAGGAAGGATGCATGAAAAGATGGATGAGTGTGGAGGAAGCAAGGAAGGCATTCCGGGTTCGTAGCGGATGGAGGTCTGTGAATGGGATATAATCACTGATTATATATTATCATCATCATCAAGACATTACAGCCGCGGGTGGGCCTTAGCCTGGTTTAGTAAATTTATCCAATCGCAATTTGGCTTATTCTCCCCAACTCCTTACATCGATTGCTTTTACGTTATCCTCGACTCCATCTAGCCATCTGAGTTTAATTCTTCCGCTGCTTCTACGACCATTTGGTTCGCTGGGATCGTTACGGATGGAGATCTGTGGTCTTTGCTTACCCCCACGGGAAACAGGCGTGACAATATGTATGTATGTATGTATTAATGTTAAGTAGTTAGTTTATTCATTGCTCCCGCTTATAATGGAATCGGGAACAATGCGTTGCATTATTTATCGAGTTATTGAGAACACGGTGCGGAACTTTAATTCCGTTAATAAGTAAAATAAACCAAGGAATAAAAGCGAGTAACCTACTCGAGCTTAACAAGGAGTTCACGAGGCCTGAGGAGCAATTAGTCGATTCGAAAGCGAGATCGCGGTACCAGGGCTGCCAAGTTATCGTAAATCGGCTATATACCTCACCAATATGATGCATTCCAGCGGTCCCGGTGTGTTATAACACATTGGTGTAGCCCCAATGTCTAGTGTGTCGCGAGTTTTGCAAGTAACTACGATATTCGGATCTATTTTTTACTTTATTACTATATTACCCAACTGGACGACGACCAGTGGGGCGCCCCAGGTACCGCTGGAGAGACATGATTGAAGATGATTTGCGCAACCTTCAAGTCTGTAACTGGCAGAAGGTTGCGCAGGACAGGGCAAAGTGGCGTAAGATTTATTCGGAGGCCAAGATCCATTTTGGGTCGCTGAGCCAACAAGTGGCGTCTGAGTGGTAGCTTACCTACCGCACTTCGTACGGTGAGCGGCCGAATTCCGGAGGTCCAACACCCTCCCTCTTCCCCTCTCCCTCTCATTCCCACTCCCATAATGACACTTTCCTTAAAGGTCGGCAACGTTGATTGCTTTCCATCGGGAGACACGCCTGCTCGTTTGCCTTCCTAACCCATAAAAAATAAATAAAAAAAGCAATATAACTTAAGGGTGAACACTTAAGTTATTTTGTTTATGTATGTAGCAATATTAATTTACCTCAGTTTAAGGGTAGCTCAATTCGCTAGGTCTCCCATCCTTGTTTTTCTTTTGAATACTTGCTTTTCAATCTTCCTCTTTTCCTTTTACCTTGGGGCCTACAGTTGTATCTTATATATTTATTTGTCCCAATACATAATAGATGTATGTTAATTAAAAAAAAAGAATGACAGCTATAGATATACTTTAAGCATCAGCATGTTGCTGACGCGAACCCATGGATTTTTTCCCTACCCGGCTGTAACGCGGCTATAGAATTATTCACTTCAACAACAAATGCAAAGAGACGCGGTCCTATCACAATTTTATTTATACGCTAAACCAATCCAAAACATCCACCAGAAAATACGTTTCGATATCTATTCACAAGGTTGGAGATAAATCACAAAAACACTTTTTTTCACCCTAAACGATGGTCCGTAAAGAGTTTTCGTCAAACCTCTAGCCGAGCGTACGTTACAATTGAGTTAATCAAGAAGGGGCGGGTATAGAAAAAAAAAAATAATCGAGGGACGGAGAGGCAAATAAGAAAAATATGCATCCCGCGTGACCGATGACCTTTATCTGTAGACTCCCACACTCACCGAACAGAATCTATTTTTAATTTTTAGTACTAATACTAAAACTGTTGAAGATAAATTCTTTTAAAAGTCAATTCCTACTTTTATATATCCCGCTAAATACCTCATATAAGATAATCTTTTTCTTCACATATAAAACTAAAATTAATTAATCCACATTTGATAAAACTGTATCAACATCAAGTGTCAACAATCACCGTGCCGGGATCGTAGCAGATGGAGGTCTGTGGTCTCTGCCTATCTCTATGGGAGACACGTGTGTATGTTACCGTTAAGTATGTCGTGGCACGTACCAATGGCAACAACACGCCACAGATGGCGCTAATAAGGACTTGCGAACCGCATCCGCATCGGCCATAATCCGCATGTTCGTTTGCGTGCTCTGCTATCATAGGTCATAGGTCATTTCACTCCCAAATCCCGCGATAAGTTGTTACACATCAAAAAAGTTTTTCACCGCGCAAAAGCAAAAAACGTTTCCCCTCACCGGTCTAAAATGATCGCGTCGAAATCTAGACTGCGATGTCGCATCGCCAGGGCGTTATCCGGCACGCATCTAGGACACGCACGCACCTTATCGGTGATGGGTTAAAGCCACGTTTCATTTGGCGGGACGAACAACGCCGCCTGACGCAAAACACAAAATCCCATTTAGGATAGTATCCTATCCTACTAATCCTACTAATATTATAAATGCGAAAGTTTGAGGAGTATGGATGTATGCTTGTTACTCTTTCACGAAAAAACTACTGGACGGATTTGGATGACACTTTATAGGTTATACATCGGAATAACATATATGCTACAATTTGTAATGATTTTATGTAATTTTGCTCGTAATATAACATACATGTCAATTAAGTCGGATTATTAATGGAGTCAGGCGTTACTTTGCGGAAATCCATCACTATATGGACAGTCAAAAGTTTTACTTAGCTAAGATCCGCGACAAGCAAAACAATAACAGAAAATTAATAATGTGTGTTTTTCCGTTGGGTTTAGTGGATTTATTTGGAACTTAAATCAAAAACTTACCGAAAATCGGCCATTAGCTTAGCTAAGTAAAACTGTTGACTGTCCATATAATTAAATGGGATAAAAAATCTGGCTTCTGAGAGCTATCTTGGCGTACGCTGCCTAAACCATTGGAGTTACACAAAGATGATGTACCGGAGAATTGATTGTCTTGAATAGTTCTAAATATAAATCCGCGACAGCATATATCAACCTTTTATGTGGAAGCCACTATGATCAAAATTGTGAACCATAAATTAAATAAAAAAAAATATACTTATTTATAATGATCTGTCACGAAACTTAATGTGGTAGACCAAATTCCACGCGAGCGAAGCCGCGGGCAAAAGTTAGTATACACATAAGTAGTAAACGTTAGCTATTTATTTCTTTAAAGAAAAATACATTGTATTTCTCTCGAATATTTACAGAGAACGATCTGTAAATAAATTACAGGCTTCCAGCGTTGTGTAAACACTTTTCTGTGATCAGTTGATTAAACTGCGTTGGTATCTTCCTCTTTACTTATTCTATTTGTGAAATATACATGAAATGAAATATACATCATTAAAACATGCATATATAAATAAAACAGAACGTGTTTTCAAAATATTGGACAGCCAAACTTGCCTTCCTAAGACCCGTGAACACAAATCGGAAAATTTATATTGTGTATTTGCAAAGCGAAATAATATTTTAAGTTGTTTGGTGATTCTAATAGTGAAGTGTTTGAGAATTGGCTGATGAACGTTTCTCGATAAGAATTATATTTGTAATTCTCCATACACTGCTTTACAAATACACAATATTGTTTTTCTTATCCGGCAAATGAACAAATCATATAAGGGCTATGTAAAAAAAATTATTAATAATCGTTATAATTATCATAATGATCTGATAGGTATAAAAATATAATATGGATTTAGAACAAATCAATTAAATGCATCGAATAATTAAACAAGGCTTTCCAACCTCGAGTCATGTTGAATAATGTATAGCCTAATTAATAATCCTTGTAATTATCATAAATATCTGATGGGTAAAAAAATATAGTTTGGGATTAAATTAAATCAATTAAATGCATCGAATAATTAAACAAGGCTTTCCAACGTCGAGTCATGTTGAATAATGTATAGCCTAATTAATAATCCTTGTAATTATCATAAATATCTGATGGGTATAAAAATATAGTTTGGGATTAAATTAAATCAATTAAATGCATCGAATAATTAAACAAGGCTTTCCAACGTCGAGTCATGTTGAATAATGTATAGCCTAATTAATAATCCTTGTAATTATCATAAATATCTGATGGGTAAAAAAATATAGTTTGGGATTAAATTAAATCAATTAAATGCATCGAATAATTAAACAAGGCTATCCAACGTCGAGTCATGTTTAATAATGTATGAGTTAATTAATAATCCTTATAATTATCATAATGATCTGATGGGTAAAAAAATATAGTTTGGGATTAAATTAAATCAATTAAATGCATCGAATAATTAAACAAGGCTATCCAACGTCGAGTCATGTTTAATAATGTATGAGTTAATTAATAATCCTTATAATTATCATAATGATCTGATGGGTAAAAAAATATAGTTTGGGATTAAATTAAATCAATTAAATGCATCGAATAATTAAACAAGGCTTTCCAACGTCGAGTCATGTTTAATAATGTATGAGCTAATTAATAATCCTTATAATTATCATAATAATCTGATGGGTATAAAAATTTAGTATGGATTTAGATTAAATCAATTAAATGCATCGAATAATTAAACAAGGCTTTCCAACGTCGAGTCATGTTGAATAATGTATAGCCTAAATAAATGATATGTGTAATCCATAAGTTATTCTATACATATATGAAAAACCTAGCACTTTATTTGTAGTGTATGGTGTCAATACATTATCTTAAAATTACGTATATTTAAATTACTTTTTTTTTATGGGATAGGAATGAAGGTTCGTGACGAGACGCACCGTACTGGATTAACACTCTTCCAGAAAGTGAGGATGACACTTTCAGTTGGTTTCAGCGATAGAAATTATTCCGAACAATTCCTAGGAGCACTCCCAATGGTAAAAACGAAAGATTATATTGCTTTAATGTAATTACACATGTATTACGTTTACGAATTGAAATGGGCAAATAATAAAAGTGATCGCGGACATTTTCTTGTCTAAAGTATTTCGTTTCTCTCTTACGTATTCTTCATAATTACAGTAAAAAAATACCTTCTAATAAACCGTAAACTGAATTGTGTGAAAATATATAACAAATAAATCGTCATCCAATTTTCACAATCAACGGTCACAGATTAAAAACGGCAGATGCACTCAGAACGCGTCACACTGGCCACAATTAAAAAAAAAGCAAACTGTGGATTTATTCCATATTCGAAATTCAATTTGAAAATTCCGCATTCGGTTCCGAGGCGCGCTCTCATATCACTTCACTTGCCGGCGCACAGCCGAGCGAGACGGCCGATCTGCGCTCGCTCGGCGACCATCTGACGTCCCCGCCGTACTGTTGCTGCGAAATGGAGGAGCGCCGGATAGCAACACCCAATAAAATATTAATAAAAAAAAAGTGTTCAAATTGTGGAAAGAAAGGTATCGCTGTCGGAACGTTTTGTAATAACCTCCGCATTGAATTGATGCTTGTACTTTTATTACGTACGCGTGTAAATAATACTTTAATATTTACAAGCTCACTGCGAAATTAAATATTTATATTTTACATTTACTGTTGAGCAACATATGTCTGCTACGATCTACCTCTTTCTTTCTATATCGAAGTGGGTTGCCCCGCTAAGCCGCATTCCGTTATTATTCTATATTCCTTCTAAAAATAGGGAGGTCCGTGCGTAATAGTGGTAGAGCCACGCTGCAGACGAATACTTTGTCAAGAATGGCATATAATTTGTCTGTAGCATGAATGGGCCGTCTCGCCCGGGGAAGTACCACACTCCCGCAGAAAACCGGCGTCTGAGTGGTAGCTTAGCTATCGCGCTTCGTACGGTGAGCGGCCGAGTTCCGCAGGCCCAACACACTCCCCCTCACTCTTCCCCCTTCCACTCCCCTTAATGACACTTTCCTTAAAGGTCGGTAACGTTTCGCCTTGATTGCTTTCCATCAGGTGACACGCCTGCTCGTTTGCCTTCCTATCAATTAAAAAAAAGCAGTGGGACATATACGAGCTGTGAAAATAAATGTTATAAAAAAAAATTTCAATAACCATTACAATGATCTGATGGCTGTCCGTCGACCACCGTGCGATTTAATCGCAGTTTAATGCCACGAACCGTGGAAATCTGGAACAATTTACCACCGCGGTGTTCCCACGTGATTATCACATGGGCGAATTCAAGAGAAGAGCGTATGCTAACGCCCTCGGCGTTGCGGATGTCTATGGGCGGCGGCGATCGCTTACCATCAGGTGACCAGCATGCCCGTTTGCCTGCTCCGCTATAAAAAAAATGCCAATAAAATACATTATGAAAAACAAATAACGTTCTCACGAGGGCGGGAAGCGACCAATGTAGAGCCGTCTCGCTACGATGAATGGTAGTGGATGAAGCTGTGTGGTCTCTGTCAACCCCTGGGGGGGAAAGGCGTGAAAATATACAAAAGAAAAATAACGTAAGAAAGCGATCTAGGAAAAGTCTTAGCTATGTTTTCTATAATATATTTATTTCACAGCCCATATATGTCCCACTGCTGAGCAAGGAATAAATATATATGTATGGCCTACAGATATTTATTCCGAGTCTGATAACCCCGCCAGTCCGCATTGGACAAGCGTGGTGGGTTAAAGTCCGCTTTACTTACTTTAACCCACCACGCTTGTCCAATGCGGATTGGCGGGGTTATCAGACTCGGAATAAATATCTGTAGGCCATACATATATTTTATTCGATGCGGAGATCGAACCCGCGACCATTGACTCCGTGGGCGGGGAGCCTTGCCACTGAGCCAATTCGTTATTACAATATAGTTTACTATAGTCATTATATTGGCATGCTACACTTACTTCGTTGATATACGCCAATAAGATGGTAAAGATGTCTTAATACAAAGGTTGATTTCATATTTTCGTGCATATTACCTGAAACAAGGAAAATTTGACAAAAATTAGTTGAAATACGTATAAACGAATAAAAAAATTTGAACGTTTTTTTTCTTTAATGTGATAGAAAGGCAAACGAGCAGGCGTATCACCTAATGGAAACCAACCAACGCCCGCCCATAAACATCCGCAGTGCCATGGGCGGCGTAGGAGCATTGCTGGCCTTTAAGGAAAGTGTCATAATAGGAGTGGGATTGGGCCTCCAGAACTCAACCACTCAACAAGCGCGGTAACTAAGCTACCACTCAGACGCCGGTTTTCTGCGGGCGTGTGGTACTTCCCCGGGCGAGCCGGCCCATTCACGCTACAGACAATTATATATGCCGTTCCCGACAAAGTATTCGTGTGCAGCATGGCTCTACCACTCTGAGAATATTTATATTGATTATAATAATTTAATAAAAGAGTAACTTAAATAAAATTTTTGTTCGTTGACCTAAGTAGAAATTGAGTTAAATTTTTTTTATATTACTTGTCATAGTGTTTGTTTAGATATTAATAATATTGCTAATTAGAGAGATTTTTATTAATAGTGGTGAATAATAATAATAATAATGTGACGACCAATTGGCTCAGTGGCGGGGCCCTCCGCCCGCGGAGTCAACGGTCGTGGGTTCGATCCACGCATCGGAATAAATATATGTATGGATTACATATATTTATTCCGAGTCTGGTAACCCCGCCAATCCACATTGGACAAGCGTGGTGGGTAATATATGGGCTGTTAAAAAAAAGAATAATAATGTATTGTTCGGTAAAAAAATAAATACATTGTCCTAAACTGCACAAATATTTGGTCCAACCATTTGCCCCATTCATTGGTCACTCGCGCGTGACCCAAATGTGATGTGTCGCGTTTATTGTCTCGGCAAAGCTACCCACGCGTAACGCCACCTTATCGGCTGCATGGTTGGTGGAAATGAAATATATATGTATATAGTCTCAGCAACTAGTATTAACGACCGATTGGCTCAGTAGCGGGGCCCTCCGCCCGCGGGTTCGATTCCCGCATCGGAATAAATATTTATATGGATTTTTAAATGTTTATTCCGAGTCTGGTAACCCCCCCAATCCACATTTCCTTTCCTGCCCCTTCCTTTTTCTCTATCCTTTCCCTTCCTCTCCGCCAATCCACGGTCTGCCGTGCCAATGGATGCGTGGCTAGGGGCGAGCCTAGTCGTAAGCGTGCCGATCGTCTCGGGGTCGGGCTCCCCCGGGGACTATGGTGCCTTACCTCAGCATGCAGGGCTCTGCTGGGGCTGACCTCCATCCTCCCTTACGGTTCGTGGGATTGACTAAAGACGAATTTAATATACCTAATTTGTCGAAAATGACGGCGACGTGGTTCGCCACCCGTCACGTCCTGATTCTCACGAGGGCGAAAAGCGACCAATGACGAGCTGTTTCGCTGCGATGAATGGCAGCGGATGGAGCTCTGTGGTCTCTGCCAACCTTTGCGGGGGATAGGCGTGAATATTTAAAAAATAAATAAAAAACTAGTATTAATATCCTAAAGCGGGATAACTCGCTTCAAGGAAACTGAAAAAGTGTTCGTGTCATAATGGGAGCGACTTCAGAGAATTTAATAAGAAATGTTTATTACCCAGAAGACTCCAAGGTATGTATTACGAGACATCTTTTATATCGATAGATTTTTTTGTTTTGTGACGTCACAATGGGCTAAGTGGGGAAAGAATACCCAAGTATTGGTTGCATGGTGTGATATATGGTGCTCTATATATATATATATATATATATATATATATATATATATATATATATATATATATATATATATATATATATATATATATGTCACTATTTCAGCGAGTGGCAGATAATAGTCTTTGGAGGAGGTCTTTGATGAGTACAGAGTAGAGTATAGAGTACAAAAGTACCCTTAGCCGGCGGGCTTGCATGAGGAGGAGTGTGGAGGAAGCAAGGAAAGTATGGCGAGATCGTAGCATATAGAGATCTGTGGTCTCCGCCTACCCCTACGGGAGTCAAGCGTGACGATATGTATGTATGTATATCTGGGAAGGTGACTGGCTTCCACAATTTCGTACGAGATTGAGGTTTCAAATTTGGATATTTGGATGATGGTAAAAAAGCTGTACGTCGCTATCGCGCTCGTGACAAATTTATTTAGAACGACGACGACACTCAGTTAATATAAACCCACCAATAAAGGCTTTATTTCTATTTATATTATTATAACGGTGCCTGTGAGGCCTGATGAACTAGATTCCATTAGTTATATAACGCAGCTGAAATTAGAATCCCGAACACAATCAGTTCAATCAGAGAGGCGTGGGATTTGTTACGTGTCGAGGGAGACGAATATTACCATATGCACGGTAATGTTAAATACAAGTGTTATTAATGTATCATCTTAGATATGGTTAAATCCGTGGGATTGGGAGCCAATTTGCGACTGTATTTGAATTTCACGTCTTGGCTACGCAATATCGGGGATTCGGCCGGGCTCTTCATGTTTCTCTCTTCTTGTACTCTCATTTTTCTATCCCTAACCCTTTTCTTGATAATGTATCTGTAGAGATACATCAGAATTAAAAACGTAATATATTTATCAATGCTTTTGGCAATGTATCCCACAAGATACATGTGATTTTTTTAAACTACCCTCATGAATTTTTTTTTAAGTTTATTTCTAGACACCTTGGGTCATTAGGGTTAAGTGCTATGAATATTATTTTGATATTCAAAAAAATAAGTCTGCCAAGTTAAGGGTTAAAAACACGAATATGGTACTGTGGATCTCTATGAGCGGCGTCGATTGCTTTCCATCGGATGACACAATTTTCTTTTCTTTTCTATGATTGCAATTAGTTACAACTATTATGCCAGTGTCACGTAAAATACAATAATATCCAATCTCTTGAAATGTTTCAAGTCAGCTTTATCACGTTACGTCTTGATAAAATGGTGGCAATTTTACCAAAAACCTATGGACATTTTCAGTCAACTTAAAAAGTCACGATACACGCATTTATTTCATATCACTTCACTTATACACCTTACTCGAACTATATTGTATAATACGCCACCACAATTAAATAATATAACTGATAATAAATAATATTAGATTATGAAAATGAAATAAAAACACAACGTCACTACTGATGTAAGTTGGCGGGAAAAGTCTGGATGACGCACTTGTGCAAATGAAGCATGTGTGTGCTTCATTATAGAAATGCATATAATATATAGATTAAGAAAAAAAACTAGTTAATTGGTACGTTCTATAAAGAAGATCTTGAGAATGGATCCAATGGGAACATTTGTCCGTTATCTAGACAGGTCTAATTGTGTCTAGATATGTTTACTGCAAATGAATTCCTAAATAGTCAACATAAATAGGCAACGGGTAAAACAGATCAATGAGATTTATTTCAGCACTATCCATGAGCCCGATAAGATTTCCCACTGACCAGACTTTTTTATAGAATTTTATATAGAAGTTAGATTAAATAACTTCTATATAAAATTTTATCGCCTATATAATTATAGGCGATAAAATTTTATATAGAAATAAATATATATTTTCTATATATTTATTTCTATGTAAATTATATTCGCTATTCGCCTAAATATAATAATGTATTGTTCGATAAAAAAAATAAATACAGTGTCCTAAACTGCACAAATATTTGGTCCAACCATTTGCCCCATTCATTGGTCACTCGCGCGTGACCCAAACGTCATGTGTCACGTTTATTGTCTCGGCAAAGCGATCCACGCGTAACGCCACCTTATCGGCTGCAAGGTTGGTGGAAATGAAATATTTTTTTTTTATATATTCACGCCTATCCCCCGCAGGGGTTGGCAGAGACCACAGAGCTTATTTTCTATGTGAACACTCAGAATTTTACTTAGCTAAGATCCGCGACAAGCAAACAAAAACAGAAAAATAATAATGTGTGTTTTTTTACTGGAAGAAGAGATTTAGTTTGAGTTCCCCGTAAATCCAACGGGGAACTCAAACTAAATCTTACCGAAGATAGGCCGTCAGCAACTCTCCACTTCCCAACCACTATCAACTCGCCTCAACACGAGGCATTATCAGATAGAGCCACGCTACAGACGAATACTTTGTCTAGAAGAGCGTAACATTTGTCTGTAGTATGAATGGGCCGGCTCGCCTGGGAAGTACCACGCTCTCGCTTATCTGCGAGAGTGTGGTACGGCGTCTGAGTTACCACTCAGCTAAGCTACTGCGCTTCGTACAGTGTCGGTGAGTTCTGGAGGTCATAATGACACTTTCCTTAAAGGTCGGCAACGTTTCCGCACTGCCTGTGGCGCTACGGATGTCTATGGGCGGCGTGACACGCCTGTTCGTTTGCTTTCCAATCCCATAAAAAAAGTTAAGCTTAACGGTTGCCTTCCATAGTACACATTATTATTTTTCTATTTTTGTTCGCTTGTCGCGGATCTGAGCTAAGTAAAAATTCTGACTGTCCACATGGTAATGGATTTCCGCAAATTAACGCCTGACTCCATTAAACATTTTTAATTTCTTTTCCTTGTATAAGGAACTCATGTACAAAATTGTTTGACCCACCGGTTGAATGTTTGCGTAGTATGTTAATTTTATGAAGTGGTTAGAGGTTTCTTTTTTGATTATCACAAAAAAATCGTCATAAATAGTCAATTGATTATTCAAAAGTAAACGACGGTCTTTTCAAACCGATACTACATTGGGACCTTAAAAAAAAATCTTAGATATTTCTGTGCCGTTCTTGCCGGTATTTAAGGCCGGCAACGCTTTTGCTATGCCTATAGGCACTGAGCATGTCTAAGGGCGGCGTAGATGATGATGATAGGACGCCGACGATGTGCGCAGGTCCGCTGGCAGAAACTGGATGCGTGAAGCCGATGATCGGACTACGTAGCGCTTCTTGTGGTAGGCGTACGATCAGCAATGGAAGTGCCACGAAAGGCTGTTGGTGACGATGCTTATGCTAGGACCACATTTTTCTACTATAAGCTGGTAGTGCTTAGTTGGTGTGGTCGAAAAGATTTCTAGTAACAAGATTTTTTGTAATATTATATTATTGCAACTCTTATATTTATAAAATGGAAAACTCATTTTCATCCAGACTAAATTATAAAAGGTTTGCTAAGCCCGATGTCCTTTTGAGATAGCTTTAATTATAAATGTAAATTGAATATTTGTGGAGTGTCTGCTTAAAAAAAATAGAAAAAAAAATAATTCCTTGCTATCGTGTTAAAGAAATAACTTTAATTAAATAGCAACTATAATTAAATAGCAAAAAAATAACTATTAATGTTAAATAGAAAATAACTATAATTAAATAGCATAAAATAACTATAAACGTTAAATAGAAAATAACTATAATTAAATAGCAAAAAATAACTATAAACGTTAAATAGAAAATAACTATAATTAAATAGCAAAAAATAACTATAAACGTTAAATAGAAAATAACTATAATTAAATAGCAAAAAATAACTATAAACGTTAAATAGAAAATAACTATAATTAAATAGCAAAAAATAACTATAAACGTTAAATAGAAAATAACTATAATTAAATAGCAAAAAAATAACTTTAAATGTTAAATAGAAAATAACTATAATTAAATAGCAATAAATAACTATAAACGTTAAATAGAAAATAACTATAATTAAATAGCAAAAACTAACTATAAACGTTAAATAGAAAATAACTATAATTAAATAGCAAAAAATAACTATCAATGTTAAATAGAAAATAACTATAATTAAATAGCAAAAAATAACTATAAATGTTAAATAGAAAATAACTATAATTAAATAGCAAAAAATAACTATAAACGTTAAATAGAAAATAACTATAATTAAATAGCAAAAACTAACTATAAACGTTAAATAGAAAATAACTATAATTAAATAGCAAAAAATAACTATAAATGTTAAATAGAAAATAACTATAATTAAATAGCAAAAAATAACTATAAATGTTAAATAGAAAATAACTATAATTAAATAGCAAAAAATAACTATAAACGTTAAATAGAAAATAACTATAATTAAATAGCAAAAAATAACTATAAACGTTAAATAGAAAACAACTATAATTAAATAGCAAAAAATAACTATAAATGTTAAATAGAAAATAACTATAATTAAATAGCAAAAAATAACTATAAACGTTAAATAGAAAATAACTATAAACGTTAAATAGAAAACAACTATAATTAAATAGCAAAAAATAACTATAAACGTTAAATAGAAAATAACTATAAACGTTAAATAGAAAACAACTATAATTAAATAGCAAAAAATAACTATAAATGTTAAATAGAAAATAACTATAATTAAATAGCAAAAAATAACTATAAACGTTAAATAGAAAACAACTATAATTAAATAGCAAAAAAATAACTATAAATGTTAAATAGAAAATACTACCGGCCTCTAAAATATTGTGTTCAAGCCTTATTTTTCTGAAGGTTCTTCTTATGGTCTATTTAGTAAACAGTAAATCTTGAGATGAAGAATTGGCTCAGTGGCGGGTCGCTCCGCCCGCGGAGTCAGTGGTTGCGGGTTCGATTCCCGCATCGGAATAAATATTATATAATAGCTTTTGCCTGCGGCTTCGTTCGCGTGGATATTTGGTCTGCCACATTGTTTCGTGACAGATCATTTTAAATAAATATTTTTTTTTAATTAATAGTAAAATTATATTACGACCAAAATTACATAAAATCATTACAAATTGTAGCCCATATGTTATTCCGACGTATAACCTATATTACTGTAAAGTTTCATCCAAATCCGTCCAGTAGTTTTTCGTGAAAGAGTAACAAACATACATACATACATACTTTCAAACTTTCGCATTTATAATATTAGTAGGATAGTAGGATGTATGGATTACAAATATTTATTCCGAGTCTGGTAGCCCCGCCAATCCGCAACGGACAAGCGCGGTGGGTTGACGTCCGTTCCTCCAGAAATGGAGAGGCCCGTGCTCAGCAGTGGGACATATAGGCTGTTTAAAAAAAAAATCTTGTCACTAATCGAGTTGGCCACCTCTGACATATAACATGATGACGATTAACGTTTTCGATTCGCCGTCAAGCGCGATCGTTCGCGCCTGTTGCGTTTACCACTTGATTAACTGAATTACGAGTGTCTCGGGGAGGGGGGAGGGGAAGGAGGGCGGAGGTGCGGTTCCCGAGCGATTTAATCTAACCGTATCGATTTCCGTAAGTCTCGGTTCATATCCATATCTTTAACGATTTTCAGTACCTACATCAATAAGGCCGGCAACGCTTCTGCAGTGCCTGTGGTGCAGCGGATGTCTACGGGGGGCGTTGATTGCTTTCCATCAGATGACACGTCTGCCCGTTTGCCTTTTTCTCCCATTAAAAAAAAGTATAAAATTCAACATAACTTAAAATACAACTGTGTTGATTGTTAAGGTGTATTTGGTGATACTGATGACTCTTCGTCTCATTGGCTCAGTGGCGAAGTGACCGTTTTGGAAATCGATAAATACCTACAACCCTTTCGAGAAATTTATTGCGACTGGGTTCCTCTAAAAGAAAAGGTGGACACTAACAGTGCGTCTGCTGCATAAGTCAGAGTCGCTCAGAGATGTATAGAAAGATCTATGTTCGGAGTTTCTCTGGTGGATATGTTTCGGGATAAAGAGATCCGCCAGGGAATCAAGGTCACCGATATAGCAAAATGAGTGCTGGAATGGCCACCGCGGCTTGGCGAATGTAGTGTGGGATGCCCCATGACTAGATGGTGCGACGATCTGCGCAAAGACGGCTGGTATAGACTGGATGCGTAAAGCCGAGGAACGGGCTAGGGGGCGCTTCTTGGGGGAGACCCATGACCAGCAATGGACTATTGCGGGCTGTCAACTGATGTTTTCAAAAAGGGAAGCGTCACAGGACGCTCGGTAGATGTGAAACATTGACACTCGCTCGCTGTCTACCGTATGCTCACGGCCACGTGTGAGTGACCTTGTATATAAGTCGAGTGGAGGGAAGCGTAGCCTGTATCGAGACGACGTCTCTGTCTACGACTTCACTCTCATACCTCGCGATAAGATGTTCCACATCAAGAATAGATTACTTAAATAAAAAGACAACAGTCTATCAATGACTACTATGTATTATAAATATGTATTAATAATTTATGTAGCATTAATGTGTAAGGACGAGAGTGCAAATTGTCGCAGCACACAGAAATAAATGTAGATTCAATAGCCAACCGATATAACTAATCTACAGTTCGATTAGTATCGAATATCGATCGAATAATATCTATTTGTCGGAAAATTCGAATTCGTTCGGAAATAAAATGAAAGTAAATGAAGAAAGACAATATATGGACTTTTCCCGCCAACTAACATCAATGACTTTGTTTTTCTATTTCATTCTCATTCATTCATTCATTCATCATTCATCATTAGTTTGCCTACCTATCCTATATAAAAAAAATATCAAGACGTATCGATTTCGAAGTTCGTTTCGATATTCGAAGATCGTGACAGGCTGAGTTTTCATTTCGATATAATTAATATTATTTTAATTGACACTGGCATAATAGTTGTAGGCTAATTGCCTAAAAAAAGAAAAGTGTTTTGAACTACAATTTTCATAAAATATGTACGTGATTGGGACCGTATTTGATGTCTTCCTTGCGTTTGAATAATCCGTTCATGTCCATTGTTGGTGAGATATGTGAGGATAGAGTATATCAGAGGTCAGGAATCGGAGGACGAGAATGTACAGAGGTCAAGGATATATCCGCCTATTCGGAATTTAAAACGGTGCAAGTCGATGAGGCTCTGTTTTATATTAACAGCTAACGGGTGACTATAATCACCCGTAGTAGCGAATGGTTTAAACAAATTTCGTTCCCGAAGAAGTGTCAGATTGGGTATAGTTCATGTTTATACAGATATAATAAAAAAAAAATTGAAAAATAAAGCTAAATAAATTAATGAACGATCGAATTTGGACGAAACAATCGACAAACCAGTAATTGAGTATTAATTAAATAATTTATAAAAGATCTCTTCAGAGCATGATATTTTATTTTGTGTATGTATATATGTACACATATGGACGTATGATCAAACTATATATGTTTGTGTGTGGGTAGACAAAAGTTTTACTGAGCTAAGATCCGCGGCGAGCAAAACAATAACAGAAAATTGATTATCACTTTTCGGTTGTCTTCCGTAGAGTCTACTATACCTGAAAATGCCTCGTGTTGGGGCGAAACACGTGTCGTTTACAAGGTGGAAAAGTGGTAATGTGTGTTTGGTGTTGTGTATAGTGGTTGGTGGGTGGAGAATTGATCGTCAATTTTCGGTAAATTTTTGATTTAAGTTCCTAATAAATCCACTTCATCTAGCGCACAAAACACATTAACAATTTTCTGTTATTGTTTTGCTTGTCGCGGATCTTAGCTAAGTAAAACTTTTGACTGTCCACATAGTGATGGATTTCCGCAAAGTGACGCCCGACTCTATTAATAATATGGGGCGTGGAATAAGGTGAATGACTTTATTCTACGCCCTACCACTCTACGGAACCAAATCCAGCGGTGTTTCCCAATCGATATGACATTGGAACCTTAAAAAAACAACTACACTTTTCTTAAATGTCGGCAACGTTTCTGCAATGCCTATGGCGCTGCGGATGTATATGGGTGGCGTTGATTGCTTTTGTTTTTGACAGTAACGAATATCGATTATCTCTGCTTGTTATTCATTCTGTGTTCGTCCGTCTTCTAGTTGTAATCACGTAACTAAAACAAAACAACAAATATGAACTTTTCCCGCCAACTTACACCAGTGACGTTGTGTTTTTATTACATTATCATAATCTTCTATCAGTTATATTCTTGAATTGTGGTGGCGTATTTTACAATATAGTTCGATTTAGACGTATAAGTGAAGTGATATAAAATGAATGCGTGTATCGTGACTTTTTAAGTTGACTGAAAAAGGCCGTAGAAGGTTTTGGTAGAAAAGCCACCATTTTATCATGACGCAACGTGACAATCTGACTAGTTACATTTCAAGATACTTGATATTATTTTAATTTAATTGACACTGGCATAATAGTTTTAACTAATTGCCACCAAAGAAAAGAAGTATAAACGAATATTTAAAAAATCAACTTTAATTTTATTAATCACAATTTGTTTTTGTTAAGACAAAATTTAGTATTAACAATTTCATTTTGATTACAGCTACCCATAGGCATCCGCAACGCATTGTCATCCTTTCGCCATGTTCGAGTCTGGAACATCCAACGTCCTCTTTGGTCAACAGTAGACTATCACAACACGCTAAATCTCGTTTAAGAATGAAATAGCGATGTCTAACAAGGAAGATGGTCATATTACAACTGCTTCAGTTCAAGTTCCCAACTGCGCAGACAACAGTCAAGACGACGACGGGCTACAAGAAACTTTCGCAATTAGAAACGGCTAGGGGTCGACTTTGTAATTAATTCCGTTGTTATTTCGATTTGGGCACAGATTCTACTAATATTATTTTTTTTTTTTTTTTATGGGATAGGAGGGCAAACGAGCAAGCGTGTCGCCTGATGGAAAGCAATCAACGCCGCCCACGGGCAACCGCGACACCGCAGGAGTCGCGGAAGCGTTGCCGGCCTTTTAGGTATGTATAGGCTTGTTTTTTGAAGGTTCCAATGTCGTAACGGTTCGGAAAGACCGCCGAGGGTAACTGATTCCACAAACTGGTGGTGCGTGGAAAGAAGTTACGAGCGAAACGCACCGTAGTAGATCGCCACTCATCCAGGTGGTGGGGATGAAATTTTTCTTTACGGCGAGTTGTGCGGTTGTGGAATTCCGCGGCGGGAATTATTCCAAACAATTCCTCGGAGCACTCCCCATGATAAAGGCGGTAAAAAATGCTGAGAGATGAGACATCTCTCCGCAGCGCTAGAGAATCAAGCCGATCGGTGAGATTAGGTAGGTATTTGTTTTTATGGGATAAGAAGGCAAACGAGCAGGCGTGTCACCTGATGGAAAGCAATCAACGCCGCCCATAGGCATCCGCAGCGCCGTAGGCAGTGCGGAAGCGATGAAAGTGTCATTATGGGAGTAGGAGGAGGAGTGGGTAGAGGGAGGGGGGAGGGTGTTGGGCCTCCGGAACTTATCCGCTCACTGTCCAAAGCGCGGTAGCTAAGCTCAACCACTCAGACGCCGGTTGTCTGCGGGAGTGTGGTACTTCCCCGGGCGAGCCGCATTCAATCATTCATGCCACAGACAAATATTACGCCATTCTTGACAAAGTATTCGTCTGCAGCGTGGCAGATGGCGTGGAATGAATTTTCGGGAGAAAACGCACCGTACTGGATCGCAGCTCATTCATATGGTGCGGACGAAATTTTTCCTTTCGGAATACTTCCTGCCGCTAAATTCTGTACAATTATAGAATTTAGCGGCAGGAAGTATTTCGAATAATTCCTCGGAGCACTCCCCATGGTGAAAACGATAAAACATGCTGAGAGATGAGCCATTTTGATAGTGGTAGAGCCACGCTGCAGACGAATACTTTGTCAAGAATGGCATAATATTTGTGTGTAGCATGAATGGGTCAGCTCGCCCTGAAAACCGGCATCTGAGTGGTAGATTAGCCATCGCAATTCCCTACCTTCTCTCTTCCCCCTCCCACTCCCATATAGACACTTGCCTTAAAGGTCGGTAACGCTTCTGCACTGCCTATGGCGCTGCGGATGTCTAAGGGGAGCATTGATTGCTTGCCATCAGGTGACACGCCTGCTCGTTTGCCTTCCTATCCCATAAAAAAAGACATCCCCCCGCAATGCAAAAGGATCAATCCGTTCAATTCACAAATCATTGAATATGCTTTGTTTTACACGACCCAAATACATACATGTATAACCGTGACCAAAACAATTATACACATATGTAGGGAATTTAATGAACCGCAGCGGACACGGAACACATTACGTGCCGCCGAGGCGATGATTCGACCGTTCCACGGTTACGTGCGGTGATGGATGGCGTGAATGACTCGCATGTCGCTTGGGGGTCGCCGGATATAATTATTAGTTATGTCCACGGGTCAGGCGATTAGCGATGGTGATAAGGATTAGTTACATGCCCGTAATTACACGGTCGACCGATTGGCTCAGTGGCGGGGCTCTCCGCCCGCGGAGTCAATGGTCGCGGGTTCGATTCCCGCATCGGAATAAATATTTATATGGATTTTTAAATGTTTATTCCGAGTCTGGTAACCCCCCCAATCCGCATTTCCTTTCCTGCCCCTTCCTTTCCCTTCCTCTCCGCCAATCCACGGTCTGCCGTGCCAATGGATGCGTGGCTAGGGGCGAGCCTAGTCGTAAACGTGCCGATTGTCCCGGGGTCGGGCTCCCCCGGGGACTATGGTGCCTTACCTCAGCATGCAGGGCTCTGCTGGGGCTGACCTCCATCCTCCCTTGCGGCTCGTGGGATTCACTAAAGACGAATTTAATATACCTAATTTGTCGAAAATGACGGCGACGTGGTTCGCCACCCGTCACGTCCTGATTCTCACGAGGGCGAAAAGCGACCAATGACGAGCCGTTTCGCTGCGATGAATGGCAGCGGATGGAGCTCTGTGGTCTCTGCCAACCCCTGCGGGGGATAGGCGTGAATATATAAAAAAAAAAATTACACGGTCAGCTGGTTATGATTCGTAACTGTGTGTGTGTGTGTGTGTGTGTGTGAATAAATTGGTCCAAAGGTGCAGTGACTACATGGTCCACTTTTAAGGAAACGCGCGCAGGTTTTTGATGTGAAAAATTTTCACGTGTCGTTTGCAAGGTGGAAAAGTGGTAGTGTATTTTACGTTTTTCGGTAAGATTTAATTTAAGTTCCACGTAAATCCACTTCATCCAGCAGGTAAACACACATTATTAATTTTCTATTGACGTTTGCTTGTCGCGGATCTTGGCTAAGTAAAAGTTTTAACTGTCCACATAATTATGTACGTGTAAAAAATGTATTCATACACACACGGAAATATACGGTCCTCGGCGCGAAACATAATAAGTAGACACTGGGTCACACAGAGAAAACTTAATGTTGAACGCCATTCTAATCAACAGTGTGTCCTTTAGGTCACGAACTGATCATTTAAATTAGCTTCTGCGATGAGTACTTATTATGGTTTCGGTCGACGCCGATCGAACTCCGGTTGATTACAAAGTGAAGTCACGCACCTAAAAATTAAAGGTCTTCATTTATCTCTAGTATTCATTTTTATATTAGGTGCGCAACTTAGTGTTCTTTTATTTATTTAATACTTTATTGTACACATAAAACACGACATACAAGAATTAAAAGAAAAGAAGATATAAGAAAACTCAATTTTGAGTTAAGCTCGTCCTTGAGCTTAACTCAAAATTGAGTTTTCTTCAAGCAAACCTAGGAGTGAAAGAGAGATAAGATAAGCTGTGAGGATAGAAATAAGTGTACAACAACAAAATACAATAATAATATACATAGCAATACACAGTATATAAAAACATACATATATAAACATATAAATACTATATGGACAGTCAAAAGTTTTACTTAGCTAAGATCCGCGACAAGCAAAACAATAACAGAAAATTAATAATGTGTGTTTTTCCGTTGGGTTAAGTGGATTTATTTGGAACTTAAACCAAAAACTTACCGAAAATCGGCCATCAATTCTCCACCCACCAACCACTATGCACAACACCAAACACACATTATCACTTTTCCATCTTGTAAACGACACGTGTTTCGCCCCAACACGAGGCATCTTCAGGTATAGTAGACTCTACGGATATATAGATAGCTAGATAGTAGCTAGTAGAGCTAGATCTTAGCTAAGTAAAACTTTTGACTGTCTATATAGTGATGGATTTCCGCAAGGTAACGCCTGACTCCATTAATAATTATATAAATACTAATAGTATATAATATAATACTATATAAATAAGTAATCCACGACATGCAAACCACAATAGAAAATTAATAATTAGATAAACATTAAGTGACTTAACGGTTGTCTAATTATGTAAAATATAAAAATATACTCTACGGAAGAGTCTACTATACCTGAAGATGCCTCGTGTTGAGATGAAACACGTGTCGTTTGGAAAAGTGGTAGTGTGTGTTTGGTGTTGTGTATAGTGGTTGGTGGGTGGACAGTTGCTGACGGTCCTTTTTTCGGTAAGATTTAGTTTAAGTTCCCCGTGAATCAACATCATCCAGTAGAAAAACACACATTATTAATTTTCTGTTATTGTTTTGCTGATCTTAAGCTAAGTAAAACTTTTGACTGTCCACATAGTGATGGATTTCCGCAAAGTGACGCCTGACTCCATTAGTCATGCATATTTAAAATTAGATTTTTGTATTTTTTTTTAAATTTATTTATTGTATGCAAGTCACGAAGAGGTGGTGGCAAGTAGTTCCAACACTCGGTTGCGGTGTATTTAAAGCTACCACGAAACGCAGCTGAGCAGTGGCGAGGAACAACCAGCGATGACCTAGATGCTCTGGTATCGTGAGCGATATTTTCTATTTAGTGTCGCGGATGTCTATGGGATATTGATTTATCGAAAATCAACGTAACTTAATCGAAATGTGTGTAAATTGTATACATACAATGTTTTAGAGTGGGGGGGGAGCTGGCTTCCGGACCTCAACCGCTCACCGGACGGAGCGCAGTAGCTAACCTACCACTCGGTCACCGATTTTCTGCGGGAGTGTGGTATTTCCTAAAGTACACAAAGCCCGAATATATTAGCACAGTAAATTCAACTGTACATCTACATACATACATACATACATATCGACACGCCTGTCTCCCGTAGGGGTAGGCAGAGACCACAGATCTCCATCTGCTACGATCTCGGCATACTTCCCTTGCTTCCTCCACACTCATTATCCTCCTCATGCAAGCACGCCGGTTATGGATACTCTTGACCTGGCCTTTCTTAAAAACTTCAGCAATTTGGCCAAGATATGTTTTTCGTGGTCTTCCTCTACCGGCCCTTCCATCCGCATACGCAACATAAATTTCTTTTGCCAGTCGTCTTTCATCCATCCTCTCTATATGCCCAAACCGTCTAAGCATCCCTTTTTCTACGTTTGTCCCAACACCTTCTTTTACTCCACATTGCTCTCTTTTATCTTCAATTCTTATTCTATCAATCAAGGTTACACCACACATACTTCTTAATGTTCTCATTTCCACCGCATTCAGTCTGCTTTCATGCTTCTTCTGCCAAATCCAACTTTCACTACCGCATATTAGCGTCGGAACAAGCACCCACTGATGAACCGCCAGTCGGGCCGTTTTAGACACATTCTGACTTTTCGTAAAGGAGTTTTAACTGTACATCTTTTGAAATCAAAACATTCCAAAGAATCTATCTATACGCATTAAATTGATATTGCGAGCGAGATGAACAAAGCACAAACGGCACCGCGGGGGAATAACCTCTATAAACAGATTGGTTGCACTCCCGAGGGAACAACCGGGCCCTCCGCGGACGAGCACTGCCTCTATCTGATCGACATTATCGTCCAAGGACCTCGAGATGAAAGCCCTCTCTCCGAGCTCTCGAGCCATTACTCATATAGCGATAGCGCTCCGGTTAGATAACTTGAAGGAATCCGATGTTGTGCCATTTATAATACCATATACGCAGCGGATTCACTATTAACGTACTTGACGGCATAATAAGACGCACTTTTTTCCCTGAATTGGGTCTTAAAAAAGTTACCTGCGTCTTATACAGTTCGTGGCCAAATTATATAGACGCACTGCAAGATTTCATGTAAAATATTAATTACCTAGTGATATTGTACAGTTTTATTATTTTATATTGATTTGTTTTTTATTTTTATATTATTCAATCGATTACCGATGTTTTGACACCCATAAATGACGAGATAAACACGAATGTACATATTCAAAAAGATGACGCCACAACAATGTGAATAAAAAAATAAATATAGGGTATACATCATCATCAGCAGCCTGCGGCAGTTCACTGCTGGACATAGGCTTCCCCCATGGAGCGCCACCTAGCCCGATCTTCGGCTACACGCATCCAGTTTCTGCCAGCCGCCCTGCGCAGATTGTCGCACCATCTAGCCGAGGGGCGTCCCACACTACGTTTACCGAGACGCGGTCTCCACTCCAGCACTCGTCTGCTCCAACGATCGTCGGATCTCCGACAAACGTGACCAGCCCATTGCCACTTTAGTTTGCTAATTCGAAAGGCTATGTCGGTAACTTTAGTTCTCTGGCGAATTTGTTCATTCCGAAACATATCTACCAGAGAAACTCCGAGCATAGCTCTCTCCATAGCTCTCTGAGCGAATCTGAGCTTACGAAGCAGACGGACTGTCAGCGTCCACGTTTCGGCGCCGTAGGAGAGTACGGGTAGGACACTCTGGTCGGAGACTTTCGTCTTCAGGCTCTGAGGTATGGGCGACGAGATGGGTACCGGACGGAGTTTCCTAAATGCTGCCCAGCATAATTGAATGCTTCTATCGGCTTCTTTCTCGAAGTTGTCTCCACGCAAGTGCAAGACTTGCCCGAGGTAGATATACTCCTGGACAACTTCGAGAGTTTTACCACTGACGACGGTCGGTTGTGGATCCAAATGATCGTTGACCATGACTTTAGTTTATTCAAAGTTCATGGTCAAACCGACTCGTCGAGAGGATTCATTTAGGCTGTTCAGCATCCCTTGCAGTTCCTCTAGCGATTCTGCCAAGATCACGATATCATCGGCAAAACGCAGGTGTGAGATGTACTTACCGTTTACGTTTATGCCTCGTCCTTTCCAGTCTAGCGTCTTGAAAACGTCTTCCAGTGCATTAGTGAACAGTTTCGGGGATATGACATCCCCCTGTCTCACACCGCGATACAACTGGATTTGTTTTGTTTGACTGCCCTGTACTCGAACGGACATCGTGGCGGCATTGTAAAGACATCTCAATACCTCGATGTATCGATGATCTACCTGGCACCGCTGCAAGGCTTCCATGACAGCCCAGCTCTCAATGGAGTCAAAGGCCTTCTCATAATCCACAAACGCTAAGCACAGGGGCTGATTATACTCGTTTGTTTTCTGTATAATTTGCCGCACTGTGTGAATGTGGTCTATGGTGCCGAATCCTCCTCGAAACCCAGCCTGCTCTGGGGGTTGAAACTCGTAAGTCTTCGTGCGAGTCGATTGGTGATGACCCTCGAAAACAACTTATAGACATGGCTCAGGAGCGAGATGGGCCTATAGTTGCTGAGTAGCGTCGTAGGGTATACACACACATACGAAATTTATAGTCAATTATACACCGCCGTATAATATAATGATCGCTAAACAATTCCATGCCGCCGCTTGTGACGCAATTTTGTATCTGCATCTGTCCTGACGGCCGCTGGTATGGCCTCATAAGATTAAATTGTCCGAAAAAGCTGTATTTTTGTTCTCTGTTTTTACGTTTTGTTATTTTTTTCATTTATATTTTTTCATGACGGCGACATGTTTCGCCACCCGTCACGTCCCGATTCCCACGAGGGCGAGAAGCGATCAACAAAGAGCTGTTACGCTACGACGAATCTCGCATTCGTCGTAGCGTAACAGCTGGATGGATGAGTGTGAAGGAAGAATAGAAGGTGTGCCGGGATCGTAGCAGACGGAGATATGTGCTCTCTGCCTAACCCTACGGGAGACAGGCGTGACGATATGTATGTATGTATGTATGTATATATTTATTCACATATTTCAGACGCATCATATTCTTTGATAATTGAATTATTTCAAACATTCGCATTATCTTTATAACATTTTCTTATAATATATTTGTTTATATATTTATATTACATTTCGGTCTGGTCTTATATCGGGGTTAACAAACTTAAATGTACACATAGCAGGGCTCAAGATTTGTGCCGTCGCCAACACCAGGCGGACGAGGCCTCCTGCTGCACTCTTGTTGGCACACTACAATATCTCGCTCGAACGTCGCGTACAAAGCCCGCGACAGGACGACGGCCGCCATTTCGTTTGAGGGCGCCCTTTTAGCTCGGTTCTAGCGAACGCCACTGAAAACATTCAGGGCTGACTGTTAAAAGAACACGTTCAATCGTATAACTTAAATTTAATTAAAGGAAAAAATAGGAAAGATATTTTTTTCATAGAACAGCAGGCAAACGAGCATGTGGGTCACTTGGGGGTAAATAATCACTGATGCCCCCATAAACACCCGAAACGGCGGATGCGTCTCATCATGCGCATCATGTGGAGTAAAAGAAGGTGTCGTAACAAAAGTTGAGAAAGGGATGCTTAGATGAAACACGACTGGCAAAAGAAATTTACGTTGCGAATGTGGATGGAAGGGTCGGTGGACGAAGACCACGGAAAACATACCTTGACCAAATTGCTGATGTTTTTAAGAAAGACCAGGTCAAGAGTACCCTTAACTGGCGGGCTTGCATGAGGAGAATAATGAGTGTGGAGGAAAAGCAAGGGAAGTATGCCGCGATCGTAGCAGATTGAGATATGTGGTCTCTGCTTACCCCTAAGGGAGACAGGCGTGATGATATGTATGTATTAAAAATGCAGAAGAAACTAAACTAATTGTACAATCGTTATAGACATCCGAAACACCGGAAGCGACTCTGTAAGCGGTAGCTCCGCTATTGAGCCATTTGGGTTGTCAACATAACACAGTCAATTTGTTTTTTTGCGAATCTAGTTAGACTGACTCTCCATCTGATAATTTGATTTCCGCAAAGAAAAGCGTGATTATAAATAGGAATACAAAAATTAAAGGTAACGAAATCAGAAAATAACAACCCTAGTTTTTATAGCATTTCACTGTTCCAGGTGCGAAATCCTTTAGCGAAAAATATTACACCGATAATTTTCCATTGCAATTATATGGCGCAAACTTTCAGTTTAATTGTGTATACATCAATCAACAGCTTGCGGCAGTCCACTGCTGGATATAAGGCTCTCCCAAGAAGCACCACCTAGCCCGATCGTCGGCTTGACGCATCCAATTTCTGCCAGCCGCCCTGCCCTACGTTTGCCGAGACGCGGTCTCCACTCTAGCATTCGTCTGCTCCAGAGATTGTCGGATCTCCGACAAAACAAGTTTCACAACAATTTACCAATTTTTTCAAACATAATTAATTGTATCTAAAAAAGACTAATCTCCAAATTTTATAAAAAAAAGGTAAAATTAATCATTAAAAATAGTAAATTATATATACTTTTGTACCGCGGTGTCTCCTTGGTCTTCCTCTACCGACCCGTCCATCAACATTCGCAACGTAAATTTATATCATTCATGTTTCAACCATCCTCTGTATGCCCAAACCATCTAAGCATCCATTCCCTCAACTATAAATGAGTCAGTCGCTCAGTGGAAGAGTGGCCCAATCCACAAAAATGTGAGAACCGAGTTAAAGTTACCATATCATCGTTTTTTTTATTAAAGCCAAAGTTGACATTTATACACCATCTATTTAAATACATTTAACCCTTTGCACTCGAGAGGTGACGCTCACTCACCATGGGGTGCGCTACCGCAACTGGAGAGGTGACTATCGCTTACCACTTGGTTTGCTGCGGTAACTCGATACGCGGGACTAATTGTTTTCGTTTTCTTTCTTTGACGCGGGTTCTTATGCTCTTTCTATCTAATCTTATGAAGTATAAACGAAAATGGAGATGAGATTTTCTTATCTGGGATTAGTCCGCAACCACGAACCGGACTGCATTTTCGGCATCAGTTCGAACCTGACAGTCGTGGCAGAGAGACTACTGAATTTAATCACTTACGGTATTTGAAGACATTAGTCAAGCAATTGACTAGAGATTTCCACCAGCCGCGCGACCGAGCCTCGACTTCAACAGCCGAATCCGAAAACATCCGCCTAAATGGAAAGCTGCATAGCATTCTAACAGGAGTTAGAAAAGATTGCAAAGTCTGCTCCCGAAGAAATAAGCCCGGCAAAAGACACCAAACAACGTATTATTGTGACACCTGTCCCGACAAGCCGGGCATGCATCTCAGTAGTTGTTATATCAAATACCGTACAATGCAAAATTACAAAGAGTAACGTTTGAGAAATTATCATCTTAAATATGTAAAGATACATTTAATATTAAAATATAAAAGTTTTATGTGTTACTTCATGTGTGTAATCATTTTAAGTTAGAGGTAAGACGCCAAATACGCTACAAAACGCTTCAAGTTGCTGGTGCGCCGCGCGAAAAAGGTCCCGAGTGCAAAGGGTTAACTTAGGATAGGCCAGGAGAGAGCGGATCCCGCCCGTAGACGACGCCAGCGCGGTCCCCGCGCGCCTCGTCGCGGCCCTGCAGTAGTTGGTGTTCCCCCACCGTAAGCGGGGCCTTTGAGGTCGTGGGCACTCGGGAGTGGGGGCCCTCAGTGCTCATCAAGCGGCCTTAAGGAGGACGGTGGTTCCCTATGGCAGGAATAACCGGTTAAGCACCGCGAGGGTGTCGGGGGTAGCGAACTCACGCAACCCTCGAGACGGGCTTAGTGAGCCAGGCGCCGGAGGAGCCCCGGCAGAAGCAGTTCTTTAAGAGATCCCGGGACTCTTCCTTGGTGCCGATGGCGGCCGTCGTGGGGTTTTAGTCGGTAGACGCGCACGCGGAGTCCGACATAACTCGCCGTCCCCCCTAGGGCGGCAGGGTATCCGTAACGGATTTCCCCACGTAAAAAAAAAAAAGCCATAACGGACGTTAAGAAAATAAAAAAAGACTACTAGTTTGGTACATTTAATTAGGTATGCATAAGAGTGGCCCAATCCACATAAATATATGTGTATTGGGCCACTCTTCCATTGAGCGACTAAAATAAGTAAAATAGAAAATTTCGCCATCTGTACACGGAATGAACTATGTAAATCACTGACAAGCAAAATCGATTCCCAATTGGGCCGCGAGGGAAGTTGCCGTGGTCCTGATTGACGTAAGTGGGGCCTCGGAGTGACGTCACGGGCTCGCATCCAAATCGTCTCATTGACTCACGCGGTGAGGGCACGGTGGGTAGAAAAGAATGGGGTCTCATGATTGAAAAATCGATAGGGAAATGATGGAAAAATATATATCCTGAACTGCATTATGACATACAGTTAACCCTCCTATAACGCTGTAGATCGGTTCTGCGTTATACGAAGGACCACTGTAATGTATACTCAATATTGCATATATAACAAAAACTAAATAAAATAATTAAAATGTATAAAAACAAGATTTGCAAACAGAGTTGATTATGGCCTGTCGAATCATTATAAATTTTTCACAGTACATACAAATGTATGACTTGGGAAATCCACGCGTTATATGAGGAAAAATACGTGTTATATGAGGGACATGAAATCGCGTTATAGGAGGGTTTACTGTACTTCTATTTACTCATGTAAAGGCTTAACCGTTGTAATTCCTTGGAATACCATTATTTTTTTATGATAGGAGGAGGCAAACGAGCTGGCGTGTCACCTGATGGAAAGCAACCAACGCCCGCGGGGGTGAAATTATGGGAGTGGGAGGGAGATTGGGAGTGGGTATCGGAGGGGGAGTAGGAGTGGGAAGGGGAGGGGTTTGGTCCTCCGGAAACAATTAACATTAACAACTGTTTTAATTATATTCCATTTCATTAGTATACCCATATATGTCGATTTGAAGAAGACATTCAAATTACAGATATTTTCACATACAGGCGTTATGCCTGTTGTCCGTAGGGGTAGGCAAAGACCCCAGGTCTCCATCTGCTTCGATCTCGGCACACTTCTTTACTTCATCCACACTCATCACTCTCTTCATACAAGCTCGTCGGTTAAGGGTACTTTTGACCTGAACCTTTACTGATACTTTTGACTATTGAGAACTTCAGCAACCGAACTTGACCAAAGTCAAGATATGTTCTCCTTGATCTACCCCTACTGACCATGTTTTCAGCAGCCAGTGATATTTTCAATTTTATTAAAAAAAATTGCAACACTCGATTAAAGTTAAAAAAAACTCAAGTTCATTACAGCGTGTATTATACACGCATATAGAATCGAAAACCTTCTTCTACAATACACACAAAATTAATTCAATAGAGTTTTTTGCGTAAAGATGAATAAGTTTATCCTTGGTCCCTTCAAATCGGCGCAGCCATTACGCGGGCTCCTGACAGGTGAGGATCTGTGCGGATGGAGATTAGCGGCTCAACGTCCGGCCCTCTCAGGGATTTTGTCGAAGAGCCAAAAAAAGCAACTTCATTTAAATTTTTCTACGTGGGGATTCGAGTTGGTGGTACTGAGGAGTTTACAAGTTACTTGGAGGGAGTTTGACAAGTTATTTGGAATGAGAATGAGTATAAAATGACGGTCTGAATGGCACCAACACTTTCTAAGTCGAGGGTCATCGGATCGATTCAAGCATTAAAATAAATATACATATGAGATACAATTGTTTATCGTGAGATTGACTGTGTGTTCTTGTCATTAGTGTGTTTAAAATGGTACACACGTTACGGGTAATGTTTGCTATAGTTATTTTATCCGGAACTCAACTGCTCACCGGACGAAGCGCGGTAGCTAAGCCAAAACTCAGACGCCGGTTTGCTACGGGAGTGTGGTACTTCCCCGGCCGAGACAGCCCATTCATGCTACAGACAAATAATATGCCTTTCTTGCTGCAGACGAATACTGTGTGTATTCGGCTGCAGCGTGGCTCCACCCACTCTAAAATCTGTCTCTCTCTCTTTGCGTGTATGTGTGTGTGTGTGTGTGTGTGTGAGTACGTCGTTTATAAAATTATCATACATTAATCCATTCAGAAAATTCTTAAACTCGGTACCGGTGGCGAGTTCTCATATCGAAAAACAGGACACATTTAGGGTCGTTGAAACAGCGGGTTAAGTGTATTCTTAACCATAACCTATACAACCTTCGGATATAGAATAAAAAAGAAAAAAAAATATGATATCATTTTATTACTAATTTTCGAGAATTCGAGAAAGACCAATACAAAAGTAGCCTTAAGAGGTGAGCTTATTGAAGAGAGTGATTATTGAAGTGTGGATGAAGCAGAGAATGTGTGCCGGAATCGTAGCAGATGGAGGTATGTGCACTCTTTCTACCCTTATGGGAAACAAGCGTTAATATATATGTTGAAAAAATAAATGTCGAAAATATTGCGTAAAGCTGCTATCGTACATCAAAATAGATTCGTTATATGAGTGTTAAAAGCGTAGCCGTCACCCGTCACCCGTCGTCTGTCACCCGTGCCCGCGCGTCGACCGTTGAAAACGCCTCTGAAAACAGTCATAACACTCATATTTCTCAGGAGAACACGTCGCAAGCCAGCCGGCGCCGGTGATCGATCGCGCTGCGGACAAGACCCGCTTCACACCCAACTTATCGAGTTACGCCAACCTTCAACCCATTGCCCGCTCTACATAAAAGACAAATGGCATAAAATTGACAAATTTTGTCTGTTTTTGTCAACGTTCAACTCAACAGCTCGAACATGTGACGTTACGGGATCAATGACCTTTTTGAAGTGGACACGTGTCAATGACCCGCACCATGCCGTCAGCCCCAGCAAAGCTCCGGATGCACTATGGCACCCGGGGGAGCCCGATCCCAGACGGTCGGCACGCTTGCGATTAAGCTCGCTTCTAGCTACGGATCCATTGTTACGGCTGACCGTGGATTGGCAGAGAGGAAGGGAGAAGGATAGAGAAGAATGAAAAAGGCAGAGTAAAGGAAAGATGGATTTAGATAGAATGATAGGGATATAATACTGAATACTGACGCAACGGAAGACAAAGAGTGATACGGTAGTAGCTCGGGAAGCCGCGGTCGCGTACCCGTGTACCATAACTACCGGACAAGCGGCTAGGCAAATATACTCCCTTGCCTGCACAGAATATATTTGCAAGAAACAAAAATTATTAAGAAACTGTATAATAAACGAAGCATAAAAGACTTGTTTGTATACAACAAGAAATAACAAAAGCGGACACATATGAAAAAGCTAGTGAACACGTATCAGAAAGCAGCGTTCATCTTTCAGGTTTCCGTGAATAAAATATGAGTGTGTATGATAAGACGCCGACGACTTTGTAAATTATTTATCGCGGATATATTGACACGATCCATGAGTAAGTACTTCGTTGCTGATGTTGTTGAGATCGTGCGTGTACTTAATGAGAATTTGGTTCGTATAACTTGGTTGCGTCAAAACAACAAGGAAGGCAAAAATGGATGAGTGGTGATCCAGTTCAGGGCACTGTGGAATCAGCTACCTTTAGCGGTGTTTCAGAACCGATACGACGATGAAACCTTAAAAAAGACAAGCCATCAAGGCTCCTGTAAAGCTAATGGCACTGCGGAAGTCTATGGGCGGGGTTGATCGTTTTCCATCAGGTGACACACCATAAAAAAAATGGAGCTAATTCACTTTGATTCACTTTAACATACCTAATTTGTTAAAAAAATGACGGCGACTAGGTTCGTCACCCATCACGCCTTGATTCCCACGAGGGCGAGAAGCAACTAACGGAGAGCCGTTTATGCTATGATGAATGTTGAGAGGAAGGATGGATGAAAAGATGGATGAGTGTGGAGGAAGCGAGGTTGGTGTACCGGGACCGCAGCGGATGCAGATCTGTGGTCTCTGCCAACCACTACGGGAGACGGGCTTGACGATATGTATGTATGTATATTTACAGCAGTTACTTGCCAGGAAATTTGTTGCGTCTACAATCATATCTACATATATCGATACTAAGTGAAACAGGCGTGAAATTTCACCAAATTCACATTTAGCGACTCTGACATGCTTCATTGGATGAAAAAATCGAGTTGTCATCTAAGTATTGGAAGACATACATACTCTGTGAAACGTGTAATATATACAGTGGACCCGCGTTAATACGACAAGCGTTTTGCGTGGCGGTGTCGGACTATCGAATTTGTCGGATTATATGTAGTCCGGAATATTTTGAATACCATATATGATCCGACAAATTACAAATCTATTTGCACTGTATAATCTCTCTATTTGCACTATACATAATATGAATTAAACATCATAATGGAGAGCCCATTTGTGCCTCGTCACGCCTGTTTCCCGTAGGGGTAGGCAGAGACCACAGATCTCCATCTGCTACGACCTCGACATGCTTTCCTTGTTTCATGCACACTCATTATTCTCCCCATGCAAGCCCGCCGGTTATGGGTACTTATGACCTGGCCTTTCTTAAAAACTTCAGCAATTTGATCAAGGTATGCTTTCCGTTGTCTTCCCCTAACGAACCTTCCATCCACATTAGCAACGTAATTTTTTTGCCAGTCGTCTTTCATCCATCCTGTCTATGTGCCCAAACCCTTTCTCAACTTTTGTCACGACACCTTTCACTCCACATCGCTCTCTCTTATAGGATATATACATCTATATTTATCTATAAGATAAATACAGGGGAACGTAAATTGTATGTGAATTGTTTTTAATAAAATTTTATTTTTTATTGCATAGGAAGGCAAACGAGCAGGCGTGTCACCTGATGGAAAGCAACCAACGCCGCCCATAGACATCCGCAACACGATAGGCAGTGCGGAAGCGTTGCCGACCTTAAAGGGAAGTGAAATTATGGGAGTGGGAGTGGGAAGGCGAGGGTGTTGGACCTCCGGAACTCAGACCGCTCACCGTACGAAGCGCGCTAGCTAAGCTACCACTAAGCCGGTTTTCTGCGGGAGTGTGGTACTTCCCCGGGCGAGCCGGCCCATTCATGCTACAGACAAATAATATGCCATTTTTGACAAAATCTGGCGGTATCATTTCCTTAATATTAGAAAAGAACAGCTCGACGTTTCTACTGCTCCCGTTTTTAGCTCTCTGTCTTTCAGACGACGAATTATCATCTTGGACGCAATAAACGGAACGGGCCGAAATTGTGGTTAATTCGAAGCATTATGCAATAACATTATCCCGACTGCCCATTTACTTTCCA
This sequence comes from Baronia brevicornis, assembly GCA_031353405.1. Classification (NCBI taxonomy): domain Eukaryota; kingdom Metazoa; phylum Arthropoda; class Insecta; order Lepidoptera; family Papilionidae; genus Baronia; species Baronia brevicornis. Next base: position 947,126 of record JASFAT010002648.1, on the reverse strand, counting down.
CTTGACTCATAAACTTATCGGAAACATTGTGAAGGTTCGTCTTTTTGATCCATTACATTAATCACAATTTTTTTTAAGTACCTATTATATCGTTAATTTTCAATGCAACATTTAACATGATGGAAGCAGGTTCTATTTTTGTGGACATTGCAGATCTATGGTCTCTGCCTACCACTATATATAATAAAATAAAATATTTTAATATATAGATAATAGAGAAAAAAATATCTTTGTGGACAGTCAAAAGTTTTACTTAGCTAAGATCCGCGACAAGCAAAACAATAACAGAAAATTAACGAGCTTTTCCGTCGTCTTCCGTAGAGTCTACTATACCTGTAGATAGCTCGTGTTGGGGCCAAACACGTGTCTTTTACAAGATGGAAAATTGGTAGTGTGTTTGGTGTTGTGTATAGTGGTTGGTGGGTGGAGAATTGATGGCCGATTTTCGGTAAATTTTTGGTTTAAGTTACAAATAAATCCACTTCATCCAGCGGAAAAACACACATCATTAATTTTCTGTTATTGTTTTGCTTGTCGCGGATCTTGGCTAAGTAAAACTTTTGACTGTCCACATAGTGATGGATTTCCGCAAAGTAACGCCTGACTGCATTAATAAAAAATACCTTAATAATAAGATTAATCGTTTTGTTGATAAAATAGTAAAATTTAGTTTTTTTTAAACTACACATTCCTAACATTCACCCTGACCATCACTCATAAACGAGGGGAGTAGATGAGAAAAAACAAAAACGTTGCCAATCCGGACGGAGGGATTGGCCAATTTTTCTTACAGCCTCATCGTAGCCTACGCATCACGGAAATTATAGGTTGTACTCATAAAGCTCGTTCAATCCCAGTCTCGGGGTCAAAGGAAAGTAGAATAACGGCATTGGCGGCGACTCGGAGCACATCAAGGACATTGTCGGCTAACTATGAGATTTTTTTTCGCTTTGTCATCGATAACAAAAGCTTCTGAGATTTATCTTAATACGTATCTTTGTAGCGTGAATATGAATTTTAGGCTTTATACTCATTTTTTTATATATATTCACGCCTATCCTCCGCAGGGGTTGGCAGAGACGGCGAAACGGAGCGAAACGGCTCTCCATCCGGGTGGCGAACCACGTCGCAGTCATTTTTCAACAAACTAGGTATATTAAAGTCGTGTTAGTGAATCTCACGAGCCGCAAGGGAGGATGGTGGTCAACCCCAGCAGAGCCCTGCATGCTGAGGTAACGCACCATAGTACCCGGGGGAGCCCGATCCCGGGACGGTCGGCACGCTTGCGACTAAGCTCGCCCTTAGCCACGCATCCTTTGGCACGGCAGACCGTGGATTGGCGGAGAGGAAGGGAAAGGATAGAGAAGAAAGGAAAGAGCAGGATCGGAAATGGGGATTGGGGCGGTTACTAGACCTTTATATTTATGCCCTGATAATGTAGTATTTCTTTTTCGAATGTTTTCCTAAACGGTCCTTCGCGGTCGTCTTTCGTAGAGTCTACTACACTTGATAACGCCTCGTGTCGAGGCGTGCGCGTCGTGTATATGGTGAAAAATGGTAGCGTGTGTTCGAAATTGTCAACGATGGTGACCATGGTGCAGTGTTGGATGATGGAATTAGCTCAGTGGCGACGCCCTCCACCCGCGTAGTCAATGGTCGCGGGTTCGATCCCCGCATCGGAATAAATATATTGTATGGATTACAAATATTTATTCCGAGTCTGGTAACCCCGCCAATCCGCATTGGACAAGCGTGGTGGTTTAACGTCCGTTCCTCCAAAAATGGAGAGGCCAGTAGTCAGCAGTGGGACATATATGGGCTGTTAAAAAAAATTAGACTTGTAATTCCCTATACACTTCCGCAAACATACAATATTATTTTTCCGTTATTTGTGTTCGCGCACGTTGGGAAAGTAAGTTTGTCTGTCCATCCTTGAAATGGATTTCCGTAAAGTAACGCCTGACGTCATTAATTATTACCGTAACCGTACCGTACGGTTATTTTCCGTACGTACGTAATTATTTTCTAGTTTTTTTTTTAATATAATCTTTCCTTTTGAGTAAAATCATTAAAATACTTTACCTACACATGTCATATTGTAAAAATGACATGTGTAGTGTGACGTGACATAAGTTGAGAAATTGAGTTGATGCTTTGGACATATAGAGAGAAATATATGAAAGACAACAGTTAAGAGAAATTAACGTTGCGGATGTATATGGCAGGGTCGGTAGGAAAATACTAATGAGAACATGTGTATGTAGCTTGACTAAATCGCTGTATTTCTCAAGAAAGGCAAGGTCAAATGTACCTTTAACGGACGAGCTTGTATGACGAGAGTCGTGTGTGTGGATGAAGCAAAGAAAGTATGAGATCGTAGCAGACGGAAGTCTGTGGCCTCTGCCTAGTGGTACTACGGGAAAGAGGTGTGATCTGTACATATGTATGTAAAAAGAAATACAAATAAGATGATACCTGCGGGATTTCTTTCGCCGTGTCTTCTCCGTTCAGAGGAGTCTAATTGCGAAATGGTGGTATGAGGATGAGTGAATGCGTCATTAAGTTGGGATCGAGCTTACGATCTATCGCCGTAAGGTCGACGTCAGATCCCCCCATAGAACTATTGATGTGAATCAAATACTAGCACAATGATTCTCAACCTTTACCAACCAAGGGTACATTTGACCTTGCCTTTCTTGAGAACTACAGCAATTTAGTCAAGGTACATATGCTCACCTTAGTCTTCCCCTACCAACCCTTCCATATACATCCGCAACGTAAATTTCTGTTAACCGTTGTCTTACATCTATCTCTCTCTACTTGTCCAAACAATCTAAGCATCCCTTTCTCAACTTATGTCACGACACCTTCGTGTATCATTTCATCTTTTTAAAAATAGAATAGAATAGAAAATATATACTGTAATAAACTAAAATAAAATCCTTAATAATATTATATATACAAATAAATACACAAAACAAAAAGAAAATAATTTTAATCTAACGAGTGTCATAAAAAGGTTCTTGCTCAGCATATGCCGGGCGCACTATTGGAGCACCCGGCGCTGGTTTTCAGCAAGAACCAACGTGGTCAGATCGCGGACCACAGTGATCACAGTAAAATATGCTATGTGAGAAGCTAATCGAGCTAAAGCAATTTAATGATATTACTCGAAAAGAAAGATTTGTAATAAAACGTACGTAAAGAAGTCTGAATGGCTAAATTTCCCGTTTATCCGAATCCGGTAGGAATAAATCAAAAGCATACACCCATAATTCATTTCGCAAGTGAGCCGAGCGGGGTCGGCCCGGCGATTCTGTGCAGAACCGCCGAGGTCGTACGGATAAAACGCCGGATTAGAAGAACGCTGAGCGAAGCGTAATGCTTTTGGATAATTCGAATGAATTATATACGATATTTGTCTATATTATATTATATTTGTCTCCTTGACAAGCTCAAAGTCGCTCAGAGGGCTATGTTCAGGGTTTCTCTGGTGGACAGAATTCGAAATGAAGAAATTTGCCGCAGGACCAGAGTCACCGACATAGCTCTTCAAGTTAGCAGACTGAAGTGGCAATGGGCTGGACACGTTTGTCGGAGAACCGGCAATCGTGGGAGTAGACGAGTGCTGGAGTAGAGATCGTGAAAAATCGGCAAATATAGTGTGGGACGCCCCCCTGCTAGATGGAGCGACGACCTGCGCAAGGCGGCTGGCTGAGACTGGATTCATGTAGCCGAAGATCGGGCTAGGTGGCGCGCCTTGAGTGAGGCCACGATGAATGTAATAGATTGTACAAAAAAATTCTTATATGGGATAGGAAGGCAAAGGAGCAGGCTGGCCTGGTGGAAAGCAATCAACGACGCCCATAGACATCCGCAGAGCTATAGGCATTGTAGAAGCGTTGCCGGCGTGTAAGAAAAGTATAGGCTCGTTTTCTTAAAAGTTTCAACGTCTTCTTATCGGCTCGGAAACAACAATGAAGATAGCTGGTTCCACAGCGCAGTGGTGCGTGGAAAGAAGTTTCTAGAACAACGCACCGTACTGGATGGCGACTCGTCCAGACGGCGGGGATGAAACCCTTTCTATCCTTTGGCCACCCAGGTCACCGGATCACACTCCTAGGAGATACTTCAAAAGTAAAGTCTATGAAACAAACATGACGACTATCTCAGCACTAAAAGAAAATATCGTTGGACAGGGTAATGGCATCCCGACGGCATCAATAATTCAGCGAGTGGCAAAGAATATTGTTCTGGCTTGATTCCAAGAGTGTGCCCGACGTGGTGGTCAACATTAAAACGAAATAATTGATAAATAATAATAATAATATGACGACCAATTGGCTCAGTGGCGGGGCCCTCCGCCCGCGGAGTCAACGGTCGCGGGTTCGATCCACGCATCGGAATAAATATATGTATTGATTACAAATATTTATTCCGAGTCTGCTAACCACGCCAATTCGCATTGGACAAGCGTGGTGAGTTAATCCATTGACTGTCAGACATATTTAGAGCGTCTTGCTTTGGGTGCCAAGGTTTTATTTTGAAGAATACATGAAAGTTTACAAAATATAATTATATTAAGTTACTGATATAATATTGTAATAGCATTTACAGTAACTTTTATTGAAAAAAATAACTCGTAGCTGGCGTCACTAAATAAAATTCCTGTGCTGGTTGGCACTACGAGATATCTCGTAGCTGGCAGTCAATGGGTTAACGTCTGTTCTTCCAGAAAATGTGTGGTCCGTGGTCAGCAGTGGGACATATATGGGCTGTTAAAAAAAATTATAATACGTCCATAGCTATAGTTATAAGCTTACTAAAAATCACGGTAAGGAGGTACAGGTTGCCCTACTCGTAATTGCCGTCCTGCTCCCTCATCTATTCGCCGTTCCACTCGCACATAGCAAAGTAGTAATCAACTATCCAATAGGTGACGGCGAATGGATGCAATATAAGACTGGCGTTTTGTAGCACCAGTACCACCCCCGAGGCTCGTTCTCACACTTCCCGAAAAACGCGTGGGGTGTCGAAGACCCGTTTTGCTTTGCACCAGTACCTGTCTGAATTCGCTTCAGTAACATAGAAGAATAACATACTAGCCTCCAGGAGTCGTGGGCCTGATCGGAATTTGCCCTGAGTCCAGGTGATGACGCAAACTTTGTCAAGAAATATACATACATACACACATACATATCGTCACGCCCGTAAATGTAGGTAGAGACCACAAATCTCCATCCGCTACGATCCCGACACACCTTCCTTGCTTCCTTCACACTCATCCATCTCTGCTAATCATCATCATCATCATCATAATCATCAGCAGCAGCCTGCGGCAGTCCACTGCTGGACATAGGCCTCCCCCATGGAGCGCCACATAGCTCGATCTTCGGCTACACGTATCCAATTTCTGCCAGCCGCCCTGCGCAGATCGTCGCACCATCTAGCCGGGGGGCGTCCCACACTACGTTTACCGAGACGCGGTCTCCACTCCAGCACTCGTCTGCTCCAACGATCGTCGGATCTCCGACAGACGTGACCAGCCCATTGCCACTTAAGTTTGCTAATTCGAAAGGCTATGTCGGTGACTTTAGTTCTCTGGCGGATTTGTTCATTCCGAAACATATCTACCAGAGAAACTCCGAGCATAGCTCTCTCCATAGCTCTCTGAGCGACTCTGAGCTTATGAAGCAGACGGACTGTCAGCGTCAACGTTTCGGCGCCTTAGGAGAGTACGGGTAGGACACACTGGTCGAAGACTTCTCTGCTAATATAAATAGAAAATAGAGGAAAAGTGAAGCATTTTATTTATTATTTATTTAATTGTGTAGGAAATATTCACGATCACATTATCCCCGTGTATGGAAAGCGAAGGACCCGTACAGCTACCGAAATTTATCAGCCAAACGTAATATTTCACACGTTCGATCTAAGGTACCCACCCACCACCACTTACGTGACTGCTTCCGGTGCGGAGTCAGTGTTGCACCGCTAAGCGACGCCACCTCCGCTGAAATTACCTGGAACAAGAGCAGTCACGTTCAAGTCTCGTCGGAATGCCGGAGGAGTGTTCCTATTTGCAGAGCCGAATTGGTATGACTAGGTGTCATATGTTTAGTGTATACGTATTTGGGATAATTTTTAAATTATTACAACATTGTTATAATTTTAACTTGGTATTATATTGGAGCAGGCGTGTCACCTGATGGAAAGCAATCAACGCCGCCCATAGACATCCGCAGTACAGCATAGACAGAGCACAATCGTTGCCGGCCTTTATGGAAGCTGTCATTATGGGAGAGAGAGGGGTGGGGGAAGGAGGATTGGGCCTCCGGAACTCAGCAGCTCACCGGACGAAGCGCGGTAGCTAATCCACCACTTAGACGCCGGTTTTCTGCGAGAGCGTGGTAATTCCCCGGGCGAGCTGGCCCATTTATGCTACAGACAAATAATATGCCATTCTTGACAAAGTATTCATCTGCTTCATGACTCTACGACACTTAAAAAAAAATTCGGGAAATGGAGTGTTAAAATCTTCTATCTTTCTTAGGAACACGCTCGAGTTTGGGCTTTTTAGTTGGTTTTGACAAGTCCCATACACTTGTGAAAAAAAAAAAATTACGACTACAGCATAAAATCTGTAAAACTACCGTATAATTAAGTTAGATTTTTATACGCTCCACATTTTTATTTTTACTTAATACTTTATTTAATACTTTATTGTACACAAAATAGGAAATACAAGAATTAAAAGGAAAGAAGATGTACAAGGGCGAGCTTAACTCAAAATTGTGTTTTCTTCCAGCAAACCCAGGAGTGAAAGAGAGATAAGAAAAGCTGTGAGGATAGAAATAAGTGTATTAGTATTTTAGTGTTTTTTTACTTATTTTTTTTGGAAGCGTCTCGCCTGATGAAAAACAATCAACGCCTGCAGACATCTGCGACACTATACGTAATACGTAGTCGGTCTTTGAAATAAGTGTAGGTGAAATAAGTTATTTCTATGACTGTAGTGTAGTTCTACGATTTCAATTGATTACATGATGATAAACACACCCATTATACGGTGTGTTGTTATCGGTGTAAAATAAGGCACTCTTCTCTCCATCTCACTCTTCAATCCATTTCTTCCCTTTGGTTGTACTTGAAGATATCTATGGGTACAAAAAACAGCCGATGTTTAGCACCCTTTATCTTAGCAATAAAAACTATATTGGAATCGTAATGTCCCAAAGAAATTGAGACATGTGGTCACATTAGTTGAGTTCAACTGAACGACAAGCTCGCGAAGCCGACAAGTTTCTGAATGAAAGCAAAGCGCGTGCCTGCGCTTTGTGACGAACCTTAGCAATTTATAATATACAAAAGTTCAAATGCGGCCATATAACATATGTGTGCATGCGGGGCTCTGCTTGGGCTGAACTCCATCCTCTCTCGCGGCTCGTGGGATTCACTATGGCGAATTTTATTAAACCTAATTTGTTAAAATACGTGGTTCGCCACCCGTCAGGTCCTGATTCCCACGAGGGCGAGAAGCGACTAACGGAAAGCCGTGTCGCTACGATGGATGTGAGAGGAAGGATGTATGAAAAGATGGATGTGTGTAAAGGAAGCAATGAAGGTGTGCCGGGATCGTAGCGGATGGAGACCTGTGGTCTCTGCCTATCTCTACGCGAGACAGGCGTGACGATATGTATGTATGTATGTACTACAGTATATTAAATTATTAACGATACTGTGTGAGCGACATTAATGTTACGTTATATTGTGTTCGATTAGTGTAATGTCAATTAGTTAAACGATTAATACAATTAGAACTACTACCTAACGGAGAGCTAATTGGCTACGATGAATGTGAGAGGAAGGATGGATGATTGTGGAGGATGCAAGGAAGGTGTTGCCGGGATCGTAGCGGATGGAGAACTGTGGTCTCTGCCCACCCCTACGGGAGACAGGCGTGACGATATGTACGTATCTATGTACAACAAAAAAGTGCGTAAATTACTATTAAGAGGAATAGTTTTTGTTGCGAAAAAACTCGCTTCAAATAAATTATAATAATATCAAGCTTATTATTTTTGTTGACACTGGCACAAAAGTTAAGACTCATTGCCATCAAAGAGAATAAAGAAAAGAAAAATCCAAGGAAAAACTTATCTCGATAAACATAATGTTGTCATTTGCATACACAAACTTGTGTACCGCGATCTGAATATAAATCAATGCAATCTGTACGAATGTAACTGGTAGTGTACACAACGACTGGTTTCCCCGTAGCGTTATTCGCTGACGCGACAACGGAAGGAAATAGAAGCTGATATGATGACACCCCAAGTCCCTAGTGTTCGTATGCTCACGAATTTAGAATGAATGGTGCACGTTATCGACACGCCATACTCGACCTGCTGCCTAGGTACTATAGCGTGCCTGCCGTACTTCTAACGGCGACACGCCGGATCTTTAGGGGGTTTTTATCTTCAAATGAAATTTTTCGGCTCCTCCTCTCCTCCTTTCCTTCCTTCCACGGTCTGCCGTGGATTGGCGGAGAGGAAGGGAAAGGATAGAGAAGAAAGGATGGGCAGGAAAGGAAATGCGGACTGGGGGGGTTACCAGACTCAGAATAAACATTTATAAATCCATATAAATATTTATTTCGATGCGGGTATCGAACCCGCGACCATTGACTCCGCGGGCGGAGGGCCCCGCCACTGAGCCAATCGGTCGTCATTTTAAAATTAGGAATATTAAAAAAAGTAATAAAATACAAAAGGTTTTAATGCATTAGTAGCACATTCATTAATGTATCACTACAGTGGGATCGACATGTGTTCAAATCAAGACTTGACGGAAAATACATTCAAATAGATTTATAAACTACATCTGAATGGTTAATTTTTTTACATTTACCATACACATCCGGAAGATCGATTACGCCAATAAGTACAGGTAAGAAATTCTACACTCACTGGTTTGACCTGCCAGATTTTAAAATAGAAAATATAGGGAAGCGTCATAGGACGCTTGGTAGATGTGAAACGTTGATGACGGCTCCTCTCTTGCCTCACCTCACCTTGCTTCACCTGGCCTTTCTTAAAAAGATCAGCAAAAAGGATGTTGTAGAAGGAAAATGGGGCCCCATTGCACTATAACGCACTGCTTTATAGTGCAGTGGGGCACTCACTAAACCTATAAATAAAACTATAATCGAGAGCTGGTGCAACGTTCGATTCCCGGGCGTGCACGCAATAGATCAAAGTCACCTCGCCAAACGGATGCTGGGTGGCGCACAACTCGCATTCGGGATGATGCATCATTCGCGACAGTTCAAACGCAGTCACCGCGCCATTTGCTCCGAGGGGATTAACTTACTGATAAAATATTCGGTAAAAGCTTGCTATGTTGTGATAGATTATCGTCAAGTCTCTTTCTAGTTCTAACCTTTTAGAGCGGTAGAGCCACGCTGCAGACGAATAATTTGTCAATAATGGCTTAATATTTGTCTGTAGCATGAATGGACCGGTTCGCCCGAGGAAGTACCACACTCCCGCAGAAAACCGGCGTCTGAGTGGTAGCTTAGCTACCGCGCTTCGTACGGTGAGCGGCTGAGTTCCGGAGGCCCAACCCCTGAGACGCTGAGACACGTGCCTAAAGAAGGAAAGTATGCGACCTTGTACAATGGAGGATAGGCGCTGCTTAATATTCAGTTTTTGGAGAATGGAGACGTTGCGAATATGGATGGAAGGGTCGGTAGAAGAAGACAACGGAAAACATACCTTGACCAAATTGCAGAACATTTTAAAAAAGGCCAGGTCAAGAGTACCCTTAACCGACGGGCTTGCATGAGGAGGATAATTAGAGTGGAGAAAGCAAGGAAAGTATGCTGAGATCATAGCAGATGGAGATCTGTGGTCTCTGCCTACCACTACGGGAGACAGGCGTGACGATAGGTATGTATGAATGTTCTGAACTCGTTCCCAGAGATACCGAGCATACCAAATCGATCTAGTCGACTTCAAAAGTGAAGTAAACAAATGAGCAAAGTTGCTCTGACTCGATACATATTTAATCGATATTCTGCATTGTTTTAAAACCATCGGTTACCCCGCCCCAACCCGCACACACCGCAAATTTAAAAGCGCACTAATTAACCCGGGCGAGAACAACGATACAGTATCGTGGTGGAAACTCTTCCCAGCTACGAGTACAATGCGACGTGTCATTATATTCTTTTCGAAGGGCATTTTGTGCGAGATTTTTCGCAATTTGTGATACGATTGTAGTATTTATTGTTACTAGAGTTATTTACATGCATCCTCATCCGCTACGGTTCCGGCACGTATCTTTATTCCGTCACACTCATCGCTCTCTTCGTGCGAGCTCGCCGGTTAAGGGTACTCTTGACCTGCCTGGCCTTTCTGAAGAAACTTCGGGAATTTGGTCAAGGTACATTTTCCTTGGTCTTCCCCTAACGAGCCTTCCATCCACATCCACAACGTAAATTTGTTTTACCAGTCGTCAATCTAAGCATCCCTTTTTTTTTTTTTTTTACGTGGGGAAATCCGTTACGGATACCCTGCCGCCCTAGGGGGGACGGCGAGTTATGTCGGACTCCGCGTGCGCGTCTACCGACTAAAACCCCACGACGGCCGCCATCGGCACCAAGGAAGAGTCCCGGGATCTCTTAAAGAACTGCTTCTGCCGGGGCTCCTCCGGCGCCTGGCTCACTAAGCCCGTCTCGAGGGTACCAATCTAAGCATCCCTTTCTTAACTTTACAATTTAAAAAAATATATTCTGATAGTTTTTCGCACTTCTTGAGACTTCCAATTTGAAATATAATGGCTTAAGTTGTCAAATTAAATCGGTATCGCCACCCGTCACGTCCTGAATCCAACGAGGGCGAGATGCGTGACGGTGAGCTCTTATGCTACGATGAATGTGGAGGAAGCAAGCAGGCGTGACGATATATATGTAAATCGGAATTCTTTAATTTACGTCGACGCCTTGTTCGATGTAATTTTTTAACTATTATATTTAACTTTTATTTTGTTGCGTATGTTCATTCTGGCCAAGTAGAATCGGCAAATAATTCTTTTAAACTTTCAAAACTTGCTACAATTATAGTAATATAATAGAATCTGTACAAAGAGCCAATTATAAACTTTACATTGATTATGTAAACTTTATTATTGGCTGCTGGAAGATAATACGATCGCGTTGTTAAACCGTTCCTGTGGGATAGGAAGGCAGGCAAACGAGCAGGCGTGTCGCCTGATGGAAAGCAGTCAACGCCGCCCATAGACATCGACTGTGCCATAGGCAAAGCCGATGCGCTGCCAGCCCTTGAGATATGAGTAGACTTGTTCGACATTACTGCGATTTCGGTTTAGAGATTGCCGCACGCGAACCGAAAGCATCATAACCCCCTCCCCCCCCCTAGGCGTCACAAACATCATTGTCTTTTCGAAAGAAGATCGACTTTAGTGCTTTTATGAAAACCTACTCTCTGGTCACAATTAAAATCCCAACCTGCATGAACTGTCTGACACATTCGGCGCCGTGTTCTCGCAGGAACGTCTGCAGGGTCTGGACACCACGCGCCGACAGCCGGTACCCGTTGCCGTTGACACCCACGAAGAACACACCGGGCGAAGTCCCCTCGCCCATACTAACATATTTTCGTTCCAACTGCTTCAGCACTGAACACTATCTATCTATCTCACACTCGCTTAAATTGGTATGACACTTGAGCTTAACAACGCTTATTTTCAATCATTATACATCCTGAGTCAAGTAAACAATGAGTTTATTTAAAAAAAAAGTATTTTTTCTTATTAATCCAAGAAAACTCGATAAAAGATACACTGAAAATACAACCAACCTACCAACAACTTTAAGGACATCTTTATCTAGTTTTAATTAAGAAATATCGTTATATATTACTAAATAAAATAATCAAATAACTGTATTATTAATATCTTATTGTTTCAAAGTATTGAAAAGCTACGAAACTCTACGCGATGTAAGGGCGCTTTATTCGTAGCACCGTAGCGTTCGTACGGTGCCGCGCGCCCGTAGACACTAAGCGCTACGATCTCCGTAGCGTGGTATAAAGTGCGATTTGTGACGTCGCCGTAGCGGAGATTGAGTTTTTCCCCTAACCGAGATTGGGAGGGGGATGTTAGAGACGTTGATGGGTGAAAGCAATTCATCAAATGTAAGTCGATGCGGCATTATATGCCGCCTAATAGGAAGGGATTCATCAATAATCCATATTCAACTTTGCGCAGTTATTTCTTAAAGAAATTGACAGTCAGGTTCATTGTCGACCAGATAGTATGAGAGGATTTTCTCTTAAAATCTTTTATCATTTTTACCGGGTGGAATAATTTTTGCCATCGAAATTTCAAATAAAAAGGTATAGGTCGAATAAAATTTGATTTTATTTATTTTTTGTTTAATTTTTTTGCACAAAATGTACATCAGGCGAACATAATGCCATTGGGCATCCTCTATCAGTCAACCTGTGCGCGAAACTGAGAAAATTTGTTTGGAGGTGGTTTGTACAAAAAAAAATAATTTAAAAACTATTTTTATAAATTTAAATACATACAATATGTATAATATATATCGCCGTATTAGAATAAATATCATTGGTTAACTATTTTATAAAATAGACAAAACTAATTTTATATGTATTTTGGCGCCATCTGTTGGCAGTTTATGTAAGGATAATTTTGGTTTATATAAAATAAATACAATAATTGTAATTCGTATAAAATAAATTATTTAGACATACCGAAAAGTCACAAATATATGTACTTTGAATATTTAGCTGTATTTTAAGAAATATTTTGCCGTAATTTCATTTGTTTTTTAAAAACGATAGTGTTGTTATTATGTCGGGGCAAATCTATTTTTAGCTATACTTTGTTCTCTGCATATTGTCTTTGTTCCCCTTCTCGATTTTGTGTATAAAAGCAGCAATTCAGTCGGGGAGGAGGGGGGAATTCATTCAAATTTCAACCACCGACATCGACGCCGAATTAGATATACACATAGATAAACATACAAACACACGAGAAAAATAAAATAAAAATATAATCCTTGTTTTAAAAGTTGTAGTTAAGGTTGAAAACCTAATTCCACCATAGGTGATTTTTTTCTCGAAAATTCTTTAGACGTACCATCGCTCTATGGAACTGTCTAGTGTCTCACTGGTACTGTGGTACTTTCAAACTACTATACACACACTGTTACACTAGTACACACTACTATACACACACACACTACAAAACTAGTACTATGGTACTTTAAAACCGATACGACATTGAATCCTCCAAACGAACAAACTTACACGTTTTTCAATGTATACTTGTGCCTAAGTTTAAAAGCTCATAATTATGATAATTGGTCATAAAAACCACGAAAGGCCAGGTCAAGAGTACCCTTAACCGACGAGCTTGTCTGAGGGGAGTGATCAGGGTGGAGGAAGCAAGGAAAGTATGCCGAGGTCGTAGCAGATGGAGATCTGTGGTCTCTGCCTACCCCTACGGGATACAGACGTGACGATATGTATGTATGTGGTGATAAAAACGACTAGACTCATCAATAAAACTAATAAAACGTCTAACCCCTTCTCATACAGAACTGTAGTCAAGGTTTCCTAATTCGAACCGCCTCGCCACGTTAAAACTGTACCAGTACGTCGATCCGTCTAACCTTCGACATTGCGTCGGAAGCCTAGGGCGGTTACAGCTAATCCCGCACAAGCGAGACGGTTCAGTGGGGGATCGTCCCGAACACGATCGTCTCGTTTCAGCGGCCGTCGTAAAATAACAAATGTATTCAATATACTTTTCTTTATAGACCCATATAATTTTACTGCTGTTCCTCCACACACAGAGACCCCGTTGGTTGCGAATAGGGCGGAGGTCACGCTTTACATTTCTTGAAATGTGGAAAGAAATAAGCGAAACGTGAAAAAGAAAACGGGGACGTCTCGCTTGCCTCGCAGACTTAACGGCTGATGTAAATTGGATAGAACTTTTATCGGCTCTAGCCTCTTCTCTAGAGGATATTAAGCAAATTAAAATTCTTGTATTCAATGTTTAATTGTTGTACAGGAATTGTATAAAAAATTAAGGTTATTTGTCTAGTTATACTCGTAGCTATAGATATGCCTTAAGCATAAGCATGTTATGTTGCTGACGCGAACCTATAGATTTTTTCCCTACCCAAAGTCGTGTAACGCGGCGATAGAACTTTTCACTTCAAAAGTATTTCATTGTATACTAGCCAGTAATTTTGTACACATATGGCAAGAAATAAATTGTCACATCTTATGGTGAGTAGAGTTGTTTCAGTGATTTCTCAGAGAACGTCCCCTCGTCAAGCCGCTCATAATTTCCAAACATTGGCACGAGACAAGGAGTCTCGGCAAATGTAACTTGGCTGATATTTTTTATAGAATAGGAAGGCAAACGAGCAGGGGTGTGTGTGCAGTACAGAAGCGTTGCCGGCCTTTAAAGGAAGTGTCATTATGGGAGGGAAGAGGGGGGTTGTGCCTCCCGAACTCAACCGCTCACCAGACGAAGCGCGGTAACTAAGCTACCACTCAGACGCCGGTTTTCAGATCAAAACCATCAAAACTGGATGCCTTCATCGGGCTGGACACGTAATACGGACGGACGAGGCTAGAGTACCCAAACGCCTACTAAACGGCAAACCAGATGGTCGTAGAAGCAGCGGAAGAATTAAGCTCAGATGGCTAGATGGAGTCGAGGACAACGTGAAGACAATCGGTGTGAGGAGCTGGAGAGAAAAAGCCAAATTCCGATTGGAAAAATTTACTAATCATCATCAAGACATTACACCGCGATTTAACATAAAAATTTACTAATCATCATCAAGACATTACACCGCGATTTAACATAAAAATTTACTAATCATCAAGACATTACACCGCGATTTAACATAAAAATTTACTAATCATCAAGACATTACACCGCGATTTAACATAAAAATTTACTAATCATCATCAAGACATTACACCGCGATTTAACATAAAAATTTACTAATCATCATCAAGACATTACACCGCAATTTAACATAAAAATTTACTAATCATCATCAAGACATTACACCGCGATTCAACATAAAAATTTACTAATCATCATCAAGACATTACACAGCGATTTAACATAAAAATTTACTAATCATCATCAAGACATTACACCGCGATTTAACATAAAAATTTACTAATCATCATCAAGACATTACACCGCGATTTAACATAAAAATTTACTAATCATCATCAAGACATTACACCGCGATTTAACATAAAAATTTACTAATCATCATCAAGACATTACACCGCGATTCAACATAAAAATTTACTAATCATCACACAAGACATTAAAATTTACTAATCATCATCAAGGCTTTACCCACCCGCGGCTGTAATGTCTTGATGATGATGATAATATATAATCAGTCATCCGCTACGAACCCAGAATACCTTCCTTGTTTCCTCCACACTCATCCTTCTTTTTATTCCTCCTTTTCCTCTCAAATTCATCGTAGCGAAACGGCTCTTCGTTAGTCGCTTCACGCCCTCGTGGGAATCAGGACATGACGGGTGGCGAACCAAGTCGCCGTCATTTTTTAACAAATTAGTTTTATTAGGAAACAAATAATAATATAATTTTAATTAGTTTAATAACTTAGCATCTTTTTAGCTTTCGCTTTAACCAAGGCAGCTCGAATGTAAGGCACACAATGTGTGTGTGTGTATATACGTCAGGTTGTAAAGCTAGCTATTGTTGATCTGCGATCCCAGAAAATGGCAGTTCTATTTAAGGCTCTGAAGGCGTGCGCGCTATGAAGGGTGCGTTGACCTAAAATTCGTGTCGCATTGCAATTTGAACGCCTGTGAGAAAATGTTCTAGCAAACGCAAGACAACGTAATTTTTAATTTGATAAATCTAAAAATCCTGATTCTCACGAGGGCGAGAAGCGACCAATGGAGAGCCATTTCGCTGCGATGAATGGTAGCGGATGGAATTCTGTGGTCTCTGCCAACCCCTGCGGGGGATAGGCGTGAATATATAAAAAAAAATCTAAAAATAGTACGTAATTTCTAACTTTTCTAACATTCATTGAGCTTTTTATCTTATTTTAATTTTTTTCAGTGACCAGTTCCTTGCATTGTTGGCTCTAAGGGTCTATATGCACACAACATATTTTTACATCGCTCTCGATATTTGTATATACATACATATCCTTACGCCTGTTTCCCGTATAGGCAGAGACCACAGATCTATATCTGCTACGATCCCGGCACACCCTTCTTAATTCCTCCACACCAATTCATCTTTTCATCCATCCTTCCTCTCACATTCATCGTAGCGAAACGGCTCTCCGTCAGTCGCTTCTCGCCCTCGTGGGAATCATCACGTGACGGGTGGCGAAACCACGGCGCCGTCATTTTTAACAAATTAGGTTTATTGCAATTCGCAAGGGAGGATGGAGTTCAGCAGAGCCCCGCGGAAGGCTTACGACTAAGCTCGCCTCTAGCTAGCCACGGATCCTTGCAAATACATAATTTGTAAATTTGTACTTGTTTCCAAATGTCAGTATAATTTTTTTTTATGGCACATGAAGGCAAATGAGCAGGCATGTCACTTGATGGAAAGCAACCAACGCGGCCCATAGACATCCGCAACACCATAGGCAGTGGGAATCGGAGGGGGAGTGGGAAGGGGAGGGTGTTGGGCCTCCGGAACTCAGACCGCTCACCGTACGAAGCTCGGTAGCTAAGCTACCACTCAGACGCCGGTTTTCTGGAGGAGTGTGGTACTTCCCCGGACGAGCCGGCTCATTAATGTTATAGACAAATAATATGCCATTTTTGACAAAGTATTCGTCTGAAGCGTGGCTATACCACTAAAATAATATCTCTGTGCCACGTAAACAGGACGCCAAAACATGATTTATCACCGTTTGGGACACCCTGGTCGAGTGCGTAAAGACTCCCGCGGGACCTAATTACATCACTTTGCGGAACTAATTACCGAGTGCTGATTAGACGATTCATCAATTAGTTGTTTAAGTGTAAAATGTAAGTCCATATATATATATATATATATATTTATATATATATATATATATATGTATATATATATGTATATATATATATATGTATATATATATATATATGTATATATATATATGTATATATATATATATGTATATATATATATATATGTATATATATATATATATATATATATATATATATTACTCATACTCATATACACACACTTAAATACAATAAAATTAAAAACAACTAAGTCATGTAACAAATTCACCGCAACCAAAAAGACAAGTATCTGGTTGCATACTTAAAGTTAGATTTTTGTATTTTTTTTAAACATATTTATAGTAATGCAAGTCACGAAGAGGCGGTGACAAGTGGTTTCAAGAGTTAGTTACGGTGTAATCTATTTGCATCATTATAAGATATCTTGCTAGATAGTCAACGAGGAGGAGGAGGAGGAAATGAAAAGAAAATCATTTCATCAACGTCAACGTATCGCCTCTCTCTTTAAAATCTAATTACAAGAACTCCATTATATCAAACAACGCAGTAAACAGGATTATCGCTCGTCGCGGGTGAAGGAACAAGACGTCCTTTATCATTACGTGGAGACGTTGAAGAAAAGATCGCTTTCAGATCAACGTCGCGCACACAACAGCACACAATTATAACCCCCCCCCCCCCCGAGATAAAAACACGGACGAACTTAAAAAGGAAATATGCGTAACGTCGCTGAAAATAATCGCAGTGGTGATTTTATCTTGCCGGATAACACTACGGTGCAAAATCACTGATAATAAACATTATTCAACATATTTACGTATCATCATTATCATCAACAGCCTGCGGTAGTCCACTGTTGGACAAAGGCTTCCCCCAAGAAGCGCCACCAAGCCGGATCTTCGACTCCCCACACTACGTTTGCCAAGCCGCGGTCTTCACTCCAGCACCCGTCTGCTCCAGCGATTGTCGGATCTCCGACAAACGTGACCGGCCCATTGCCACTTCAGTTTGCTAATTCGAGAGACTATGTCGGTGACTTTGATTCTCTAGCAGATTTCTTCATCACAAATTATATCTATACCAGAGAAACTCCGAGCATAGCTTTCTGTATATTTACGTTTAAAGTACACATATATATCGGCATATTGGATTTAATATCATCTTCTTTTTATGATGTACTAAAATATTTTTCCAGATTCGTAATTGGCCACTACAATGGCAGACAGCTCTCTTAATAGTAAACATTTAAAGTAATATATATCGGCATATAAAAATTAATATAATCTTTTTCATTTTGTCAGCGGTTCTTATATTTTTCCATCCCAGTAATTGGGCACCGCAATAGCAGCAGCATTCGCCTCGATAAGATCTTGGAATGTGCAGGTGTTGAGGCATACTGAACAGTCGAGCAGGTGCTCCATGGACTGACTTGCGACCTCACAATCACACCCGCCTCACACTGTGGTGTGGTGTAGGCCCGTTTGTAAATGTTGTCTGAAATGGCCCACCTATGTAGTACGAAGTCTGTAAAGAGGTCTCCACGTAGGAAATTGCAGATCGTAGCCAGGCGGAAGCTGGCATACGAAGTTAGAAGGGACAGGATGTTTCATTTTCCATCGCACAACCGTATTTAGCTTAGCCGAGGGGAGAGTGTGATTGTAGAGTGGATGTTTGTGAACGGACTCTTGCTTTGTTTTTCCGTAGAGTAAACTACATCTCTTCTTACTTCCGACGGAGCGATGCCAGCAAATGAGGGTAGGTTTGAGGAAACCAGTGGTGGTGCGGCATGTGTCTGTTATGGCTTTATCCACCTGTTTTGCGTGAGCATTAATATCATTATCTATTGCATAAATAGACAGAATTTGATATGTCTCGTAGAGCCATCTGTTGTCAGATAATGTAAGAATAATGTTGGTTTATATAAATTTGTTATATTACAAAAATAAAGATATTTATTAGTTTCGTTTCAGAGGTTTTTTGTGAGGTTGTGTATGATTATGTCTAATGAATACGCTAACTGTATATAACTTGCAGAAAACCGGCGTCTGAGTGGTAGCTTGTCTACCGCGCTCCGTACGGTGAGCGGTCTGAGTTCCGGAGGCCCAACACCCTCCCCTTCCCACTCCCACTCCCATAATTTCACTTTCCTTTAAGGTCGGCAACGCTTCCGCACTGCCTATGGCTTTGCGGATGTCTATTGGCGGCGTTGGTTGCTTTCCATCAGGTGACACGCCTGCTCGTTTGCCTTCCTATGCCATAAAAAAAACGTATACCCCGACTTACACGGTCAATGCCGGTGGCATAACTATGGGATTACTGTACGATAGTCAATGTATCACTACAGTTCCTTATCTATATTTTTCAATGTAATCGCAATTTCCGCTACAAAACAAAGTGAATACCCCGGACTGTCCATAGCCACTTTCGCTGGGGGCCCGTGTACACGTGATTTGATGGGGCCCTTTATGGCGCGGCCGCAGGGTCCAATCTATTCTACATCACTACCTTCGTGTAAATTAAAGAGGGAGATAGAAATATCGAGTGTGTTATACGGAATAATATGTTGCTAACGCGAACCCATAGATTTTTTCTCGTCCCAGAGTCGTCCAACGCGGCTATAGAAGTTTTCATTTCAGTAAAATAAATTAATTGGAATAAGTAACGGGAATTCTTTTACCATTAAAAACATTGCTAGTCTTCTTTTTTAAGAGAAAAAAAATATATATTAGAGTGTATACAAAAACCATGAACTTATTCTGTATTCTTTGATGGCAATTAGTTATAACAATTTTGCCAGTGACAAGTAAAATATAATAATATCAAATATCTTGAAATATACTACAATAGTTTGCTTGTCACGTTACGTCTTGATAGAATGGTGGCTATTTAACCAAAACCCATGGACTTGTTCAGTCAACTAAAAAAGTCACGATGCACGCATTTATTTCACTTATACACTTTAATCGAACTGTATTGCATAATATGCCACCACAATTAAACTATTTATATATTTTAGAAATGTCCAGTTGGTGGGGCGTTTCTCCGCAGACCTAAGAAGAGTTTCACAGATAAGATCTATATTTAAAATTAAAAATTATTTTCCTTTTAAAATGCTCGCTTTAACAAAACAAATAGAGTGGGGGACGTAAGGATTATCAAGTTGCCTTTATCTGCACAGTTTGTAATTAAGCTAAGAGAGACTTTAAAGCTTTGTTCGCTCATGAAACGGAATCCCTTGAGAGTTCCGAAGGACGTCACCGAAGCACTGGAAGCGGATTTATCATACTGAGCCGCGTCTACTCAAATTTTATCATTTTTGTGATCTATTTATCGGTTTTCTGCCACGAACTGTGTAAATGTGGAACAATTCACCACCTGCGGTGATGCCTATTGATATCGTTGATAGATTTCCATCAGGTGACACGCCTACTAGTTTCCCTCCAGTCCCATAAAAAAGTGACAAATACATACATGCATTTTTTATGGGACTGATCCGCATTGCCATGGGCATTGCAAAAGCGTTGCAGGCCTTTTTAAAACATTTTTTTTATGGGATAGGAGGGCAAACGAGCAAGCGTGCCGCTTGATGGAAAGCAATCAACACACACACACACACACACACACACACACGCGCGCCCCTCTCCGCCAGCGCGCGCAATTAATTGGTACCACCGAAGAAGACCAGAGTAGTGGTGGGTGGTCGCCACTCATCCTCCATTGGACCATTGATGTGTACCATAAGTTTGGTTATTCTACGAGAATTCTATTTATATAAAAAAAAGATGCTAGTATTCTTTATAAAAAAAAATAACATTATCTAGATCTAATATTATTACGAGACAATAAATTGACGTTTAACCTCAATAACACGCGAGCGCACCCACGTACATAGTTTGTAGGGTGTGCATAAATTTGTGATAAAACCCAGGACACCGGTGAAACGAAATGGTATACGCATAAATGAAAAAAAAAATCGGAGTCAGTCATGAGGACTGCCGACAGAAGTGAAAACTTAAAACTGTATTTTGAAATTACAAACTGATTGTAATATTAAATGCTGCTATTACTACAGAATGTTCCTAACGCGACTCACAAAACTTTATCCATCCATGAAACGTCCAACGCACACACATACAATCGATGCGTGTACGTAGGCAGCTGCGCGCGCATTAACTGTGATTAAAGTATGTCTATAGCTATATTCATTAAGTATACCTTAATCATTAGCACGTTGCTGACGCGAACCCATAGATTTTTACCCTAGCCACAGTCGTGTAACGCGGCTATCGAAGTTTTCACTGCAAAAAATGCCTATAAAGGATTCTCGGACGTGTGGTAATAAGTAAAAGTGGAAAGTGAAAAGCAAAATATGTTAAATTATGAGACAATGAAATGCAAAGTCTATGTTACGGCGTGCTACACGATGATGGAATTCGGTAGATAGTATTTTGAGGAATTCCTGGGAATCATTTCGCGTAATACGCATATAAATGTCCGCAAAAAGCCAAAACTATGGCGACCATGAGGAACAACTGTTCTTTATTTAGCCATCCTCAAAAATGAATGAACTTCGTAACGCGTACGCGCATATAAATAGCGACATGACCGCCAGAAGCACACAGCGACACGGCGGCGGCTATTTCCGTCCGTATGTTTGTAGTTATACCTGACTTTGACACGCCAGCCGTCTCAGAAGACGTTTCCGAGTTTCAACGTAAACATTTAGCATCGTGACTTTATGTATAGTGAAACTGTTTATACGTTCAGTTTAATTTTTCCGGTAGTATGAAAGAAACATTTTTTTTTATGTATTCACGCCTATCCCCCGCAGGGGTTGGCAGAGACCACAGAGCTCCATCCGCCACCATTCATCGCAGCGAAACCTCCAAAAGAGCTCCACGTCGCCGTCATTTTTCAACAAATTAGGTATATTAAATTCGTGTTAGTGAATCTCACGAGCCGCAAGGGAGGATGGAGGTCAGCCCCAGCAGAGCCATGCATGCTGAGGTAAGGCAGAATAGTACACGGGGGAGTCCGATCCCGGGACGGTCGGCACGCTTATGACTAAGCTCGCCCGTAGCCACGCATCCTTTGGCACGGCAGACTGCGGATTGGCGGAGAGGAAGGAAAACGATAGAGAAGAAAGGAAAGGGTAGGAACGGAAATGCGGATTAGGGGGGTTACCAGACTCGGAATAAATATTTATAAATCCATATATATATTTATTCCGATGCGGGAATCGAACCATTGACTCCGTGGGCGGAGGGTCCCGCCACTGAGCCAATCGGTCGTCGGTGAAAGAAATAATACAAAGGTAAAACATGTAACTAGCTTATTTGGTTAAGATTTGTAGAGAAGTAGACCTTTTATTGGTTTGTATGTTTCTCTATTTCAGATAAGGATATAGGAATAGATAGATCAACAAAATGAACTGAAGATAGCCAAACAAATGAGGGTTGGCATAATGGAAGTAAAATGGAAGACTAGAGGTTATGTAGGAGAAGAAGTTAAACCTCATAGTTCTCACCAAATGTGGCGCAGTAGACGTTCCTAATATAGATAGAGACGTTACTAATAAGTTTAAGAGTGCATTGTTCTATGTCTGAATTTTTGTGAATTAGCAAACTAAAGCGGCAATGGACTAGCCACGTTTGTAGGAGATTTGCATTTTTTAGATGCAATTATATTATGAAATGAAATAATTATAAAAAAAAATAACTGTTAGCAACGTTTGAAAAATTTGATAATTTCTTGTGCTACTTGTTTTGTCGGAGATCCGACAATCGTTGGAGCAGACGAGTGCTGGAGTGAAGTCCGCGTTTTGACATAAACGTAGTGTGGGCATCCCCTGGCTAAATGGTGCGACGATTTGCGCAAAACGGCTAACAGAAATTGTATGCGTGAAGCCGAAGATCGGGCTAGGTGGGGATTCTTGGGAGAGGCCTATAACCAGCAATGGACTGCAGCAGGCTGTTGATGATAATGATGAGGTAGCTGATGTAACTTGGCGGTGAAAGTCTTCATAATCAAAATTTATTTCGTGTGTAATTTGAAGTATAGTGTAGTCCCTCGCGAGACACAGACAGATAAGAAATTTTGAAATAACTGCATAACCGCAACGTCAGCTCGGGTATGATAAACGAGAGAATGTCCGCCATTATTGCATGGCGCTGGCGAAACGCCCCCAAAAACGTCTCGCGGGTGAGATGCATCGTATCTTCATAAGAACGGTAATAATTTGAACCGTATATATATTCACGGTAAACGTACTCGTATGGCTATATAACTCAAGACCTCGTGGCCGAATCCAATATCGTAGGCGAGATCAAAACACAAAGACTCCGCTGGCTGGGCCACGTTATGCGAATGGGAGAGGATCGATAGAATTTTATATCGCTTCTACCATGGGAAGTGCTCTTTCAACCCCACCATCCATATGTGTGGCGATCTTGAAACTTCTTTCAACGCAACACCGCTCTGTGAGACCAGCTATCTTCAGCGTGATTTCCGAACGGATACGGAATCTTTAAAAAAAGCCTACGGAATCTTTAAAAAAAGTTGCGGCTTTCAAGGTACATACCTTGAAATCAAGGTATGTACCTTGAAAGCCGGAACGCTTCCGTAATACTTATGGTATCGCGGAAGTCTGTGGGTGGCGTTGATTGCTTTCCATCGAGTTACACGCTGGTTCGCCACCCGTCACGTCCTGATTCCCACGAGGGCGAAAAGCGACTAACGGAGAGCCGTTTCGCTACGATGAATGTGAGAGGAAGGACGGATGCAAAAATGGATGAGTCTGGAGAAAACAGGCGTGAATATCGTCACGTATGTATGTATGTAGCGTGTACACGCTCACTCGTTTGCCCTTCTACCCCAGAAAGGAAAACAAAAAAATTCAAACCTGACAACTTCTTTTTGCTGAAGCGAAAATTTTCATTATTTTATTATTATGTTATCAACCAATTAAATGAGCTAAAAATTTATGCCATTTTAACTAAAACCTAAAACTAAAGATTTTGCAGATTATAAATACCAAGTTATTACTCAAGCTGGTAGCTGGTAGTATGGTAACGAGCAAATTTCACTTAAAGCGATGAAATTAGGGCCGAATAGTTGGCGAAACTATTCGCACCGTAATATAGAAGGCGATTGTTCACGCGGCGCTTTGCTTTATGCGAGAATCGTTGAGGTGCGCACACACTACACCGACGAGCGTCAATGTTACAGAAACATTTATACGTTTGTTCGTCCTTGCATTGTGAGGTTTTTTCATACACATTGCATATTGTTGACGCCTTAATTTTCAACTTAATAAGGAATATAAAAAAAGTATTTAAAGTCAATTCCTACTTTTATATCCTGCTAAATATCTTATATAAGAGATTTTCTTCTTTTATTTAATTAATTACATATGAAACTACAATTAATTAATAAAAACTATATTAACATCTGCTAGTCACGTTTGTCGGAGATCCGAATCAAATCGTTGGAGCAAACGAGTGGAGACCGAGTCTCGGTAAATGTAGTGTGGGACGTCCTCCGGCTAGATGGTGCAACGATCTGCGGTGAAGCCGAAAATCGGGCTAGGTGGCGCATCTTGGCGTAGGCCTAAGTCCGGCAATGGACTGCCGCAGGCTGTTGATTGATATTAACATCAAGTGTCATCCACTATAAGTTTAAAAAAATGTATTTGAACTTGAGCGAATGAAAATTTTAACGATATATATATATATATATATATATATATATATATATATATATATATATATATATATATATATATATATATATATATATATATATATATATATATATATATATATATATATAATATTTAGGGTGTGTGTGAACTAATAGTCGGAATTGAAAAATACACATAAGAGTTATGTACCTGCGGGGGTTTCATTCGCCGTTTCATCTACGTCCAAAGGAACCTCATTACGAAATGGTGGTGAGAGCTTGTTTGTTAGCGGACTGTTCTTTGACAAGCGAGCGGCGTTGATTGCTTTCCATCAGACATGTTTTCTCGTTTGGACGCTTATCCCATTAAAAAATATCGTGTATTTTTTTTTCTTTAATAACGCGGTTAACGAATATTCGTTCTCTGTTCACGTCCATCGCTATGATGCACACACACCCTCACAGCCGGGGTCGATACGGGCCGCTCGTAAAGCTGTCAGACCATTATTGTGTTTAACAAAACTGATTTAGTTTACAAGTTATCTTGTTATTATTAAAAGTAATATCTAATATGGTATTATACTTTACAATAACAATACAATTTATATTTATTAACAGATTTATTTAATCTTAAATTAAAAGTTAAATTAAATCTCATTGTACATACGTACATAACGTCACGCCGATCTCCCGATCTCAGCATACTTTCCTTACTTACTCCACACTCATTATACTCCTCATGCAAGCCCGCCGATTAAGGCTACTCTAGACCTGGCCTTTCTTAAAAACTTCAGCCAATTTGATCAAGGTACGTTTTCCGTGGTCTTCCCCTATCGAACCTTCCATCCCGATTTGCAACGTAAATTTATTTTGCCGGTCGTCTTTCATCCATCCTCTCTATATACCCAAATCATCTAAGCATCCTCCTCCGTCTTTCACTCCACATCGCTCTCTTATATCTTCATTTCTTATTCTATCATTCAAAGTTACACCACACATACTTCTTAATGCTCTCATTTCCACCGCATTCAATCTGCTTTCGTGACTCTTCTGCCAAACCCAACTTTCACTACCGTATAGTAGAAGCCGAAACAAGTCATTTGGTCTTCGGTTTGTCTAGATTTGTTTAGATGTCTCTCCATTATATTACAACGTCAGATACTGAAGGTTACTAATTTAAATTTATTTTACAAAAAAAAAAGCCTAAGTTTTTTCTATAACATATTACTAGGATTACGTACTTATAACTTTCGACCAGCGATTATCCTCCAAATCATCCAATTTCAGTTCATCGAGATCAATCTGCTATCCAAATAACACTTTAATCAAGACTTTTCTTAAAAACCCAATTTACAATGCAATAAATGTTTCAAAATCGTACAAAACGAAACTGACAGTTGTGTATACACGTCAGTTAGACGACAAAGCCGTCACGAACACGCCAATATATTGACAGTGGTTGGAAGTACGAAATTGGCAATTTTGAATTTTAAAAATTCACTCACTTAAAAATTACTATTGAGGTTGTAATCCCGACCGCACCGTTCAATCTCATAAGTGTTCTGTGCATTCAATTCCTTCCTTATCTCAACTGTACTGGTTAACCTCCTTCGTGTCTTCTCCCTTCTACGTGACATTGGCGAAATCATCCGTGCTATTTTGGCACTATTGAAATCCATTAATGAATGAATGAATTTTTCGTTTTTCCTGCTGTTGTTTTAGGTTTTGTTTATATTTTTTCTTTATTCGTAAACCTTCCCTGTATTAGAGCGAACAAAACAAAAAAAAAATATTCAAATCGGTCGAGCCGTTTTTGAGTTTTAGCGAGACTAACAAACAGCTTTCAAACAAGTATATATATACATATCTCTTTACAATTTTTTCAGAAATCTCTTTACATGTTAAAAATAACGCTATTATATATAATTAAGCTATTATATATAATTATATATAATATATATAATTAAGTTGTTGAAGAAAAAGTAAACTTTTCGGTTGTCTTCCGTAGAGTCTACTATATCTGAAGATGCCTCGTGTTGGGGCGAAACACGTGTCGTTTACAAGATGGAAAAGTGATAATGTGTGTTTGGTGTTGTGTATAGTGGTGGGTGGAGAATTGATAGCCGACTTTCGGTAAGTTTTTGGTTTAAGTTCCAAATAAATCCATTTCATCCAGCAGGAGAACACACATTGTTAATTTTCTGTTATTGTTCTGCTTGTCGCGGATCTTAGCTAAGTAAAACTTTTGACTGTCCATATAGTGATGGAATTCCGCAAAGTAACGCCTGTCTCCATTAATAATATAATTAAAATATTAACAGAGGCGATTGTTAAGGTAAATAAACAACAAGCGACATCTCAAAACGGGGCAAGTATTCACTTAGTCTGTACATACAGAATCAGCGCCATCTAGGGGAGGGTTGTTCAATCGCGAGGCAAGCACACACACTGTGAAACATTTCAAGTTTTGAGTGTTTCAAGTGAAGAGGGCGCTGTTAGCTTTATATTTAAAGAGTAAATTGTTATATACAGTCGACCCGCTGTAGTCCGGACCCTGTTTAATCCGACGCATATCACTGTTGATTGTACGTAAAAAAAAATTCGGAAAATCTTCACTAATATAATGTATAATTGGACAGGTTTCTCTAAGTTCAGTATCACTGATGATGCTAAACTAAAACAAGAGACTACGAACTAAAACAAAATAAAGAAACATACATGGAGAAATTATGTATTAACCCTTTGCACTAGAGGTACCGCGATTTTCTGCTATTATCGAGAACATAATAATCCGCGAGCATCGAACGTCATTCGTCACCAAAAGCGAAATATTCTATAAATAGTGTTTACTATTTGTTTTTGTCCTTATATGTTAAAAACTGAAAATTATTTGCATTGTCTCCTTTGTGGAGCCCCCGAGTTTGAAGACAAACTTTAAATGGCTCCGCTCCGGAGCCCTCGAGTGCAAAGGGCTTAACGCTTGCCGGCAATGGCGGGTTTGGTCTTAAACATATATTAAATGTCGTGATGTTTTTGGTCCATCAATTAATTAGATCAGACGTAAAGAAGGGGGAGTCTAATATTTAGATGTCTAAACTTCAACTACACATGTAACTACGTGTGATAGTCATGTGTGGGGGGTTCAATCATAAAATTCATGTGACATATTTTTTATGGGATAGCAACGAGCAGGCGTGTCACCTGATGAAAAGCAATCAATGCCGCCCGCAAGCATCCGCAGTGCCATAGGCAGTGCAGAAACGTTGTCGGCCTCTAAGGAAAGTGTCATTATGGAAGGGGGTTAAGCCTCCAGAACTCAACCGCTCACCGGACGAAGTGCGGTAGCCAGACGCCAGTTTTCTGCGGGAGTGTGATCCTCCCCCAGGCGAACCGGGTCATTCATGCTACAGACGAATAATATGCCATTCTTGACAAAGTATTCGTCTGCAGCGTGGCTCTACCACTACAGTTAATACGAATAAAATGAGAGTGAGTACGACAGTAACACGATTGGCAATATTTTCCTTAACACAGTCTGCTGGAGAGATGGTGCCTTAACTGATCTCGTAATCTTGTTATCCGAAATATATATATATATATATATATATATATATATATATATATATATATATATATATATATATATATATTAAGCATTTTTTTATTAAGTTTAAGAACAAATTAGAATTCCCAAATACTATTTACAGATATTATCTCACACTATACAACGATACGAGATAAAATTTGACTTTGCTGATAAAAGTTATCGAGCAAGGTCTTTCGAGTATATGATTATATTCAAATCTATTCTTATAAAACATAATAGTAAATAATTTGACATAATATGAGTTTTTGAAGTGAATTATATATATATATATATATATATATATATATATATATATATATATATATGTGTGTGTGTATTTGTATGCATGTACGAATGTTGCGATATTAAAAGCTTTCGCGAATATACGGTCAATCGCTTTCGCGCTTGCAATCAAAATGGTTAGAAAGACGGCCCCATACAACGCCTTTTTACGACTTACGTGGGGGGAATTCCAGAGTCGTATTTCAGTCGTTTCCAACGGCTCTTCTCAAACTTTGTACACGAGAACAGATTAACCTATGGCTGCGTTTCCTAAACAAATATATATGGACAGTCAAAAGTTTTACTTAGCTAAGATCCGCGACAAGCAAAACAATAACAGAAAATTAATAATGTGTGTTTTTCCGTTGGGTTTAGTGGATTTATTTGGAACTTAAACCAAAAACTTACCGAAAATCGGCCATCAACTCTCCACCCACCAACCACTATACACAACGCCAAACACACACTATCACTTTTCCATCCTGTACACGACACGTGTTTCGCCCCAACACGAGGCATCTTCAGGTATAGTAGACTCTACGGAAGACAACCGAAAAACCTTTTCGATATATATTTTAGTGTGTGTACAATTTTAAGGCACTGTTTTTATGTAAAACGTTGCGTCTTATAGTCCGAAATGTTTTTTTTTTATTATTTTTACTGATAAATGGAATGACAATGGAAAAAAATCGTTTGAGTTTGGACCGATTATTTCGAACCAATCGAATTCCATACGCGACAAGAATACGTTTTACGTGCGAAGGTTGAGAAACGCTGGCAGCAATCATCTCGAAGTCTCCTTAAGAGTGCTTCGCGTGCGATACGTCGATCGACGGCTGTAGTGGAAATACGATCGGTGCGTCTTCAGCAGAAACGGTTTCGGGCACCGATTCGTCGAGCAATTTTCACTACCTATATATTCTGAACGGTAACCATTACGGCTTCGGTTGGATTCTTGTGAGAAAACCTGCAAAGCAAACGAGATAAGCGGTTCTGTTGGGTTGGGATTGCTTTGAGTTTTGAATTTTCTACGTATACCTAGGCTAATTCGCTTAACGAGTAATTCAGCCAGTCGGCAATTCAAATGGGAACCAGAAATTATAGAGAATAAGATTTGTTAGAGCCCATATATGTATAATCCTATCCTATTTCCTACATATGTGATTTTGATGTGAAACATCTTATCGCGGGATATGGGAGTGATATCATAGACCAAGTAG
Source organism: Baronia brevicornis (assembly GCA_031353405.1). Classification (NCBI taxonomy): domain Eukaryota; kingdom Metazoa; phylum Arthropoda; class Insecta; order Lepidoptera; family Papilionidae; genus Baronia; species Baronia brevicornis. Next base: position 917,253 of record JASFAT010002648.1, on the reverse strand, counting down.
TCGTCTCGATTCAGGCTACGCGGGAGCGATTCAGCGTGGAGCGTTTGTAATGCCTTTAAACCAACTAGGTTTAAAGGCATTACAAACCAGAAGGTTTGTGATGCCTTTGTATCGGTTAGGGAATACCACTGAAGGCAGCTGGTGTGTCTATAGAGTGGTGGCGCTTGAAATGGAGTTTCGGGTGAAACAACACACCGTACGGGATCGCCACACACACGGACGGTGTGGATGAAACTTTTCTAAGACTTTCCCATAAATGGATACGTTTCATCATTACCCCTTTCATGCTTATCTACATATATATATACATATATATATATATATATATATATATATATATATATATATATATATATATATATATATATATATATATATATATATATATTCCGAGTCTGGTAACCCCCCCCAATCCCTCCCAAGGGCTCCCCCGGGTACTATGGTGCCTGACCTCGGCATGCGGGGCTCTGCTGGGGCTGACCTCCATCCTCCCTCGCGGCTCGTGGAATTCACTAAGACGAATTTTAATATACTTAATTTGTTGAAAAATGACGGCGACGTGGTTCGCCACCCGTCACGTCCTGATTCACATTAGGGCAAGAAGCAACCTGTTGAGAGCCGTTTCGCTGTGATGAATGTGAGAGGAAGAATGGATGAGTATGGAGGAGGCGGGGATGGTGTGCCGGGATCGTAGCGGATGGAGTTATGTGATCTCCGCCAACCCCTGCGGGAGATAGGCGTGAATATATAAATATATATGAATAAAGTTTTCTATTTCAAAGTTTTCTATCTGTTCGCTCCCTACCTTATTTAAAATAACGAAATTCATAAATCGACGTGAAAAACAAAAGTGAAATCCACTTCGGGCTTCGTCCGCTGCGGTCCCGCTAACTTTCGCTCCTAATTTGTACACAAAGTTAATCTCGCTGCGGCGTTTGTTTGGCGCTTGGCTTTTGTTATTTGTTTCTGTTTAGCTGTCCACGAACGTCCTCGGGCTGTGTCACGAGCCTTTTCTAAATATTGATAAAATTACGTAATACGCCATATTTTTTATACAATATTACAATAGTTTCGATATTACAATCAATATCAATATTAATATCAGCCCGCGGCAGTCCACTGCTGGACATAGGCCTCACCCAAGGCGCGCCACCTAGCCCGATCTTCGGCTACACGCATCCAGTCTCTGCCAGCCGCCTTGCGCAGATCGTCGCTCCATCTAGCAGGAGGGCGTCCCACACTACGTTTGCCGAGTCGCGGTCTCCACGCCAGCACTCGTCTACTCCAACGATTGTCGGTTCTTCGACAAACGTGTCCAGCCCATTGCCACTTCAGTCTGCTAACTTGAAGAGCAATGTCGGTGACTCTGGTTCTCCGGCGAATTTCTTTCATTTCGAATTCTGTCCACCAGAGAAACCCCGAGCATAGCTCTCTCCATAGCCCTCTGAGCGACTTTGAGCTTGGCGAGGAGACGGACTGTCAGTGTCCACGTCTCGGCACCGTAAGAGAGTACGGGCAGGACGCACTGGTTGAAGAATTACAATGGGACTCCCCATTTCTCCGAGGGATTGTTCCGAATAATCCCGGCCGCTGAATTCCATTACCGTACAACTCGCCACAAGGAAAAGTTTCATCGCCACCATGTGGGTGAGTGGCGATCCAGTACGGTGCATTTTTCAAGAACCTGTGCGTTTTTCTTCTTTTCACCCACCACTATTCTGTGGAACCAACTACCTCCAACGGTGTTTCCGAAGGGTTATGACATTGAAACCTTCAAAAAATGAACCAACGCCTTCCATCGGGTTTCCACGCCTGCTCGTTTGCCTTCCTATCCCACAAAAAAAAACAACATGGACTAAATATTGATAAAATAAATGTTTTTCATATGTCCAAAAGAAAAACAGCTTTCGTATTTCTAAATATAAATGCTTTGATTCTTTTGCCAGCATTGCGGAGAGATATCTCATCTCTCAGCATTTTTTTTTTTTATTTTAGCGCTTTTAACACGGCGAGTGTTCCGAGTAGGAAACGCACTTCCCTAAAATTCTTTCCACGCACCACCACTCTATGGAACCAGTTATCTTCAGCGTTATTGTCGATATGACATTGGAAACTTCACGAACCAAATCAACATACGCGACTGGATCCGTGGTCTCTGCCTCCCCCCCCCACAGGAAACAGGCGTGTGCGTTTATGTATTGCAAGCATTAGTTAGGGTTCTTAGGGGTCAAATCTTATTCTGTCACCGGACGACTATATATCGTCTAGAACTAGATCATCGCTGGTTGTTCCTCGCCACTGCTCAGCTGCGTTTCGTGGTAGATTTAAATACACCGCAACCGAGTGTTGGAACAACTTGCCACCACCTCTTCGTGACTTGCATACAATAAATATATTTAAAAAAATACAAAAGTCTAATTTTAAGTATGCAGTCTTGTCCAGCAGTGTAACAAGTCCGGCTTGTTCTTTTGGATGTGGTGAATTTAGTACATGACTCTGTTGTTTTTAATTCTATTGTACTGTATGTGTATTTATAAGTATGTATATATGAGTATGAGTAGTTATATATATATATATGGATGTATGTGTTTGTACGAGTGTGTCAGTATGAATGTCGTCACTGTGGTCCGCGATCTGACCACGTTGGTTCCCGCTGAAAACCAGCGCCGGGTGCTCCAATTAGAGCGCCCGGCATACGCTGAGCAAGAACCATTTTATGACACTCGTTAGATTAAAATTATTTTCTTTTTGTTTTGTGTATTTATTTGTATATATAATATTATTAAGGTTCTAATTTTAGTTATTGTTAAAAAAAAAGGTGTCATAAATACAGATTTTCTATTCTATTCTATTCTATAATCGTCTATAGTTATATTGCGTGAGAAAACATTCCGCATTCCAAGGCATAACCCACAACCGGTCCGCCTTGACAAGGCCGGGCGCGGACCGATGCGGTGAGACCCGAGCCCCCCCCTCCCCACCACAACGCTTCGGCCCTCCCTATCGTACAAGCGACGCAGACGCGCGGCGACTAGTGATGCCATTGAAAAAAAAAATATCGATGTTTTTTTTTAGATGTAATATATCGCATTGTTATGTCGATGTATTACAAAATAGATTGACGTTTTCTGTACACCGATTTTATTAAATTATAGAAATGAGGGGTAAATAAAAAAAAAAACAGGGATTTATAAATCAAAAATGCACTTTGTAAAAGCAGATGTCGCTAATATGCAACCTTAAAAATAATTTTGTCTTGCTTCGAATTGCGTCTGAGTGGTAGCTTAGCTACTGCGCTTCGTACGGTGAGCGGCCGAGTTCCGGAGGCCCTACACTCTCCTTCTACCCTCTCCCCCTCACATTCCCACTCTCATAATGACACTTTCCTTAAAAGTCTGCAACGCTTGCGCCCTGCCCATGACGCTGCAGATGTCTATGGGCGGCGTTGCTTGCTTTTTATCAGGTGACACGCTATCTCATTTACCTTCCTAACCCATAAATTCTTTTTTTTCAATATAATATAATGTTGCCTCATTTCTTGTATAATAATAAAAAAAGAATAATATACGAAAATTCGTAAAAATGTAACAGTTTTGGCTACTAAACTAATCATTCAATAAGTATGTAACCATAAGGTTTGTTGTTTGCTTGCTGTTTTTGGTGCCACAAATAAAAAACATCGATGTTTACTCGTTTTTGGGCGATTAACAAAACATTGGATTTATTCGATGCATCGGTGTATATATATCGTCAAGGGTGTACCTTTTTCGTGCATCGAATAAAAAACATCGATGTTTACTCGTTTTTGGGCGATTAACAAAACATCGGATTTATTTGATGCATCGGTGTACTTTACATCGATTTATATATATCGTCCACTACTAGCGATGATTCCATTCACGGTTCCCGCTCGGCGCACTTCGAACGGGGCTTGTAGTAGTACGTCGTACGTCAAAGCATTTACATTAAACTAACTATTTTATCATAAGGTGTGTCTTTTTGGTGCACCGAATAAAAAACATCGATGTTTACTCGTTTTTGGGCGATTAACAAAACATTGGATTTATTCGATACGTCGGTGTACTTTACATCGATGTCTATCGTCCACTACTAGCGGCGATTCCATTCATGGTTACCGCTCGGCGCACTTCGAACGGGGCTTGTAGTAGTACGTCACACGTCAAAGCATTTAAATTAAACTATTTTATCATAAGGTGTGCCTTTTTGGTGCACCGAATAAAAAACATCGATGTTTACTCGTTTTTGGGCGATTAACAAAACATCGGATTTATTCGATGCATCGGTGTACTTTACATCGATGTATATATATCGTCCACTACTAGCGGCGATTCCATTCACGGTTCCCGCTCGGCGCACTTCGAACGGGGCTTGTAGTAGTAGGTCGTACGTCAAAGCATTTAAATTAAACTATTTTATCATAAGGTGTGTCTTTTTGGTGCACCGAATAAAAACATCGATGTTTACTCGTTTTTGGGCGATTAACAAAACATCGGATTTATTCGATGCATCGGTGTACTTTACATCGATGTATATATATCGTCCACTACTAGCGGCGATTCCATTCACGGTTCCCGCTCGGCGCACTTCGAACGGGGCTTGTAGTAGTACGTCGCACGTCAAAGCATTCGTATTAAAATTTAAACTGCTCTTAATGGATAGCCAATTGAGCGGTAATTAGCAGGAAAACCTTTTAAATTTGTATTTATCTTTATTTTTTATCTATTGCATCCATAACTATTTTTACTTTTTTTATATTTTTATTATAGTCTGTTCTAGTCCCTTTTATATAATTTTTTTATTATATCATCACCCCCGTACGAGTGTGACTCAATGGGCCTCACTGAAAGCCAGCGCCCGACGATCTATCCACATCGACTGATGCTGAGTGGGAGCATTTTCATGACGCCAAATTACTATGCAGATATCGTTGTGTGATTTTTCATTCAACTATTTTTAAAGTAGGTATTCCACATTTTACTCTATTGTTAATACCTTTATATTTTTACAAAAATTGTGTATATGTATGTATGTGTGTTTGCGTGTGCGTGTATGTGTTTGTGTGCGCGCTTCATCAATAAAGATATTAATTCATTCATTGATACGTCGCGAGAAATAATTTTCAATCGTTCCCGTTATATGAAGTGTGGGTACTTTTTGTTGACGGTAAAGGACGACAAACAAGCAAGCGTGTTGCCTGATGGAGAGCAATCGACGCAGCCCATCGATATCTGCAGCGCCACGGGCACTGTAAAAGCGTTGCCGGCGTTGCGTTGACCGATACTGAGTGATTTGATCTAATTTCTAACTATTATTAAGAAAAATATTTTTCACCCATATGGAACTAACTAACTTTGCTGGCGCAGTGACCCAAAGTGGATCTTGGCCTCCGAATAGATCTTACACTACCGTGCCCCGTCCTACCCCACCTCCTGCCAGAGAACTAAAATACATAACTAAAATTAATTATTGAATTAATATTTGAAAAAACTGTATTAACATCAAGTGTCATCCGCTACAAGTTAAAAAAAAATGAGTTGATGAATAATAAAGCAGGGATTTAAACAAAGATTGAAAATTTGAACAAGGTATATGAATAAATATGTATATGAAGAGTGTGTGAAAAGGATAGAAATTTGATAAATAGCTCCCAAGTACCAGGTGGTCCAGGACGATGTTCGTGCGGGGGCGCTGTGTATAAATAGCTCGATCGATGCGACAGCCCGCCGTCAGACTTGCTACGGATGTATTTTAGGCTCATTGAAATACTATAAATAAACATACTAGCCTCCAGGAGTCGTGGGCCTGATCGGAATTTGCCCCGAGTCCAGGTGATGACGCAAACTTTGTCAAGAAATATACATACATACATACATACATGTCGTCACGCCTTTTTCCCGTAGATGTAGGTAGAGACCACAGATCTCCATCAGCTACGATCCCGGCACACCTTCCTTGCTTCCTCCACACTCGTCCATCTTTTCATCCATCCTTCCTCTCACATTCATCGTAGCGAAACGGCTCTCCGTTAGTCGCCTCTCGCCCTCGTGGGAATCTGGACGTGTGACGGGTGGCGAACCACGTCGCCGTCATTTTTTAACAAATTAGGTATATTAAAATTGGTCATAGTGAATCCCACGAGCTGGAAGGGAGGATGGAGGGAGTACTCGGCGGAGTCCGATTCCGGAACGGCATGACCTAGATATTTATTCCGAGTTTGGTTACCCCGCCAATCGGCATTGGAGAAGCGTGGTGGGTTAATGTGAACTCCAGAAATAAGAAGGCTTGTGCCCAGCACGATATAAAGAGAGCGATGAGTGTGGATGAAGCAAAGAATGTGGTGCTAAGATCTTAGCAGATGAATATCTGTGGTCTCTGCCTAGTCCTACCGGAAACAGGAATGATGAGATTATGTATGTTTTTGCTCAGCACAGGTACATGCATGGGATACGAAAAAAAAATATTTTTAAAGAGAATTTTATAGATTTCTGGTCTACTTGCTGCCTTTTTGCAATTTGGCATTAATATTTTCATTTCGATATATTTGTAAGTTGATTCATTCTTGCATAACACGGTCCAATGTCAGTTTGACGATTTCCTTTAATTTATACAACTATTTGTTAAATTTAAGGTTACATCGAAGTTATATCACGGCAAAGGCCTCCGAACAGAAATTGAAATAAAACGTAATACCTTACACCGTAACATCCGTCTTTAACGACCGGACAAGTGGACCTTGATACAAATTCAGCTAGCTATACAGTCGATGATAACACAGTATCTTCTTCACGAAATAAAAAGAAAATAAAGGTTAATTAAATCTCGCACGTTAAGGAGCGTCGATGAAAGTAATTAAGGAAAGGGGAAGCCGGGCTAAAAGGAGCACACTCGATTGTACGATAAGGCAATCAAATTAACGATACGAATGGATGCTCCGAGGGGTTGTTTAATCTCCTCCCAGCCGCACAGTACCACCATCGCGCTACGCGCCACAAATATCCACGCCACAATAGTCCATCCCCATCACCTGGATAGCTGGCCGTTAACCACCGTGCCATTTAGTCGCAGTTTTATACCACGAACTGTGCAAATGTGCAAAAATTTAACACGTGCGCTCTTCCCAAGTGTCTATGACATAGGGGCATTCAAGAAAAGAGCGCATGTGCTGCGAAAGGTCGGCAACGCATCTGCGACGCCTCCTGCGTTGCGGATGTCGTATGGGCGGCGTTGGTTGTTTTCCATCAGGTGACACGCCAGCTCGTTTGCCTTCCTATCCCATAAAAAAAAATTGAACAAGATATATAAATATGACGCCCAATAGGCTCAGTGGAGGAGCCCCCCTCTCACGGAGTCAATGGTTGTGGGTTCGATTCCCGCATTGGAATAAATATATGTTCGGCCTACATGTATTGATTCCGAATCTGTCAACCCCACCAATGCGCCGCAAGTGTGGTGGGGTAAGTTTTGACCATAACGCTTTGTAACTCAGACGATTCAACGCAGTATTTTTTTTATCGTTACGTTATTTTTTTTTACGTTTTAGTTTAGTTACGTTTTAGTTTTTACGTTATCGTTAAGTTAATTTTACTTCACGTTTAAATTAAATACTAAACTAATATCCTACAAATTCTACTAATATTATAAATGCGAAAATTTGTGAGTATGGATGTATGTTTGTTACTCTTTCACGAAAAAAACTACTGGACGGATTTGGATGAAACTTTACATATAGGCTACAACATATACACGAATAACATATAGGCTACAATTTGTAATAATTTTATGTAATTTTGGTCGTAATATAATTTTACTATTAAGTAAAAAAAAATACTCCGCTCGTCCCGGGGTCGGGCTCCCCCGGGGACTATGGTGCCTTACCTCAGCATGCAGGGCTCTGCTGGGGCTGACCTCCATCCTCCCTTGCGGCTCGTGGGATTCACTAAAGACGAATTTAATATACCTAATTTGTCGAAAAATGACGGCGACGTGGTTCGCCACCCGTCACGTCCTAATTCTCACGAGGGCGAAAAGCGACCAATGACGAGCCGTTTCGCTGCGATAAATGGCAGCGGATGGAGCTCTGTGGTCTCTGCCCTCTGCTGCTCCCCTGCGGGGGATAGGCGTGAATATAAAAAAAAAAAAAAAATATATATATATATATATATATATATATATATATATATATATATATATATATATTTATTTATTTAAAATGATCTGTCACAAAACTTAATGTGTCAGACAAAATTCCACGCGAGCGAAGCCGCGGGCAAAAGCTAGTATTAAATAAATTAACAAACACTACATTCGCAATTAATCCCCATTACACCTAAACGCGTCCGCCAAGGTCGCGCTGGCCCGCCACATAAGCCCGGGCGATCATAAAGCATGCAAAAACCTCTGGTGGTTATTTAAATTCCCGGACCCGTGGGCATTTACATAAAAAAATCACAACAGTCCGCCGTAACTACGCGTTATTCCGTCTAGGGATGTGCAAAATCACGCAACGAATGGACATCGATAATTTCTAACTAAACCATCGACTTTTCAATTCCTCTACGTCACTACATGTAGAAGAACGTCACGATTTAAGGTAAGGTACAAATTAATATAATTATCATTACCATGAAAACTATATTAATTTGTATAATCTGTCGCGCGAGGAAAGCACATCAGGCGGACTCGATGCTATTAGGCAATCTCTTCCCATCAACCGACGGGCGTAACTGAAAAAAATGTTTGGGAGATTGTGCAGTTAGTAAAATTAAAAACAGTTAGTATTCGGTTTATGAAACTATATGCAAAATCAGTGAGGACTTCATGACAGGAAACTTTTACAAACAAGTCTTTTAAGATTATTAATGGAGTCAGGCGTTACTTTGCGGAAATCCATCATTATGTGGACAGTCAAAAGTTTTACTTAGCTAAGATCCGCGACAAGCAAAACAATAACAGAAAATTAATGATGTGTGTTTTTCTGCTGGATAAAGTGGATTCATTTGGAACTTAAAACAAAAACTTACCGAAAATCGGCCATCAATTCTCCACCCACCAACCACTACACACAACACCAAACACACATTACCACTTTTCCATCTTGTAAACGACACGCGTTTCGCCCCAACACGAGGCATCTTCAGGTATAGTAGACTCTACGGAAGACAACCGAAAAGTCTTTTATTCCAAAATCGAGAACCATAACATATTTTGTTCACTATCTAAATATAAATAATTAGAGGAAGGAAGCTATGATTTAGAAGCCTACTCTTATCTAACAGGGCGGACGATTTAAAACATATGAACTCACAACTTTAGTTCGTAAACTCGAGCATTCCTAAATGGGCTATTGCATATTAAATATAAAAAAATATATAATATAATAATAAAGAAATGAAATTTGCAGCACTTATTCGCCCCTCCTCAAGTATATAAAGAAAAAAATTACAGATACAAACAGTATTATCGATATCGATGTTTTTCTTCAGCAACAGGGACATCCCTTTTTAAGTACATAATTCCGAGTCCCGGTGGAGGTAGGTAAATACCGAAAAACATTTTGGTAGAGCTGGCAACACTGAGCGCTGTGTTAAATATTACAGTAGGTATTGTGGAAACTGCCTTTTCGCTAAACGCTCAGCGCCTACTTCGGTATATATGACGCTGGATAAAACCAGCTATCGAGGACTTTTCGTTTTTGTAATATACGGGCTGCGCGATTTTAAAACCTGGACACTTGAAAAAAAAAACAGGTTGTTGCATTATGCAGTTTGTCTACTACGCCAGAGAGAATCATTTTGCTGTGCCGAAATGTATAAAAAGCTTTAGAATATATATATATATATATATATATATATATATATATATATATATATATATATATATATATATATATATATATATATATATATATATATATATATATATATATATATTTAGACATTTCGGCACAGCAAAATGATTCTCTTTGGCATAGTAGATAAACTGCATAATGCAACAACTTGTTTTTTTTGTTATATATCCACTATGCAGAACGCTGAGCCACGCTGCAGACGAATACTTCGTCAACGATAGTATAATATTTGTCTATAGCATGAATGGACTGGCTCGCCGGGGGAACTACAACATTCCCGTAGAAAACCGACGTTTGAGTGGTAGCTTAGCTACAGCGCTTCGTACCGTGAGCGGCTGAGTTCGGGAGGCGCAACACCCTCCCCCTCACTCCCATCATGACACCTTCCTTAAAGGTCGGCAACGCTTCCGCACTGCCCATGGCGCTGCGTATATCTATGGGCGGCGTTGATTGCTTTCCATCAGGCGACACGCTTGCTCGTTTGCCATCCTATCCCATAAAAAAAAAAAAAAAAACGTAACATCGACAATAGAGATGTCTTTAATCCGAATGTCGATTTCACGTAACATCGACAATAGAGATGTCTTTAATCCGAATGTCGATTCACGTAACATCGACAATAGAGATGTCTTTAATCCGAATGTCGATTCACGTAACATCGACAATAGAGATGTCTTTAATCCGAATGTCGATTCACGTAACATCGACAAGAGATAAAACTGTGCGGTGGCACGACGACGGGTGTAATAAACGAAATCAACGGGAACAGTTTTATCCCATAAACGTGTCCGCCGCAGTAGCCGGTGGCAATTTATCGCTCCTTGAGCTAGCTACGTACAGTCGATTGAACGCCGGAGTTCAGATAATTGTAAGAGTGACGGCAGTAATTGTTTCCCAGTCCGTGAGGATTCCCTTTTATTGCAGAACAGCCGAACTATAGACATCTGCGAAACCAGAAAGCACAAATACGTGGAAGGGCTTTGTTGAACGTATCGATGTGGACAGTCAATAGTCTTAGCTTAGCTAAGATCCGCGACGAGTAAAACAATAACAGAAAATTAGTAATGTGTGTTTTTTGTGCTGGATGAAGAGGATTTATTTGGAACTTAAACCAAAAACTTACCGAAATATCGGCCATCAACTTTCCACCTACCAACCACTATACACAATATGGACAGTCAAAAGTTTTACTTAGCTAAGATCCGCGACAAGCAAAACAATAACAGAAAATTAAAAATGTTTCCGTTTCTTTGCGTCGATATACGCTAGTCTCTTTAAAGATGTACAGTCAATCTCACAATGCTAAGATCCGCGAATACAAATCGGAAAAAGAATACGATTGTACCACTAGTGGATTCGGATACACTTCTACACCGGCCGCTCATGTACCCGATGGGTTCTCTTCTTTAACTTAGGGCCTAGGGGAATAATAGGGAATATAGTTACTTCAGTCCAATCCTCCCCTACACGTACGTTGAACGTAGCGTCATGACGAAATTAAAATCGGCACAAACATGTGTGCCTCTGACACGGCGTCAAGTCGATGAAATCTGCGATTTGCCCAGATTCCCAAATACATTTTACTTGCTATATATAATATGCCATTCTTGACAAAGTATTCGTCTGCAGCGTGGCTCTACCACTTCAAAAACTAACCGAGCTACACCTTTAACTGCCGCTCTAACAAGACATTTATATTATTTATAGAACTTTTAGACATTCCTTAGTACAGCAACGCCGGGGGGGGGGGGACATCAACCGCGTATTGAATGAAGATGGCGCACACAATGGGACCGCGTCGAGGGAGTCGAGAAGGGGACTAATTACCGCCGAATTATACAAAGCGCTTGATTGATGGTGAGCGAGCCCCAGGCGCGATCCACTGTTCAAGACCAATCTCAAGGTCGTGGCCGCGTTATATACAGGCACCTATGTTAAGCATATCGACGTAAAAAAGGCAGCACCTTCCTTAAAGGTCGACAACGCTTTCGCACTGCCTATGGCGCTGCGCGGATGTCTATGGGCGGCGTTGATTGCTTTCCATCGGGTGACATGTCTCCTCGTTTACCTATGTATCCCATAAAAAGAAAAACAATCATCGTTGCTATATTTAATTACAGTTACACATAACAAAGATGTTTGGGCATATCATCCGCAGCGCAGGCTCACTGGGACGACTGGTTCCAGTGAGCCTTCAGCAAGGGACAGTGGAGGGAAAACGTTCTGGGAGGGGGGGGGATTACCCACAAGATAGACAGACATCATCATATCATCTCCTAAGTGCTCCATTATCGACGGTACACTAGGTGTCACAGGTAGGAAGAGATGAAGAAGCTTCGCGGAAGACGCTAACACCTTATTAGAGGATCCATGACCACAAACACTCCGCCAGAAGTGTACGACCGAGGTGGAGGAAATACCAAATATTCTTTGACAAATCTTGAGTTGTGTCCATCTGTTATTAGGATTCAATTTAAGTATGTTTTTAAATCTATTGATGAGTGGCGATATACTACGGTGCGTTTCTCTCGCAACTTCTTTCCACGCACCACCAGTTTGTGGAATCAGCTACCCTCGGCGGTCTTTCCGAACCGTTACGACATTGGAACCTTCAAAAAACAAGCCTATACATACCTAAAAGGCCGGCAACGCTTCCGCGACTCCTGCGGTGTCGCGGTTGCCCGTGGGCGGCGTTGATTGCTTTCCATCAGGCGACACGCTTGCACGTTTGCCCTCCTATCCCATAAAAAAAAAATCTATTTAGAATAATGTGTAATGAATGTAACTCCTTGATGGTCCATAATATATAATACTAATATATAATATATAAATAAAAAAATCCCATATTTAAATTGAAACATATTAACTTATTGAATATAACCTGTCATCCTACGCATTTAAGGAATCAATTTAAACAACTTACCAAGCTCAAAACCGACGAATCTTTTTTATATCAAAAGTATCAATTACCTGAAACAGAAACATGGAAAATCAGATCAAAATTATTGGTTAAACTTAGTAATGTTTTCAATTACATCGTATTAATTAAAGTTAACGACCAATTGGCTTAGTGGATCACCCCCCCCCCCCCGTTCACGGAGTCAATGGTCGCGGTTTTTATTCCGAGTCTGGTAACCCCGGCAATCTGTATTCGACAAGCGTAGTGGGTTAACATCCGTTCACCCAGAAATGGAAAGGCCCGCGCTCAGCAGTGGGTTGTGAAAGTTTCTTGAAAAACGCACCGTACTCGATCGCCACTCATCCAGGTAGTAGGGATGAAACTTATCCTTGTGGCGAGTTGTGTGGAAATCAGCGGCCAGAATTATCCCGAATTCCTCGGAGCACCCCCATGGTAAAAACTATTATAGACTATGGGGCAATCGCTTACTATTTGGAAAAGGCCTGAACCGTGTGATGAATTTTTTATTTTAGCATGATGGAAAGCAATCCACGCCGCCCATATACATCAAATACACCTAATATAATTAATAAAGCGTTGTATGACTCTGTTGAAAGCATTGGCTACTTACATACATATCGTCACGCCTGTCTCCCGTAGGGGTAGGCAGATACCACAGATCTCCATCTGCTAAGATCTCGGCATACTTCCCTTGCTTCCTCCACACTCATTATCCTCCTCATGCAAGCCCGCCGGATAATGGTACTCTTGACCTGACCTTTCTTAAAAACTTCAGCAATTTTTTTTTTTGGCGATAAAATATAGTACGATATTTGTACAACCATTAACGTACATTAAATTTACTTTGTACATTAAATTTAACATACTCCACGGGAAGAATTCCCGTGTTATATTCGTGGAATGGAAGTTATTTCACATAGAGGTCGACTCACACACAGATACCTACATTTGACGCTTCTATCGAAAGTTGTATACCCTGTACAAGTTAGCTTGATCTTTTTGACAGATGTAAATTTTTCTGATCGACATAACTTTGCAATGACGAACATGTTATTTTCTTAATTTAATAATTGTCCAAAAATACATATAACACTAAAGTCCCTAAAGATTGAAGCGTTATTCGAACATTTTAAGTTATTTATTGCTTCAAAGTAAAATTTAAATAGGAACAGTCTATACTGTTATTCGTGTCCCATCCGTCCGACCGATGTAACATTGTACAAGCGTCTTGTTTAATATTTTTACAATTTTTAAAATCATTAAATTAAGAAAATACCATGTTCGTCGTTGCAAAATTATGTCGATCAGAAAAATTCACATCTGTCAACAAGATAAAGCTAACTTGTACAGGGTAAAGCTATAAGAGACTAGGCGGTTTGAAGTCACCATTAACTCTCTGTGATAAAAAGTTTGAAAGAATAATACTTTTGAATATTATTAATGTCGCCCAAAAGTCAGCACAACAAGAAGTATTCAGGAGTATTGTAAATGCTTCGTGGTACGTCAGAAAGGACGTCACCGTGACCTTAAGGTGGACCTAGTCGTCAGTATTATAAATAAATACGCCAAAGCTCATGGAAGAAGACTTCATCATCATGTGAACGTCGAAGCTATCCAGCTCCTCGACAACACGGACTTATCAAAAATACTCAAAAGAACTAAACCTTTTGAGTTTGTTTAGTGAAATCCTGAATATGTATTGAAGTGAAATGAATATATTTTACTAATGTAAAGAACACAAGAACATAATGTTCCTTCTTCCCCTTAAAACTTCTTAATAGACACTATAAGAAAAGTGCTAATGGGTACACATTCTTATTTATACTCTACTAAGCAAATTATGTTACAAACAAATCACTCATTAGTCTATGGCTAGACTGTAATTATAATGAGAAAATCTACAATAGTAGAATAATATGATAAAAATATTAGGAATATAGTAAAAGCAACAATTTCGTTTTCCCTGAGAAACTATTCCTACCTGTCAAACATTTCATGTTCGTCCCGTCGTTCAGAAATCAATTAAATTTAAAAGTGAAAGTCTTTTTCTTAATTGATTACAATTTCTTTTTGTTTCTGTTAAGTTTTGACCACATTTTTTACTAAAGTCGAAAAATTCTGCAATTATCGTTCAGCTTTTTATTTATCGATTCTGAGGCGGTACGAAGTTTGCCGGGTCAGCTAGTATTATATAAATAACTATGTTGTATGATTTGTAGTTCAAATATATACTTTGAATTACAATTTGTTGGACTTCCGAAAAATTCGATAATACGACATCGCCCTGCAAAACGGCTGTCGAATCACCGCGGGTCCATATGCTTATACAGTTCACAGGCCACGCGTGCGTGAGTCGGTCTGTAAAATATTTCGCTCCAAACGATAAACATTTTCCGCCTCGAAATTACTTTATAGTTAAAAGCACTCAGCCAGTGGCGAGGTCAGTAACTCGCTACATCAAACTCGTTACTCCGTTAAAATGTTTGTATATAATGGATGTGAGGATCTCCCAGTCCCTTCTTGCTGGAGCAATTAATATTGTGTCGAATGGCTTCGTGAATTCGCTAGCTAGCAATAAAGCTTAAAAGTTGAATTATTGGAGGCAGAAATTTTGAACGCGGTGTTAATGAAATTGCAAATCAATTTTTGAAGTGAAAACTCATATAGCCGCGTTACACGACTCTGGGTAGGGAAAAATCTATGGGTCCGCGTCAGCAACATGCTAATGCGTAAAGTATATCTGCTTAAGTTATAGCTATAGACATACTTTATACACGCGTTATATAGTTAAGGCGCGCGCAGCTGCCTACGTACACGCATCACGCCAACACATTGTGTATACCCGATTGTATGTGTGTCCGTTGGACGCTGTATGGAAGGATAAAGTTTTGTGAGTCGCGTCAGCAACATGGTGTAGTAATAGCAGCTTTTAGTATTACAATTAGTTTGAAATTTCAAAATACAGTTTCAAGTTTTGCCGGCAGCCCTCATGACTATCCATGGGATAGGGAGGCAAACAAGCAATTGACGGAGAGCAATCAACGCCGCCCATAAAATCTGCATCATCATGATCGATCTTTCTGTCGATACTTTACCTTGGTCTTCGGTCAGGCGATTGGCTAGAGGCACTCCAACATCGCGACCAGTGACGGGTTCTCGTTTCGGAGGCCAAGACACTTTGGGCGCTGTGCCACTAATTTATTTCCAGGGTTATTAACGCACGGCAAGGTCGAGTGCCGCCATTGTATCGGAAGTGGAACGGCAATCTTCAGACGCGCACGCCGCGAGCTCAGGCGCGACGAATACACCGGATGTTGTTAGCACAGCTTCCGGCCGGTGCCTCGCACCTCCTAAACACACTTCGCTCGCTCACCATTGTAATATTTCATTCTACCCCGATTTCAAAAGCGTTTGCGATCAAACCTGAGACGGGATGATGAGATGCTCTACTCGATCATTTCGAGAAATGGAGAGTTTTCAAAAAAAAGTTTTGGATGAATGGCGATCCAGCGCGGTGCGTTTTACCGAAACTTCTTTCCACGCACCACTACTCTATAGAACCGGCTGCCTTCAGCGACATTTCCGAACCGATACGACGTAGGAAGACCTTCAAAAGAGAAACTTACACATTTTGAGGCCGGCAAGGCACTGCTGCGGATGTCAATGGGCGGCGTTGATTACTTTCCATCGGGTGACATGCCTGCTTGTTTGCCTCCCAATCCCATAGAAAAAAAGTCGCAAGCAGTCATGAGGACTGCCGACAGAAGTGAAAATTTAAAACTGTATTTTAAAATTTCTAACTAATTGTAATATTAATAACATATATAGTACTCACTGTTGTGCTGCACAATGATCTGACAATTAATCAATGAAAAAATCAGATTATTAATGGAGTCAGGCGTTACTTTGCGGAAATCCATCACTATGTGGTCAAAAGTCAAAAGTTTTACTTAGCTAAGTCCGCGACAAGCAAAACAATAACAGAAAATTAATAATGTGTGTTTTCCTGCTGGATGAAGTGGATTTATTTGGAACTTAAACCAAAAACTTACCGGAAATCGGCCATCAATTCTCCACCCACCAACCACTATACACAACATCGAACACACACTACCACTTTTCCATCTTGTAAACGACACGTGTTTCGCCCCAACACGAGGCATCTTCAGGTATAGTAGACTCTACGGAAGACAAACTTTTCGGTTGTCATAATATACATATATAACATGCCATATATAACATAATGAAATAATCAAATTAAAACACAATGTAAAGAACAACGAAAAGTATACACACAGAACTTTCCACGTAAAAAAATTAAACTTTTATTTGTATAGATTTACACAACACTAATATCATATAACACGTGAGGGTCATAGTTACACACACACACATATATATATATATATATATATATATATATATATATATATATATATATATATATATATATATATATATACGGGTGCTATTACTACAGCATGTTGCTGACGTGACTCACAAAACTTCATCTCTGAAGCGTTCAACGCGCACACATACAATCCCTAGACCCATAGATTTTTTCCCTACCAAGAGTCGTGTAACGCGGCTATAGAAATTTTCACTTCACACAAAAAAGAACGAAAACATTGTTATCCAGGGTTCCTTTCAGCGATAGAAGGAAAAAATATTCTCAAACAGAACAAGCGAGAAATCAATTCTTTCGGTAATGTATATTACGAAATGAGCGATTAAATGCGCCGAATCGTTCCCCGGGCCGCGGCTACGAGGTTAGGCAAATAAAACCAGCTAACGTCGAGTGGAGTAAATCGCGTGTAAACATTTGCCTACAAACCAAACTCACTCACTCTCACTTTCCGCACACGTGACGTTGTACGTCCGCGAACGTTGAAGTTTTTTTTACCTTTAAATGTCCGACAAATTTTTCTAATATAAATAAATCTTACAATTTTTATGACGACCGATTGGCTCAGTGGCGGGGCCCTCCGCCTGCGTAGTCAATAGTCGCGGGTTCGATCCCCGCATCGGAATAAATATATGTATGGATTTATAAATATTCATTCAGAGTCTGGTAACCCCCACCCCCAATCTGCATTTCCTTTCCTGCCCTTTCCTTTCTTCTCTATCCTTTTCCCTTCCTCTCCGCCAATCCACGGTCTGCTGTGCCAACGGATGCGTGGCTAGGGGCGAGCCTAGTCGCAAGCGTCGCTATGGTGCCTTACCTCAGCATGCGGGGCTGTGCTGGGGCTGACCTCCATCCTTGCTTGCGGCTCGTGGGATTCACTAAAGACGAATTTTAATATACCTAATTTGTTGAAAAATGACGGCGACTGGGTTCGCCACCCGTCACGTCCAGATTCCCACGTGGGCGAGAAGCGACTAATGGAGAACCGTTTCGCTGCGATGAATGTGAGAGGAAGAATAGATGAAGGGATGGATGGAGTGTGGAGGTGAAGAGTGTGTGCCGGGATCGTAACGGATGGAGCTCTGTGGTCTCTGCCAACCCCTGCAGGGAATAGGCGTGAATATATAAAAAAATTTAATGACAATATAACAGTTTATTAATAATTTAATGCTTTGTAACCATAAGCGACTTGTGTTTTTAGATCTCTATGTGTCTATACGTGTATATAGTTTATGTAGAGTTATTAATGGAGTCAGGCGTTACTTTGCGGAAATCGATCACTATATGGACAGTCAAAAGTTTTACTTAGCTAAGATCCGCGACAAGCAAAACAATAACAGAAAATTAATAATGTGTGTTTTTCCGCTGGATGAAGTGGATTTATTTGGAACTTAAACCAAAAACTTACCGAAAATCGGCCATCAATTCTTCAAACACCAACCACGATACACAACACCAAACACACACTACCACTTTTCCATTTTGAAAACGACACGTGTTTCGCCCCAACATGAGGCATCTTCAGGTATAGTAGACTCTACGGAAGACAACCGAGAAGTTTTTGGTTTAAGTTCCAAATAAATCCACTTCATCCAGCGGAAAAACACACATTATTAATTTTCTGTTATTGTCTTGCTTGTCGCGGATCTTAGCTAAGTAAAACTTTTGACTGTCCATATTATGTAAAGTTGTCATTATAAAACAAATAAATAAATAAATAAATAATTAATGAAATTCGTACACCACAAGTGGCAATGTGATGGAGCTTTTAAACGTCTTTTTTCATCTTGTTACACCTCACATTATGCAAGTAATCTTTTCCACATCGAATCCTTACAGCGCGTTTCAATTCAAGGGTATGAAAATTATCTGTGGTAATCTGCTATTCATCTATCTATGCAAATACCCATGGCTTGCATGAGGAGAGCGATAAGTGTCGAGGAAGCAAGGAGAGTATGCCGAGATCTTAGCAGATGGAGATCTGTGTGTCTCTGCCTACTCTTAAGGGAAACAGGCGTGACGATATATATTTATGTATGGTATGTTTTATGGCAAATTATTATCACGGGACTGGTATAAATAAAAAAAACTTACATGAAAGAATCGAACACATAAACACAGTGACTCGTTTTGCGTTCTGTACTTAAGAAGTAAAACCTAACAGTTAGTTATAAGTCGTATTTCTCCGCGACGGAAAATTCTTCGAAAACTCCACTCATCGGGACCTTTAGAACGTTCGATCCTATAATCTTTTGAAGCAATTTCAACTTATTTCCGATTGAACTAAAGTATGAATTCGATTGCAACGTGCGCCTTCCCAGATTGCCTTAACGACCTTGCCCCGGGCCAGTAATCGATATTTGATGGCGATCTATATCAACTGGCATATTTAATACTAAAGTCTGTCAGTACTATAAGTAAGTTTCATATGTATCTATAAAATATTTTAATCAACTTTGCGTATTGATATGATAATTATGGCAGGGTCATTAGGGGAAGACCACGGAAAACATACCTTGACCAAATTGCTGAAGTTTTTAAGAAAAGCCATATCAAGAGTACCATTAACTGGAGGGCTTGCATGAGGAGAAGTGTGGAGGAAGCAAGAGAAGTTTGTTGCGGTCGTAGCAGATGGGGATCTATGGTCTCTGCCTACCTCTACGGGAGACAGGCGTGACGATATGTATGTATGTATGTATTGAAAGGGCTTCTAAACGCCAAATAATTAGATAAAATTCAAACAAGTAATGTAAAAAATAATTTTTATATTACTCCATCTTATCAAACGATCTCAATTCATCATGCTCAATTCATGATTGCTCTCGCAAAAAAAATCTGCCAGTTGTAATGTCCACAAATAAATTAATTCTATCAAGACCCCCGGCAGTCTATCGCTGGACATAAGCCTACCCCAAGAATCGGCACCTAGTCCGATCTTCGGCTTCACGCATCCAGTTTCTGCCATCAGCCCTGAGTAGATCGTCGCAACATCTAACCGGAAGGTGTCTCACACTACGTTTGCCAAAACGCGATCTCTACTCCAGCACCCCCATTGCCACTTCAGTTTTGTTAATTCGGAGGACTATATCGGTGACTTTGGTTCTCTGGCTGATGGTTTTTATACCAAAACATATTCACCAGAGAAACTCCGAGCATAGCCCTCTCATAATTCTATTTACGCACACTAAGGTCAGGGAGTATCTTCGCCTAGCCGTTTGTCCGGTAGTTATGCTATTGGTACACGGGTACGCAACCCCGGCCTCCCGAGCTACTGCCGTATCTCTCCTTGTCTTCCATTATGGTAGTATCATATCCTGTACTAATCTCCACTAAAAATCTCCATTAATCCACGGTCTGCCGAGCCAATGGATGCGTGGCTAAGAGCGAGCTTAGACGCAAGCGTGCCGACCGTTCCTGGATCAGGCTCGAGCACTAAAACAGTGGTCCGCGTGCTGGAAAAGACACTAGCCTTACCTCAGCATGCGGGACTCTGCTGGGGCTGACCTTCATCCTCCCATGCGGCTCGTGGGATTTACTATGACGAATTTCAATAAACCTAACTTGTTAAAAAATTACAGCGATTTGGTTCGCCACCCGTCACGCCGCGATTCCCACGAGGGCGAGAAGCGACTAACGGAGAGACGTTTTGCCATGATGAATGCGAGAGGAAGGATGGATGAAAAGATGGATGAGTGTGGAGGAAGCGAGGAAGGTGTGCCGGGATCGTAGCGGATGGAGATCTGTGGTCTCTGCCTAGCCCTACGGGATACAGGCGTGACGATATGTATGTATGTACACTAAATAATTAACGGTACTGTGTGAGCGGTATTATGTTTGTGTGTCGATTACTGTAATGTCAATTAGTTAAACGAATAATACAATTAAAACATCAAGCAAATTGTCTTCGGGCGCTCCGCTCGCCCCTAGATAAATGACACGTAATCGAGAAGATCGTTTACAATCGTTCGTTAAAAATGCCAGGGTTGCCCTGCTGTTAGTTTTTGTCTTGTACATCGGTGAGCACAGTGTTATTTATGGAGTCAGGCGTTACTTTGCGGAAATCCATCACTATGTGGACAGTCAAAAGTTTTACTTAGCTAAGATCAATAGCGACAAGCAAATCAATAACAGAAAATTAATAATTTGTGTTTTCCCGCTGGATGAAGTGGATTTATTTGGAACTTAAACTAAAAACTTACCGAAAATCGGCCATCAATTCTCCACCCACCAACCAATATACACAACACCAAATACACATTACCACTTTTCCACCTTGTAAACTACACGTGTTTCGCCCCAACACGAGGCATCTTCAGGTATAGTAGACTCTACGGAAGACAACGGAAAAGTTGATGGCCAATTTTAGGTAAGTTTTTGGTTTTATTTGAGAGGGGTCCATGCAACTAAAGCAAAACACTAGTGCTATATTTAATTTAGTTATAAAGTAACGTGCGTGGAATAAAAGGTTTTTTTTTAATTTTTATTTTATTTAATCGTTTCGGAAATACCGCTGGAGGCAGCCGGATAGCATTCCATAGATTGGATGGAATAGATTTTCCCATTTCGTCTCTTCTATTGATCTTCTCAAAGATAACCAAACGTTAGAAAATATCCAATTACGTCTCACGCCAACGTCGATCTCCGCTCATTATAATACAGCTCAATCTATTTATTTTGCAAATACACCGCCCACGATTCGCTTAAGGTCGGAAGGGAACGATCAGTCAATCGCGGATTCGTAATTGATGATGACGTAAACAGAACTTTTAAGAAGTTTAAAGCTGACTACATTTGCAGATCCGTAGATTTTATAATATTTAACCAAGTTAAAGCCTCCACAGTGATAATTGATTTGAATTGAAAAAAAATGTCATTATACAATTTTTTTTATCCAGTAACACTTATAAACTGCCATATACAACATTAACGCCGTGGCATAAGTTTAACTTACATACATACATATCATCACTCCTGTCTTCCGTAAGGTAAGGCAGAGACCACAGATCTCCATCCGCTACGATCCCGGCACACCTTCCTTGCTTCCTCCACACTCATCCATCTTTTCATCCATCCTTCCTCTCACATGAATCGTAGCGAAACGGCTCTCCGTTAGTCACTTCTCGCCCTCGTGGGAGTCAGGACGTGACGGGTGGCGAACCACGTTGCCGTCATTTTTTAACAAATTATGTATATTAAAATTCGTCATATTGAATTCCACGTTGCGGATCGTGGAATTCACGGGATGGGCCTCCGGAACTCAACCGCTCATGGGACGAAGCGCGGTAACTAAGCTACCACTCGGACGCCGGTTTTCTGCGGGAGTGTGATACTTCCCCGGGCGAGCCGGCCCGTTCATGGTACAGGCAAATAATACGCAATTTTTGACAAAGTATTCGTTTGCAGCGTGGCTCTACCACTACAAAGTATTATTACAGAGAATTAGTTTGATACATTCAATTTGTTTCGGTATATATTTTTAATATTAATCATAACCGATCGTCCGTCCGTCGATGTATCGTCTTAATTTCTAGGGCCCACCCAATATTCTCTAGAGGCCCACCAGTGGGTCGCGACCCATACTTTGGGAAATGCTGATCTATTGTATTTATTTATTTCTATTGTATTTATTATCTACAACGATATCTTAAGATAAACCTCAGCAGATTAATCTGCATTTGTTAGATTTAAATGGAGTACCCAAAAATGTGGCAGGCAGAATGCGGTTTGGATTTCTCCCTAAAAGATCTTTACATAATATGTTATTTTTAAAACATCCGCAGAACGGCAAAAATATTGGCGATCGAACAGAGAACTTTTGGCATCTAAGACGTTCTTACATAAACTATATACCCAATATATTGGAAATAAAGTTTACATAAATATTATTTCGAAAATTATAAAATAAACCGTTTATGTATTTAAATTTCGACCTTATATTTAGAGGGAGATTTTAGTGTGGTTCCGATATCTTGTCTGGAAGAACGCCACATTCAAATAGAAGAGCACTTCAATAGGCAAGCGATGAGAGCTAGAGGAACCTACATCCCCCCTCTCTCACCGAATTCATCATCTCAAGCTACTATCCTAAGAAAGTAGTGCCGGCAAGTAGAACAGAATAAAAGAACTTTATTAAGGATTATTTATTATTAAATCCTTAATAATATTCTATATACAAATAAAAACACAAAACAAACAACAAACAAAAAGAAAATAATTTTAATCTAACGAGTGTTATAAAATGGTTCTTGCTCAGCATATGCCGGGCGCACTATTGGAGCACCCGGCGCTGGTTTTCAGCGGGAACCAGCGTGGTCAGGTCGCGGACCACAGTGACGACATTCATACTGACACACTCGTACATACAAATACATCCATATATATAACATGTTGCACGATGGTGGATTGCATGCCTTTCTCTCTCCATAAATAACCTTTATTTTCGTTTTATAAAATCATATAAATATCTGATAATGTTTGTTTCGAGATAGGTCGTTTGCGTGCCGCTTGATGGAATACATTCAACGCCGCCCATTGACATCCGCAACACCATAGGCATTACGTTTCCGGCCTTTAAGATATATTGAAGCCTTTAAGGCTTGTTTTTTGAAGGTTTCAATGTGGTGACGATACGCAAACGCCGGTGGAGAAAGTTAGTTCTACAGGGTAGTGGTGCGTGGAAAGAAGTTTCGGAAAAAACGCACCGTACTGGATCGCCATTCATCCAGATGGTGGGGATGAAGCGTTTCTATGTGGCAAAATTCAACGGCCGAAATTATTCCCAACAATTCCTCGGAACACTCCCCATGGTAAAATCGACAAAAGATTCTGAGAGATGAGGTATCTCACCGCAGTGCTAAAAAATCTCAGATTTGTAGACTATTGCTGATAGAAAGCCTTATTTCTGTCACGTAAATTTATTGATTTATACTTCATAAATATAATGGCAATGGGTTTGTCGGAGATACGACAATCAGACGAGCGCTGGAGTGGAGACCGCGCCTTGGTAAACATAGTGTGGGACGCCCTCCGGCGAGATGGTGCGACGATCTGCGCAAGGCGGCTAGCAGAAACTGGATGCGTGAAGCCGAAGATCGGACTATGTGGCGCTTCTTGAGGCAGGCCTATGTCCAGCAGTGGACTGTTGTAGGCTGTTGATTGATTTTTTAAAATATAGTTTACTAGCTTTTTCCCGCGGCTTTGCTCGCGTGGAATTTGGTCTGCCACATTAATATATATTTTTTTTACTTAATTTATGGTTCACAATTTTGATCATAGTGGCTTCCACATAAGCGGACTTTTATTTAGAACTATTCAAGACAAACAATCCTACGGTACATCATCTTTGTGTAACTCCAATGGTTTAGGCAGCGTACGCCAAGATAGCTCTCAGAGGCCAGATTTTTTTCCGACTTAATTGACAACTATCGTTATATTACGACCAAAATTACATAAAATCATTACAAATTGTAGCCTATATGTTACTCCGATATATAACCTATCAGTTTCATCCAAATCCGTCCAGTAGTTCTTTCTTGAAAGAGTAACAAACATACATCCATACTCACAAACTTTACGTTTAAGATGTGTTCCGAAGCATATTTAAACGTTACTACGAACTTAACGTGATTGGGATGTCATCACAACAAGAGACAAATTAGTCGGTTGGGTCTCAGTGACGTCAGATAGCGGACGAGCCGCCGGCGCTATGAAAGGGAAGCTGTCGCGGCCTGATTACTCGCTTCCTGGTCTACGTCTGCTAGGGTTCGGATGTGGCCCGTCGCACTAGCTGAGGCGGATAGATTAATTAAATCACGTTAGTTTTTTAATAGTAACGATAATTTCTTACTATTAAAAAACTAGTAATTCAATGCCATCATCAGGGCAACAAGGGACAGGAAACTAACTACGATGAAAATAAGAACCACATTGGTTAGCCGCTCTTTTACTACATTGGCCCAAAAGTGTACAATGAGTTCCCGAAATCATCTCTGGGCAAGACAGACAAAAGTAAAAGTAAAAAGTGGATAAAATCACTTAGTAAGAACCAAATAAATTACTTAGAACCAAATAAATTACTTAGTAAGAACCAAATAAATTACTTAGTAAGAACCAAATAAATTACTTAGTAAGAACCAAATCCACATGTTTTTATAGGGTAATAGCATCACTTGCTGGCACTTACATTATGTTATTTCATTATGAGTACATATAACATACATAGAGAAAGTTGGATTTTGCAGAAAAGTCATGAATGCGGTGGAAATGAGAGCGTTAAGAATTATGTGTGGGGTAACTATGGCTGATAGAATAAGGAATGAAGCCATAGGCAGAGCGGAAGCGTTGCCGACCTTTAAAGAAAGTGACATTATGGGAGTGGGAGTGGGAGGGGAAGGGTTTTGGGCCTCCGGAACTCAGGCCGCTCACCGTGCGCAGCGCGGTAGCTAACCTATCACTCAGACGCCGATTTTCTGCGGGAGTGTAGTACTTCCCCGGGCGAGCGGGCCCATTCGTGCTACAGACAAATAATATGCCATCCGTCTGCAGCGTGGCTCTACCACTACAAAACATCTACATGCACAAGTCACAGTATTTGTATTAATAATTTACTTTCTCATGTCAAATCAACGATATATTACATTGTATACTTTAAGTATATAGTTCTCAAATTTTTGTCTTACGAAGTTAATCGATTTGGTAAGTGAAGCATTGACATAACGTTATTTTTCTGAATGCGAGTTTTGAATTCCTTTCCTGTATTATATGTATGTACTAGCTGTAAACCAGCGCCAGGTGCTCCAATACCAGAGCGTCTAGGTCATTGCTGGTTGTTCCTCGCCACTGCTCAGCTGCGTTTCGTGGTAGCTTTAAGTACACCGCGACCAAATGTTGGAACAACTTGCCACCACCTCTTCGTGACTTGCATGCCATAAATATATTTAAAAAAAAATACAAAAATCTAGTTTTAAGTATGCAGTCAAGAACTTGTTCTTTTGGACGCGGTGAATTTAGTACATGACTTTGTGTTTTTTAATTCCATTGTATTGTACGTGTATTTATGTGTATGTGTATTATGAGTATGAGTAGTTATATATATATGGATGTATTTGTATGTATATATATATATATTATATTTAGAGCCTGAAGACGAAAGTCTTCGACCAGTGTGTCCTACCCGTACCGTTTCGGCGCCGTAGGAGAGCTACGGCGCCGAAACGTGGACGCTGACAGTCCGTCTGCTTCATAAGCTCAGAGCCGCTCAGAGAGCTATGGAGAGGGCTATGCTCGGAGTTTCTCTGGTAGATATGTTCCGGAATGAACAAATCCGCCAGAGAACTAAAGTCACCGACATTGCCTTTCGAATTAGCAAACTTAAGTGGCAATGGGCTGGTCACATCTGTCGGAGATCCGACGATCGTTGGAGCAGACGAGTGCTGGAGTGGAGACCGCGTCTCGGTAAACGTAGTGTGGGACGCCCCCCGGCTAGATGGTGCGACGATCTGCGCAGGGCGGCTGGCAGAAACTGGATGCGTGTAGCCGAAGATCAGGCTAGGTGGCGCTCCATGGGGGAGGCCTATGTCCAGCAGTGGACTGCCGCAGGCTGCTGATGATGATTTGTATGTACGAGTGTGTCAGTATGAATGTCGTCACTGTGGTCCGCGATCTGACCACGTTGGTTCTTGCTGAAAACCAGCGCCGGGTGCTCCAATAGTGCGCCCAGCATATGCTGAGCAAGAACCATTTTATGACACTCGTTAGATTAAAATTATTTTCTTTTTGTTTTGTGTTTTTATTTGTATATAGAATATTATTAAGGATTTAATTTTAGTAATTGTAAAAAAAAGGTGTCATAAATAAAGTTGTTTCTATTTCTGTTTTAATTGCTGGATTGCCTATTACTTCTATAAAAAAAAATTCGAACGCAATTTTTTTTTAATTAATTTCAAAAGCACAGGCTATTGTATGTTACCAGCCAAAATTCAATGACCGCCAACGTGTCCCAACTCCTGCATATAAAACATCCAATGGACCGTGCCTTCTCATGACCCCGATATCACACGAATGATGTAAGCCACACACACACGAGAGAGAGAGAGAAACGACCTTTACCGTATTGTCGCACTGATTTACAACGGGCTTGATTTGCTGATATTCTACTGATCTAGAAACGTCTTAGTGGTTAGTTTATTTTCAATGGCTCACTGCTGGGCACGGGGCCTTCCCATTTCCGGCGGAATGGACGCTAACCTGCCACGCAAGCCTGTTTAGTGGGGCACCCAGATTCGAGATAAACAACCGTGGTGTTGTTTGACCACGCAGTTGGTTGACGTGGGTGGAGTTGCCTGTTCACAGATGTTGCGCCGCATGGAATGGAGTTAAGGAAAACGCATGTTTGCCCAGGACCTGCTAGGATCCCTTTCTGCCTAGCTAGTTAATTCTACTGCTCTCATACAATACAAATATTTACCTTGTTTAACAGAAGCGTTAAGTATTTCGGGTCTGGGTGTATATTCTTGTCATTTATATGTTTATAACGCTATTTATTCATGACCTAGGAATTCAGGGTGGATCTCATATAACATCAATAGTATAACCTTTAAAACAATAATAATTTGTTTTTTAATTTTTCATTATCACCGCCTGAAACTCCGCTACCAAAGATTTCCCTGGATGTTAATGACCCCAAGCATCTGAAGATTTCCCTGTATATTTTCAGTAGCATCCAGGGAAATCTTCAGATGGGGTCAACCCCAAGCATCTACCTACATGTACATACATACACACATTATCATGTCTTTTTTCCCGCAGAGATATGCAGAGACCACACACCGTCATCTACTACGATCTACACTACACGATACTACACTTTTGAATAAACCATACTCATCAATCTCTTTACACAAGCTCGCCGGTTAAGGGTGCATTTGACCTGGCCTTTCTTGAGAACTTCGGCAATTTGGTCAAGGTAAGTTCTCCTTGTCCTCCTTGGTCTTCCGCTACCGACCCCTCCGTCCACGTACGCAACGTAAATTACTATTAACAGCCGTGATTCATCCATTCTCCCTATGTGCCCACTGTATATGTAATTCCATCAATACAACAGTCACAGCACGACTACCGAATACTCAGGTCGTTCCGGATCATTAGGTCGCTCCAATCTAGATAATCTAGTCTAGACGCGACCGGTTAAGCGCGTAGATTTGCATCGGCTACGAGTAGAATTTAATTTTAGACGACGAATGATAAGCGGGAGTGAATCGCGAGTTAATGAGATCCTGGGAATGATTACACCAGTGAGAGCTCTAGTCATTCCCGATTTCTCATCACGATTCCGGGACGTGGGTGGACCTTGAGCGCGAACGGAAAACAAAAGGATACATCGACGGAAAAAAGCGAAAACGTAGTAAACCACAAAATTAAAACTCACCACCACCAGACAAAAAAAAATCTGTCATAATTTCTGAAAAAATGGTTGCTTTTTAAATTTTGGATTCAATCGACCTAAACCTAAGTTGTACTTTTTTACTAGTGGTAGAGCCACACCGCAGACGAATACTTTGTCAAGAATGGCATATTATATTTCTGTAGCATGAATGGTACCACTCACCCGCAGAAAAGCAGAGTCTGTGTGGTAACTTAGCTACCACGCTTGGTCCGGTGGATGAGCGGTTGAGTTAAGAAGGCCGGCAACGCTTTTTCGCTGCCTGTGGCACTGCATGATGATGTTTGTGGGCGGCGTTGATTGCTTTCCATCAGATGACACGTCTGCTCGTTTGCCTTCCTATCTTATAAAAAAAACTAGATTCTTCTCTCAGTAAATAGGTATGAGTTAAACGAAACAGAAACACGCTTTATACTATCATCACGCTTATAATATCATCATAATACAAATAGACCGTCCACACCGTGTAATACATCTTTTGCGCTCATCATGGTGTGTTTACATTTCGCCGCGTAATAACTCAACGGAAGTAAACAGATCATAACAAATTGTCAATTATAAACATAACTAATAGCTCAATGATGATGTGTCGTTACAATATATCAATATCAGCCCGCGGCAGTCCACTGCTGGACATAGGCCTCACCCAAAGCGCACCACCTAGCCCGATCTTCGGCTACATGCATCCAATATCTACCAGTCGCCGTGCGCAGGTCGTCGCTCCTTGCCGGGGGACGTCCCACACCGTTTACCGAGATGCGGTCTCCACTCCAACACTCGTCTACTCTAACAGTTTTCGCGTCATCAGCCAATTGCCACTTCAGTCTGCTAATTTGAAGAGCTATGATGGTGACTCTGGTTCTCCGGCGAATTTCTTCGTTTCAAATTCTATCCACCAAAGTAATTCCGAGCGTGGTCATTTGAACTTGTGAAGCAGTCAGAACATCAGTGTCCATGTTTCGACACCATAAGAGAACACAGGCAGACGCATGATTACAATATAATCTGCTCTGGATACTGGTGGGTTAATTTTCATTCCTTCAGGAATGCCTCCTAGCCATAACTGAGACATACATTAATTTATTTGTTTATTCAATACAAAATCCACAGCATATCATATTGCTAACACTTAGATAAATTATTGAAAACTCCTGGAGCCACTAACAGATTTACATTTTAATTATGATAACTAACATACACATACATATATTTTATATATGTATAAGTAATGTGTTTGTGTGTGCCTGTGTATATGTGGGAAGAAAGAGAGCATATCCAATTACATCACAAGTTTTTTGAATGTGGCTTTAGTAGTATGAAATAAATCTAAGACTTTAAATAACTTATTATAGGAATTATGTGTATGAATATATTTTTTGATATCATGAATATAGTTTTTGAACCAGTTATATGGGATGTAATGAAAATATATCTACTAAAGTGTTATTTTGTATGTTGCTTTGCTCACAGATATAGCATTTTATCTTGAGAATTCTAAAGTTTGATGCTGATCCAAACTAACAGTTTTCTGCTGCAAATAAAACTGCATTTTTAAATAAAATAATCAGTAAAATAATTAAATAATTAAATAATTTATTTAATAGTAATTTTTTACAGCCCATATGTACCAATGTAATGGAAAGTGCCTCATGATATCGGGGGAATAGACATGAACCCACCATGCATATTCAACGATTAGCTGGACATCCAATCTACCGGAATAGATACTATTTAGTATGGCTTTACTTAATAGTTGTCTTCCCTAGAGTCTACTGTACCTGATAATGCCTCGTGTTGAGGTGAAACATGTGTTGTGTGCAATGCGAAAAAGTGGTGGTGTGTTTGGTGTTTGTCTTGTTAATAGTGGTTGGGAAGTGAAGAGTTGCTGACAGCTGTTTTTTTCAGTTAAGACATAGTTTAGGTTCCCTGTAAATCCACTTCGTCAACTAAAAAAACACACGTTATTTTTCTATTTCTGTTTGTTTGTCGCAGATCTTAGCTAAGAAAAAGTTTCCACAAAGTAATTCCAAACTCCATTAATTACGATAAATTGTAATAAGTATATTTAATTAAAAACAGCATTGTATATAAATGATTGCTTCCTCGGTCTTAAGTAGATTTTTGTTGAGCCAATCGTTCCGGTGAATGAACACCACCTTGCAATGTTTGCCTTGACCTAATCTTCAGGCATTTTAATGGTTCTTTGTTAGCAATATTGTAATGTAATGTAATCATTAAATTTTTTACTTTTACTATCTTAGAAAAATAAAAACATAAAAGAGGAAAATGAAATACAACTGACAGTGGCCAAACTACTAAGGATAGGCCAGCAACAGGTCAAGTGAAAGAGACTGGAGCTGGTCTTTCTACTAATATATTCATCATAAAGAGAGATTCTATGAAAGCTGGGGGAAACTGTGTCGTTCATGACATTCTGCTTATAACAACTCAAAAGCCAAATTCTTAGAACATTAGAAAAACTTAGGGCAGAGTGATAAAAGCTCTTTTCATTTTATTATTATCTTATCACCTTGTCAATTTGGGAAAACAGTGTGGGACACCCTCCAGTCATATGATCCGATATACTGCACAGGGTAGGTGATAGAAATTACATGTGTAAAACCGAAGATTGAGCCCGGTTATATGCTTTGGGGAGGCCTAAGTCCAGGAGTTTACCGTTGCAGACTGTTGATAAAAATGATCTTAGCAGTTTAGTGATCAAAATAATTAATAAGCATTGGATTGGACCTGTGAAAATATCAAAAAATTTATCTTTAGTAGCCAGTTGTTCAGGAAAATATCATATTCACACACAAAACCTGCAGTCGAATATTAGTAGTTATGCTACTGCACTTTGCTCCAAACAACCGCTTTCTCTAACATGCATCACTCCAACCCACTTATATTACTTTTCTTCTACATTACAAAATCATTTCTAAATGCACGTAATACATCTACTACGTCAATGTTATTTGGCATCATTTAAATAATCATCTTCTCACTCATTAGTCATCTTCCTGAGTATAGGCCCAATGCCTAACAATGCCTATGATGCATATCTATATAAATGGCATTTGGACAATTTCTTCCTTGACCATTTTTCAGTTATACTTCATTCGAAAAATATATAAACTGTCTTTGACAGGAATTTAGATTGATATTTTTGTGATTAACACAAAAATATCAAATGAAGATTCATAAACATGCAACATTATTTCTTTCTTCATATGAAAATTTACAATTTGAAAGTGATAACTGTCAAAAAGTACAAATGATAAAATGCATTTATAAGTTTTATACCACTCTCTTAAGTTTTTACATTAAATGTCTTATAAAATCTAAACCATGGTGGAATAAAAAAATATTCTACCATAATAGTGAAATACTAAAAAATGTTATATTAAAATCAATTAATAAAAAAGATTAAACCAAAGAGCTCTGAATGTTTTTGCCACATTCTTAAATTAATTAAGACATTAAGGTCAAATTAATTTCATAGATAAAACTATAGTATCTTTTTTTATACAAGATATATAATGTCAATGC
The DNA here is from genome assembly GCA_031353405.1 of Baronia brevicornis. Classification (NCBI taxonomy): domain Eukaryota; kingdom Metazoa; phylum Arthropoda; class Insecta; order Lepidoptera; family Papilionidae; genus Baronia; species Baronia brevicornis. The sequence continues at coordinate 885,074 of JASFAT010002648.1, read as the reverse complement.
TATGTGATTCAGTGATAGTATCATGGTCAAAGTAACATAGTTTACTTGCTTTAGGTTAAAACTATATCTCTATTCAAGTTATGTACAGTAGTAAAGTGTTATTATATAAATAATCTGTGGTGAATATCTATAATCACTTATGAATTAAATTCTTTGTAGATTTAATAGGAAAAAAATCATGAGATTTTAAAGCAAATGACACAGACCTGAGGCAAGTTTGCAGCGATCTGCCGATGAAGCGAGTCTCTCTCCTTCTCCACGTCCTTAAGCCGTAACTCCGCATCACCAAGACGCTCCTGTGTCTCTCGCAGACTCTCCACTAACTTGTCTCTTTCATCCAACATAGAAACCATGAGTTGTTCGAAATTCGCATCCTCCCCAGAGAACTGCGAACTCCGCTGGCTAATACTGTCTTCGGATATCGTGGGCATCACGTCGCACATCATATTCCACATTTTAATTTAACATCTAACCAGAATATTTATCGTACACGATACACCGAATAACACAAAAATTTTGTTCACTGTATTACATATGTTTCCACACTAACGTTACCTAAACCTAACGCACAGAACGCGAGGGCGTTGCTTCACATTGTCGTAATATTCGTACAAGAGTTCAGTCAAAATTTTGGGAGACATCATAGTTCGCTATTTGAAAAGACACACCTAAAACCTAAACTCCTACGATTCCATACTATCTCGGCTCAAGCGGCATGTCTGCCATCTTGGATTTGAACGTCAATCATATCAAAGATTAGGGAGTGGAAACTAGTTAAACGATAGAGAGGACAAATATCTGGCAAGATATTTTATAACTTAGATTTCTTTAAAATAAAAAATATGAAAATATCTTCTTGTGCGATTATTAATAATGGGAGGCATTTGTTAAAATAATTACAACCAAATTTATACAAAATCGCTATTGTAAATAGTAATTTAAGATATTTCAGAAATGAATACATAGTTTACTTATACAATTACCTTAATGTTTACAAAAACCAAGCTAAAAGGCCACTAAAAACTTTAATTTTAAACAAATATGAATCATGTTTTATTCAGCTATGATATGCTAGTCAAAGTATCCAAAACTAACTTTTTAACAATGATAATTATATTCATAACCAATTAATTTCACAAAATTTTCGTGTCATTTTCATTCCTGTAAAATGGGTAGTACATATTTAAAAAAAAACAATCTATATTCAATAAATCAAAGATATATAAGTTTTAACTTATTGTTTTATTCCGAAATTTGAATAAATAAATTTAATTTAATTCATTAAACTAACGTTACTCACTTAAACGTTATTTTGTGAAATTATAATATCACAATCACCCCAAGAGTACATTCCTGAAAAGATTTTATACATCAACTAATGAATGGTTCTTTTAAATTTTTACATGTTATTTACAACACGCACTCACATTCATTTTTTATTTTAGCGACAAAACCAAACTTTAAAAAGGCTTTTAAATTTTTGAAAAACAAAACTTGGTGGTTTTCTTTTTGTAAATAATTAATTTCTCAAGTTTGCATTCAAGTAGTAAGTTGGCCGTGTCAGTATGACTACATGTCTTACTTTCTTATAACTTGATAAAAGGTAAAATTGAGACGTATGTAGAATGAAGAACCAATTTGCTATTTGTCTTGGTAGATAGGCGAATTGCTTCAAGAACGGGTCAAAGGACCGCACGTGCTGATGTTTTCGTCCCACTGCATATGTTTTCCTGTATTTATAGTATTATGGTGGAATAAGTAATTTATATATTTTATAGTGTAAGGCTTTAATAAAGAGATGGAAGTCAAATTTCCTATTCTGTAATGTAATTATAAATAGTCAATCTTGTAGTGAGGCAGTGGCCACCCACGTCTGTTTATATACAAAATGCATTCCCGTCCAAGTGCGGCAAGTAATGCAATAAAAATAAATTATTGTGCCTGCCTTGCATCCCATATATATGTCATGTACCTATTGCTAATCATAAATAGTACATTAAGATAAATAAAATATTTTAACACGAGATAATCAAATATATATTTAAAGTACAATAATTTTGATGTTAATAACTATTTTTTTTCTATTTTTATTACTTTTTATATTATTATATTACTATTCCAAACCTATTTAAATTCTAAATGCATTATACAGATAAAAATTAATTCCTTTTAAAAATAACAGATAGTAGAGTTAACGAAAAAATTAAAAATGTATTGTCAAAAATGTCAACAACCACATTTTTATCTATGTATGAACGGTGATAACAACGTAGATGATTAAATACTTTTTATCAAAAGAACCATTTATATGTTATTTCATTTTAATTTTCGTGCATAATTTAGATATCGACACCGTTTGTAAAATAATTAAAAGTTTAATATTTATATGCAAATAGGTATTGGATTGAATGAAAGCCTTAATCAAAGGTACTGCAGCTTTTGCTGAGAGCAATTTGGTTAAATGCCGAAGAAAAAAGGCCAGAAAAAGAAGACAAATACTCAAGGTACCTTTATTTTTAAATTATTGTATTTATACTTAGAGTGATTGCAATAGTTCGAAGTAGACCAAAGTAACTTTTTTTTAAATTTTTAATCTTTTTTTTACACCACTACGTTACTATTCTAAAAGAAGATTGTCTTAAAAATTTGGTATTGGTTTAATTTACTGTCAGAAATATAAATATGTTACATATTCAATCACTGGCGAAAATTGTCCTTTTGTTTTTATTTCAGAGAAGACTAATGAGAATTGTCACCTGATGGTAAGTGATCACTTCTATGCATAAACTATTATTCGTCTTTAAAGTACCCAATAAACATCATCACAGTTCAAACACAGTCAAATTGGTCTCAATAGTGCATAAATTAAAAGCACATCCTGCCGAATTAATCTCTCAATTCAAAAGAATGTATAAATTTAGTAAAGATATAATTCTAAATAAGTTTGTAATATTTGTAGAAATATATTCTTCTTCTATGTCGTCATGCTCTTGGCAGAGCAGTCATGGTTGTTATAGTTGTGGCTTGTTCAACCAGATGCCGCCATCCTTCATGGCTGCCTTCGTGTATTTATGTAGAGGGCTATAGACAGTGGTCTACACCTGCTCTGTCCACCGCATTGGAAATTTGCCACTACCAGGCGCTTCATGGAGGTGTTATTGCTCCAAGACATGTGTCAAAAGAAGGAAAGCGTACACAACCTTGTACTATGGAACATAGGCGCTGCTTAACATTGAGTTCTTGGAAAATGGAGCCATTTGTTCTGAATTCGCAAATATATAGATATATTCATCATTAAGAACAATATGAAATGTAAGAGTTCATAAATTATATATTTATAGTGATTAATTTATGAAATTTTCTAATTACAGTAATTACAGATTTCACTATAAATGACAGTGCAAATGCCCCAAAACCAGTAACACGAGTGAAAAAATTTATAACCTCAGAGATAGCACCCCCTGAGCTAACTTGGGATCAGATTAATGAAGATGATCTGGACATAATTGAAGAAGATGATTCAAATGATGTTAAAAAATTAGTATTCAGGAAGAAAAGAAATCATTCCAAAACCGAGATTGAAGATAACAATAACTGTACAGGTAACATTTACCCAGAAATAATATGGTACCTTGTGTCGCGGTACATAAAACCTGACGATATTGGTAACTTTGCTGGAATTAATAAAACTACCTATGCTATAACGAAGCAAGAATCATTTTGGCGAATTCTTTATAAGCGCTACTGTGAATATAATCCAAAACTGCCTGAAAAACTTCGTATAGAGCATAGTTACAAGCTATATGGTTTAAGGCAGAGAGTTATAAGAGCTTTATATCATACTTATGATATCTTTGTGAGAAAGGTCTTACAACAGGCAGCAGATGATTGCAGCCCACATCAGTTAATCAAGAGGCGCTGTGTTAACGTTTGGTATTCTAAAGGCTCTATGTACTGGTCAGTATATTTTAAACTTAAGAAAATGCATCCTATGCATAGGATAGATGGAAATATTGGTGTTAATTTTTTGGAAGAATTGGGAAGGATTGATGCCAATCCAGATGAAAATACACAAGTCTTGCAGGTAATTTTTTTAAGGGAGATGTTAATTAAACATAAAAACGAGAAGTGTTACCTCACTTATAGGTGCAAATAATAACTACAGCAAGTGTGCCGATGGTCCCTGGATTATTCTCCCCTGGGTACTATCCCTTATCACAGCATGTGGGACTCTACTAGGGCTCACCTCCATCCTCCCTTGCAGCTCGTGGGATTCATTTCACTATGACGAAGGACGGCAACGTGGTTCGCCACGCGTCACGTCCAGATTCCCACGGGAGCTAGAAACGATAAACGGAGAGCTATGATGAATGTGAGGATGGATGGATGAGTAAGTAGGGTGTGGAGGCAGCAAGTAGGGAGTGCCTGGATCATAGCGGATGGAGATCTGTGGACTCTGTCAATCCTTACTAGAGTTAGACGTGACGATATGTATGTATGTAATTTATAAAAAAAAAATTAAAATTTTGAAAAGATTTAAGGATTAATTTTTTTATAGGAAAAGTAAACAAACTAGGTCAGTAAGTCACATAATGATAACATATAGGTTTTATAGTATATACATTTGGTGTAATTATACAGTTCACTGCTGTATATTGGTCTCGTTCAAATTTAAACGTTTCCATAAGACCCAACTTTGGCATGCAGATTGGGGATCACAAGCAGATTTTTATAATTCAAGTAAATGCAATATTTCCCCCATCTTACTGGTAAATGGGAAAAATAAGTAAGCTCTATTTTATGCCAGAAGTCACAAAGTAATATATATCTATTGAGTGAAAAAACTATTGGACATTTGTACATTCTGCTAAGAAGGCAGCAATTCAGTATATATTGATTTCAGGTAATCTGTCAAGGCTTTTGCGAAGTGCCTCCATTAATGGGTATGACGCTATCCTCAGTTGCTGTGGCGTTAACCCAGGGATACCGTCATCATAGACTTCAACTGGGCTTCAACAGCGGGGATCACAACATATCGAGGAACATACTACCCGAGTGTTCAATTACTTTGGACTCAGTTGTCAATATGTGTGTTTTCGACTGGTGGCATCCAAAGTATCCACATTTTGACAACCAACTACCCTCCAATGTTAAGGATGACGAACCAGTACCTATGTTGAAAAAAGATTTTTTTACAGCTTGTAATGGGGACTTGTAAAGTGATCATTTTACATAGTATGTGATAAATAATATATTTTACTTGTTTACATTTGTTTAATTTTTTAAATATATCCTGTTTTCACATCCACAAGGATCTATTGTATATCGGTAAATTCAATGTATAACAATCCTCGGGCTGATATACAACTTTTTGTAAATAGGATGTGTAGCCACTTCCTAAAAATAAACTCTCGAATTCCACGATTATAAATATACCACAAAGGTAAAGGTAAGCAATGTCTGCGGGGTTTCTTTCGCCGTTTCTTCAGAAATATGATTGTGGGCGGTCTGACGTATTCAAATGACATTTTGTATGTGAAAAAATAATGAATTTGAATCAATCATGTTCTGATCCCGAAAGCACCGGATTAAACCCGGCTGTTATCGGTCACAGCTGTGTCTAATTCTATTTCGAAATCCCCTTTATACTATTTAAAATAAGAGAATCCCCTCCTAATTGTTCTAAATAATGATATCTTTATATAAAAAAGAATATCACCATATTTATACCTATTGCTTAATAAAGCTATTCAAAATAAAATAATAAACACGCCAATTGTTTTACCGTCCATTCCTACACTAAAATTGACAAGGTTACACTTGTAAATTCAAGTTTACCATGAATGAGTTAAATAAAATATCATAAAAGCTTCATTGAAAATGAAAAATAAATCATTGAGACTTCGCGCATAGTTTTTAGTTTTAAAAGATAAATAGTACCGTATCCGTATATATAATATTAATACTTGGATATTGTATTATGAAAATCAGGATTGAGTATCAGAAGCCTGAAATATCAAAATATAAAATATTTCCCTAATATTTTTCTATCTCTCTTGCTAAGCATTATACGGAAATTAACTAATAGTTAAATATAGATAATATATTTACTGAGAATTAAATAACATAAATAATGCCATCTATTGTTTACTTACTAAACACAAGCGGGTAATAATATTACTTAATAAAAAAAAATGTATCTGATACAATGAATGCCAAGGTTCTTGTACATTGACCATATAATCTTGCTTACAAAACTAATATATCTGCATGACCTTTTGGTCGAGTCAGTTTAGAGCGAAGGTTCTTAAACTGGATAATACAACCTACTATAGGGCGTAGTGATAACCTGAGCTTATTTTTGGGGTGCAGCGATATTCGATTAAAACGTTGCAATCTTGCTAGCGAAAATATAAATTATTAGAATTTAAAAATTAGGAGTTCTGTGGTCTCTGCCAATCCGTACAGGAGTTAGGCGTGAAGATATTTATATATATGTAGATTGTTGATAGACAAATGAACTAGACTCTGACAAGTGAAATAAAAAAATATTAAAGAGTCCTGATTTAATTTGATACAAGTAATAACAAGTTGAAAATGGACCAGTAAATTTTAATTGATGGTAGGTCGTAGGTATAAATTTATTTGGGTTCAGAACTAAAATGTTTGAGAGCCACAGGCTTAGAGAATCGTTGGATTCGTCTCGAGCCACACATGGTCTAGTAGGAGTTTGCATTTGATTTAAGTCTGTTGTGCGTTTAAGATGTATATTTTTTTTCTTATTTATAGTTATATTGCGGTAAGTTGAATTTTAGCTAGGTCCCCAATTTTATAACTTTATTTGAATGGTATAGACATTGACTATGCCAACCTGTGGGGTTTTGATTTCATTTATTCGTTTAATTGCTGGAATATATATTTTTTTCGTTGGTATTTTGAAGTACATATGATCTGCGATTACCACAATAGCATTTACAATATAATTGACTTTTAATGATACTTTATTGATAATAATTTACATTATTGAAACAGCCTTCTTAACTATGTTACAAGTTAAACATAAGTTATATTACTTTAGAGACTATTTTCGCCTTTCTAAAGTTTATAAAGAAACAATGTAATGTTTTTGAAGCAACTCACCGGTCCAATCAAATTATGACTTTGGAAGTAAAAAAAACAAGCTTTTTTTATATGGTATAGGAGGGTAAACGAGCTAATGCGTCACCTGATGGAAAGCAATCAATATTTACAATCAATATAATTATTTTCGGCCCGCAGGCCCAGTATTCGATTAAGCTATTAAAGCCAATAGGCTCCCATTATAGACATCTTCGAATTAAATAATAATTTAAATATTTTTTTTTTTTAAAATTATAACTTATTAATAAAATGACTTATTACTAGATAGAATAAGAAAAATTACAAAGATTAAAATTATAATTAAATTATTGCATTATCCTATTGAAATTAAATTAAAAGTCATAAATCAGGCGTTGATTGCATTCCACCAGGCGTGTCACCTGATGGAAATTCGCAGCGCTATAGGCAATGCGGAAGCGTTGCCGATCTTTAAGGAAAGTGTCATTGTGGCAGTGGGAGAGGGGGGGGAGGATGTTGGGCCTCCGTAACTCAGCCGCTCCCCGTACGAAGCGCGTAGCTAAGCTATCACTCAGACGCCGGTTTTCTGCTGGAGTGTGGTACTTCCCCGGGCGAGTCGGCCCAATCATGCTACAGACAAACATTATGCCATTCTTGACAAAGTATTCGTCCGCAGCGTGGCTCTACCACTATCAAAAGCCTTTTTGATAGTAATAGAGCCACGCTTTTTTTTTATCCAACAAATGTGTCCAGCCCATTGCCACCTCCGACGAATTTCTGCATTCCGAATTCTATCCACCAGAGAAACTTCGAGCATAGCCATAGCACTCTGAGCGACTTTGTTAAGCTCATATGTCCTGGCAAAATTTAATCGTTTTTATATTTCATTATTATAATAAATATAGGCAAGATTTTGTTTTAATATGAACATGTTACGCCGTACATAAATAAAGCTAATATTATAAAAATTAGATACCGCAGGGAGCTTCACTTCGCTACCCTTCTATTTGGTACGATTCGTTATGAATCTCCAACATATTTATATAATAAATTAACATGGCCCCCGTAAACAAAATAGCGCTCGCGATACCAGGGTGTCTAGGTCATCATTGGTTGTTCCTCGCCATTTCGTGACTTGCATACTATAAATATGTTTAAAATAAAAATATTTAATGTTAAGTATGCAAATTAGGAACTTGTTCTTTTGGTTGCGGTGAATTTATTACATGAATTAGTTATTTTTTTAATTTTATTGTGTTTTATGTGTATTATATAAGTATGAGAAGTAGTATATAATAAATAGATGTATATGTGTGTGTCCGTATCAATGTCGTCACTGTGGTGGTCAGTTCTCGCTGAAAACCAGCGCCAGGTGCTCCAATAGAACGCGTGGCATATGTTGATTAAGACCTATTTTATGACACTTATAAGATTAAAATTATTATTTTCTTTTTGTTTTGTTTATTTGTATATTATAATATTATTAAGTTTCAATGTAATTTCTTGTAAAAAAAAGCTTTTCTATTTTTATTATATACCTATATAATCAAAAATATATTTATTCCTTTAATCTATATCTAATCACTGATGTCACACTGGTTCTTTTGAAAACCCGAACGTAAGCCAGTTGCTCTTATAGAGCGCCTGGCTTACGTTCAGTATGAACCATTTGTCAAATAAATGTTTTTATGTTTTTATTTTCTAAAATTATTTAAAATTTAGGTAAATTAAATTTATTTCAGGTATCTCTAGCAGATATACCGGTGGCACCACCTGTGAGGTGTGGAGAAATTCCAAGCATTGTAAGTATAATGTATATCTATTTTTATCTCGCATCGTCTCTAAACGCTGATATTAATAAGCGGCAGTGATTTCTTGTTGACATGACCTAGTTTTCTTTTATTTAAAAAAAAAATATGTCAAGAGACGAGCGTATGCGTTCACAAAATGGCGGCAACGCATCTGAGACGTCACCGACGTTCGTTTGCCTGCTCTAATTTATAAAAATATTCGGTGCTTAAATTACATGGGATTATAATTTTCAGATTTACACTTGTCTGGGTAACCCGAAGGTGGTGAAACATGAGGTTTCCATCAAGTGTGACAAAACTAGTTCACAGGTAATTATTTATTTAAATATATATATATTAATTCTGAGAATCGTGGGCGTGGAGATGGGAATGAAAATCAATGATACACTTTTTGCAGATAATGGATTATAATTTCCTTCAGGACATTTCACTTCAGATATAAATCACTTTAGACACAAATCACTTATACTATCAAATTGAACAATTAGCCATGCTTCGCAGAAATGGTGCGCTAACATCTCAATTCGAACTGTCCGAATAGACGCTCCACTAAAAGGGCGAACAAAGACCACCCACTTTTTGCTTTTGACAAAGATAACAAACGCTTGTCGTTGACTAAAATGACTCATTCTTTGTCGTTGACAAAGACAAATCTCTCTCGGCGCTGAAGCGCCGTCATATAAGTTGGTAGAAGTCGATTTATTGAGACTAAAATTACATTTGTGTATTTAGTACAATCCATATTCCGTTTGAGTGGTTTTAGTGACCAAGATCTTCAGTAATGAGTGACCGATTAAAGAAGTAATAAGTAATAATACAAAAAAAAAGGAATCACTAATGAACTGATTCTATTTAGTGCTATTTTTTCAGTGCGAAAGGATGACCTGTCTTTTTAGGGAGTCTGGTTGGATGACAGGAGACAAGGTGGACCAGACTAAAGTGTTGGAGCATTTCGATGAATTCGCAAAGGAACATCCCTCGTGGAGCTCCGCAGTAGACCAACTGAAAACAACTTGCCTGACGAGCGACCTGCCTCCGCAAGGCGTATACCTCGACTGTCCAGCATACGACGTCATGTTGTGTGCTTTGACCAGTTTCATCAGGGTAAGTTTTCATCGACAGAGGCGATATGAGAATTTTTAAAATTATGTACATACCTACAAATACAATACTTGGATAATTACTTTCATAATCCACCGGTATATCTGCTAGTAAAGGCTAGCAGATATAGCCTGTTTTGGTGTAACTATGAATGATAGAATAAGAAATGAAGATATAAGAGAGCGATGTGGAGTGAAAGAAGGTGTTGTAACAAAAGTTTAGAAAGGTACGCTTAAATGGTTTGGGCATATAGAGAGAATGGATGAAAGACGACTGGCAAAAGAAATTTACTTTGTGAATGTGGATGGAAGGGTCGGTAGAGGAAGACTAAGGAAAACATACCTTGATTAAATTGCTGAAGTTTTTAAGAAAGGCCAGGTCAAGAGTACCCTTAACCGGTGGCCTTGCATGAGGAGAATAATGAGCATGGAGGAAGCAAGGGAAGTATGCCAAGATTGTAGCAGATGGAGATCTGTGGTCTCTGTCTACCCCTACGGGAGACAGGCGTGACGATATGTATGTGTGTATGCATACTTGAAGTAGACATGAAAATTTAGCTATTCAATATAGAGACAGAAGCGATCTGCAAAGTCTTCTTCTTTTCTTTGATGGCAACCAGTCACAACTATTATGCCAGTGTTAAATAAAATATGTAAACATCAAATCTCTTGAAATATAACAAGTTAACTTATCACGTTACGTCTTGATAAAATGGTGGCCATTTTACCAAAAACTTCTATGGACTTTTTCAGTCCACTTAAAAAGTCACGATACACGCATTTGTTTCATATCACTTCACTTATACGCCTTAATCGAACTGTATTGCATAACACACCACCATAATTTAACAATGTAACTGATAATAATTCAAGATTATGAAAATGAAATAAAAACACAACGTTAGCGTGAAATGCTAACTATATATACTTACAAAATGACTATATATACTTACAAAATGGCCGTAGAAGGGCTTGAAATAATTGATCTTGAATGTGTGTCCTTTTAGAATTGATTCTATATAATAATATTTCATATCCAGTGATTTCATTCATAAAGCTAATTTTACAACGTTCATATCGACGCAAAAAAGGAAAAACGTAGTAAACCGCAAAATGAAAATCATACCATAAAATTCTAAAAAAAATTGTATCTGATCACTTTATAACAGACACCACAAACTTAAAATTTCTGAAAAAATTGATCAGATACAATTTAAAAACTTTTACACTTAAAAAACAGTCTCTCTCGTAACTTCTTTCCACGCACAACCAGAACCAGCTACCCTCGACGGTCTTTCTGAACGGATACGACATTGGAACCTTAAAAAAACAAGCCTATACATACCAAAAAGGCTGGCAGCGCTTCTGCGACTCCAGCGGTGTCGCGGTTGTCTATGGGCGGCGTTGATTGCTTTCAATCAGGCGACATGCTTGCTCGTTTGCCCTCCTATCCTATAAATAAAAAAAAAGTTTCAACGCTCTAGTAAATTTCCTATTGGTAGTAGAGCTGTGAGATTAGTCACAGTATTTTTTTTGATCCGATTATGCAAAAAAAAATTGTGACATCTGGGCCATTAACTAGGTTTTCGCTCGACATGCATCGATATGGAGGAGTTGAGAAAGATAAAATAAGATAGAGAAAAAAAATTTGAAAATGTAATGTATTTTGGTCGAGTTTTGACCTCTGAATGACCGCTAATTATCATGTATTATTCCTCAGAATGCTAAGCCGTCCCAGTGGTCTACTATACCCAACTGCTCTTACCCACGCCAATTCGCCGCCGCATGTCCAGTATGCCCCACAGACTGTTTCGCCCCCCTCATCCCCACGGGATCCTGCAACTCATGTCGCCTGCTACCACGCTCACCGTAATGGAGTTTTATGTTTAATACATGGAACTCGTCGTTGGGCATGTCATTGAAGACCGTTCAATATTATTTCTAATAACTGGAGAAAAATAAAGTGTTGTTTTTGAATTTGTCTTTTATTATTTTCACACACGTAAGTCGCAAAAAATCCTATAAAACGCTTGCGAAGCTCGTACAAACGTTATCGCTATGATACGCTTGTATCGATACAAACGTTATTATAACGCCATTCGCATATGTTAACTATGTATATAAATTCATGGAAGGCTTGTTAGGGAATAGCATTCAAGACCGTTCAATATTATTTTCAATTTTTGAAGAAAAATAAAATGTTATTGAATTTATCTATTTTTATTTTCACACACGTAAGTCGCAAAAAATCCTATAAAACGCTTGCGAAGCTCAATTGTATCGATACAAACGTTATTTTGACGCCGTTTACATAAGTTAATTAAGCTATATGTATATAAATTCTTGGACGGCTTGGTCGGGAATAGCATTCAAGACCGTTTAATATTATTTCGAATCATTTAGGAAAAATAAAGCGTTGTTTTTGAATTTATCTATTTTTATTTTAATGGAAGTAAGTAATAAAAATTCCTATAATACGCTTGCGACGCTAGATTGTATCGATACAAATGTTATTTTGACATTGTTCACATACGGTGACTAAGCTATATGTATATATATTCAGTCGCGTTTTTGCAATAATACGAATGTATATTAGTGAAAATAAGTATGTGTGGATATAATTCTTAGATTGTGAGTTTTTTAAAATGAAATAACTAGATATGAGTGAAATTTTAAAATTAAATAAATAAAACATTTAGTTTATATTTAAATCCTTTATTTTGTGATGATCTAAGCTTACCATTGCTTCATAAGGAGGTTTCCTGATCGGCGATGAAACACCGAAACTCTCTATATACCCCATCTTTTAATAATACAATAACTACTTAAAATAAACATATAAGTCAGGTTACATTGGTTACATATAGTATAAAAATACTATTTAATAATTATATTATTAAATTATAGCCGATAGAAGGATTCAGTTAGGCTGGGAAGCATTTAGGAAACTTCGTCATGTCTTCTCATCGCCCATACCTCAGAGCCTTAAGACAAATGTCTTCGACCGGTATGTCGTACCTATACTCTCCTCCAGCGCCGCAATGTGGATACTGACAGGCCGTCTGCTTCTCAAGCTCAGAATGTTATGGAGAGAGCTATGCTCGGAATTTTTCGCCAGAGAACCAAAGTCACTGACATAGTCCTAGAATTAACATACTGAAGTAGCAATGGGCCGGTCACGTTTGACGGAGATCCGACAATCAAAGGGGAGTAGATGAATGCTGGAGTGGAGACCGCGTCTCGGCACACGTAGTGTGAGACGCCCCCCCGGCTAGATGGTGCGACGATCTGCGTAGTGCGGCTGGCAGAAACAGGATGCTGATGCGTCAAGCCGAAGATCGGGCTAGGTGGCACTTCTTGGGGGAAGCCTATATCCAGCAGTGGACTGTACCAAGTTGGTAAGGATGATGATGATATTGTGGCTTTCCTTTACATCGTATGTCATGTAGAACTATACAATCAAACAGTTTTAAATTCATAAAATTGTAATTATTCATTCGTAGTAAACAACAAAACGATAAACCTATTTACATTTACGGCACACTAAAGCGGAATCGACCCTTAGGAGTTGTGAAACTAATGAATTCCTTAGTACACTGGCCTCGTATGACCGATACATTTAAAGAGGTCAGTGGCAGCTATCAAATATCTCATGTGGGTAGTTATAAGTCACGTTGCTTGTTAAAATTTTATCATATCAGCACGGCTAGGCAGTTTCATCAGTAAGTTTTCATCGACAGAGGCGATGTGAAATAAAGAAAACGAAAGAAAGAGGGAGAATTTTTAAAATTATGTACATACCTACAAATACAAACTTGGATAATTACTTCCCCGTACCTCACAGTTGGTGCCACCGGTACATCTGCTAGTAATACCTGGAGATACATGGAAATTTATCTATTCAATATAGAGAAAGAAGCGTCAGTACAGCTATATAATATTTTTTTTTATATATATATAATCACGCCTATCCCCCGCAGGGGTTGGCAGAGACCACAGAGCTCCATCCGCTACCATTCATCGCAGCGAAACGGCTCTCCATTGGTCGCTTCTCACCCTCGTGAGAATCAGGACGTGACGGGTGGCGGACCACGTCGCTGTCATTTTTCAACGAATTAGGTATATTAAATTCATTTTAGTGAATTCTACAAGTCGCAGGGGAGGATGGAGGTCAGCCCCAGCAGAGCCCTGCGTGAGGTAAGGTACTATAGTACCCGAGGGAGCCCGATCCCGGGACGGTCGGTACGCTTGCGACTAAGCTCGCCCTTAGTCTTCTAGTCTTCTTAGTCTTCTTCATCTTTTGGCACGGCAGACCGTGTATTGGCGGAGAGGAAGGGAAAGGATAGACAAGAAAGGAAAGGGTAGGAACGGAAATGCGGATTGGGGGAGTTACCAGACTCGGAATGAATATTTATAAATCCATCGGAATGAATATTTATTCCGATGCGGGAATCGAACCCGCGACCATTGACTCCGTGGGCGGAGGGCCTCGCCACTGAGCCAATTGGTCGTCGTAATAATTATCGTAATAATTTTCATACAATAAATTTGAATATGGTTAGGACCAATCATATCCACCAGAGAAACTCCGAGTATAGCTCTCTGCATGATTCTCTGAGGATCTTTGAGCTTATGGAACAGGTAGACTGTTAATGTCCACGTTTCTGCATCATGAGATAGGTAGGGTACACTGGTCAAAGATTTTTGTCTTCAGCAACCGTATCCGCAACGTACCCACACTAAATTATAACCTCCCCTGCATAAGGTTTATCTTCTTATCTATATATGAAAAAATCAATTGCAGTTATCTATGGGCGGTGTTGATTGCTTTCATCAGGCGTCGCGCTTGGTCGCACAGTAAACCGGCACTTGAGTGGTAGCTTAGCTACCGGGCTTTGTCTGGTGAGCAGTCGAGATCCGGAGACCTAACCCCCTCCTATCTCTTAAAAAAAATAATAAGTCAATTCCTCATTTTTAATCTGCTTAATATCTTATAAAAGAGATTTTTCTCTCCGATGTAAAACTAAAATTAATTATATTTAATTAATGAATTCATATTTGAAAAAACTTGTATTAACATCATGTGTCATCTACTACAAGTTTAAAAAATGTATTTGAACTTGAGCTTATGGATAAAAAAGTATTTTATTAACGGATGAAAATTTGAACATGATATATATGACTTGATATATACAGGGAGAGAGTGAACTATTATATTATAGTAACAGCAGGAAAAAAGTTTAAAAACTTTCTGGCCTAGCCGTATCGTGAGTCTCGATGACTCATATAGGTAATCAAAACTCTACCGCGTTTGATCATATCGAACGAAGTCCCTAAGTGCTGATTTCCTGAAGCCCCGGGTAGCTCCACAACGCATGCGTCACCCCCGGTCTTGCGCGCCCCGTGACACCTGTCAAAAGCAGTTAGTACCATCCACGGACCCTGACGTCATTGGAAACCTGGTAGTGGAAAAAGGGAAAACTCCTTCAAAATTAGCTCGGGGAAAACATGTAACGCACAGGTAAAATTTTTAATTATTTATCTGTGTCCATTTGCACGGCTTTGTCATTAAAATTAAAAAAATATATATTCTTTAATATACATACATATATTCAAATTTCGAATGACTAATTTTTTAATCGTAATAAAATCTTTTTTGATTGAAATGAATAAAACCTCTTTATATAACTTCAACAATCGTCCATGTTTGATATCTAAATATAGAATGTTTTGCGTATTGACAATTATCTAAGGCGCTTGCCTGTTGACCTTTGATCATAATTGAAAGATTTTTACCCTGTGATACGTACAAACGTCTATATTTAGACAAACGTATCTAGAAGTTTCCGTTGGAATAAATTATAAATTTTGGTTTAGTTGCTTGGAACAATTGGTTACTGAAATGTTATCCGTAAAATAATTCCTCTTTTCTTTTTCTTATTTAATTGCAATTAGCCATAACTATTATGCCGGTGTCAAATAAAATTATATCAAATATCTTGAAATATAAAGTCAACTTGTCACGATATGTTCTGATAAAATGGTGGGCGTTCTATCAAAACTTGCATGGACTTTTGTATTCAAGTTAAAAAGACACGATACATGCATTTATTTCATTTCATTTCACTTCTAAGACTTAATGAAACTATGTTGAGTAATACGCCACCAGAATAAATAATAAACAACAGATTAAACAATATAACTGATGACAACATTAGAATAATGAAATAAAAATACAACGTCACTGATGTAACTCGGCGGGAAAAGTTATACCTATTTTTTTATTTTAATATTTGTTTATAGATTATAAATTAGTATTTTTTACAAGTTTGAGGTCAGATATACATTATAGCGTTCAAATTTGGTAACGGAACGATATATAAATGAATATTGAATCCACAATCTTTAATTTATTTACTTTAAGTACACTAAGGTGTATATATGTATATGTGTGTATGTGTGTATGTATGTATATAATTTTATATTTGATTATGGCTTTTATATTTGTTTATTAATATTTTTTACAAGTTTGATGTTAGATATACATCATAGCGTTCAAATTTGGTAACGGAACGATATAAAAATGAATACTGAATCCACAATCTTTAATTTATTTACTTTAAGTACACTAAGGTTGTATATATGTGTGTATATATGTATATACTTTTATATTTGATTATGGCTTTTATATTTGTTTATTAATATTTTTTACAAGTTTGATGTTAGATATACATCATAGCGTTCAAATTTGCTAACGGAACGATATATAAATGAATACTGAATCCACAATCTTTAATTTATTTACTTTAAGTACACTAAGGTTGTATATATGTGTGTATATATGTATATACTTTTATATTTGATTATGGCTTTTATATCTGTTTATTAATATTTTTTTCTATCTTTTCTATCATCGTAACGATAATGTACCACCAACCTACATCAAATTATCTTTATAACATTATGTCCATCATACGGTTGTCTGGAAGAAATCGTTATTAGCTACAAAACCGCCATTTTTATATACATATTACAATCAATAATTGTATAAGTAATAATATTGTATAACAAATAATTGTTTTTTTTGGTGTACAATAAAAATATATCTATCTATATATGTAAGGAATCGCTTAAGAAAATTGTCGTTGTTAAATTTAATATTAGTATAAAATTTACTTATTTTCTCACTCCGCTGGTTCAGTAGCCCGAAGTGGACCTTGGCCTCCACAACGAGAGTACTTAATCTATTTCATCCTTGCTAATTGCTGACTTGAAGTTCACGCTGGTCAGTAGAATACGATTTATTCATATAGACTGAAAAATGTACTTTGCGGTTGTTTTCGAATAGTCAGTTACAGATCAAATAAACAAAATTCGGCATATTGCCAATTGTGTGAGGAGGTTTTTTCTTTGGGGAGGATAATGCTGCTAGGTAATAAGTTAGTTTGTTGAGAACGGTAATAAACTGCTATAATACAACGTAATACGTAAGATTTTCGATTTATCAATTAATCAACAGCCTGCGGCAGTCCACTATTGGACATAGGCCTCCCCCAAGATGCGCAACCTAGCCCGATCTTCGGCTTCATGCATCCAGTTTCTGCCAGCCGCCCTGCGCAGATCGTCGCACCATCTAGCCGGGGGGCGTCCCACACTACGTTTACTGAGATAGGCAAAGGAAGTGGCTCAGCTTTTACTAACAGGGTAAGGGATTCCCCTGTAGCGTTGATTTTCAGCCACTCCCTTCCCACAAGATGTTATGAGGGAGTAGGCTTGGGAGCGTGCGTGTGTACGTGTGTTTATGTGAATGCGCGCACATGTGTGTGTTGGATTCAGACTACTTTATTGAATTTTGGTTTCTTTATGTCAAATTCAACAACGACTAACCCGTGATCGCTTAAACAACGATTATGTATGTACTTTAACTTTACGGTACGAAAACACCGCTGGAGGTAGCCGGTTCCACAGGCTAGCGGTGCGCGGAAAGAAGTTTCGTGGAATTGTATAAAAGATTCTTCTTCTATGTCGTCATGCTCTTGACAGAGCAATCGTGGTCGTTATTTATCGTTGTGGTCTATTCAACCAGACGTCGCGATTCATCCCTCACGGCTGACGTCTTCATGCATTCATGTAGACTTATTGAGAGCGGTCTTCGTCTGGTCTATCCACCGCATCGGAAATCTGCCACGCACTCGGGTTCCTTCCAATTTTCCTTGCACTACTTGACGCTTAATGGAGGTGGTGGTATGTTATAAAAGATATTCGACTCAAACAAACCAAATTGCTCAAAACATCAGACACGATGACGCAAGACTTCCATTATCCGGTTCTGAACGTCGCTCTTTACGCGTCGATTCGCTCAAGTAATCAACTTGATTATCGCGTCGAGAAATACGTTTAAGCTATCATCTCATTTAGAAAATTAAGCACCGGCTTTGATCTTACCCGGATGAAATAAACATAGTCAATAGATCAAGTTGTGCTGAATTATCATTCCTTAATTAATGGTACGTGGTTAAATGGATCTTGGGAAAGTGATCAAAAAATAAAAACCCGTGTTGTAATCGCTCGTAGCTCCTTCAACAAGATGGAACGTGTTCTTTGTAATTGCTGCCTCAAACTTTCCTTTCCTTGCGCATTAGAATGCTCCACTGTTACATCTGGCCCGTTCTCTGACAAAGTTCTACGAGTTGCTTACCTGGGTCATAGCATGAGACATGACAGGTACAAGTTGCTGCAACTGATCATGATGCGAAAAATCGTGGACAAAAGACAAGTTGGTCGAAAAAGAAAGTCTTGGCTACGTAATATCAGGGAGTGGACCAGGATAGCGAGTGCTCCAGAACTGCTGCAACTCGCGAAGAAGGAGGCGAGTTGTGCTGTATTGGCTGCCAACCTTCGCAAGTCGGAGAGACACTCTTAGAAGAAGAATTAATTGTAACTAGTGATCCAAATTCGATTTAATTAATCGTTCTTTTACTTCTTTTATAATTTCTACTATTACTTCATTCCCTATTCTATCATTCAAAGTTGTCCCACACACACTTCGCATATGTATATAGTATAACATTTCACTCAAAATTACAGTGTTGAAACACGTTCTTGTAAAGTGAAGGTGCTGATAAATTGTTCTGGGGAGTCTCGAGTGCCGCCGTGAGTTTCTCAACTTTAGTCACGACACCTTCTTTCACTTCACATCGCTCTCTTGTTAAGAAAGAAAACTGACTGAACCAGGGCGCTCTTAAGAGACGTGACGGTTCCCGTTGATATTTCCATAACGGACGAACCCTCACTGAGGTGGTGTCGATCCTCGGCACCCGTCAGTAACTTCCATAAAAAAAAACCCGAGCGGTACACGAATAAGGCCGAAATAGCACGAAGGCGCGAGCGCCGCACCTACACCTACTTGAGTTTACAAATTCCATCAATCTGTCACCGCGTTGCTTTGAACACTTAACGTATGACAAGCAAAAACATTCAATGGCAGATCGTGTTTACGTTATAATAAATCATTATTTATTATATTAGAATAAGTATTTGAATAATATTTAGTGTACTAATATTAAGATTTTAAATTAAACTTACTGTTGTAAAATTACACATTAAAAACATGTAGCTTTCCGTTACAACTTTTCCACGCACATAATTGATTATTTGATCGACCTCCGCATCATTTTGTGCACCGGCCGACTACAATCATTTCGTGTTATCTTAAGCGATAGTGATAAGTATGGGTTATGATTGGGACTAATGTATGGAAATATTACGTTGATATTCTGTATGTCTATACTGACGAAAATATTTCTCATCACTTGAATGACGTTAAGGCAGTATTTTATTTACATCACTAGCCGACCCGGTAAACTTCGTACCGCCTAAGAATCAATAAATAAAATAACTGAACGATAATTGCAGAATGTTTCAACTTTAGTAAAAAATGTGGTCAAAACTTACTCAAAGAAATGAAAAAAAAACTTCACTTTTGAATTTAATTTGATTTCTGAACGACCTTGAAATTTAATTGATTTCTGAACGACGGGACGAACATCAAATATTTGACAGGTAGGATAGTTTCTAAGGGAAAACGAAATTGTTGCTTTTACTATATTCCTAATATTTTTATCATATTTACTCACCTTTTAAACCTTCCCTGGACTTCCAAAACTAATTCAAAATCAAAATTAGCGAAATCGGTCCAGCCGTTCTCGAGTTTTAGCGAGACCAACGAACAGCAATTGATTTTTATATATATAAGATTTAACAAGGAGTCAGTGGAGTGTATTAAAATAATGAATGATTTGAACCGGCAAGCCTAGAAGTCTCTATTCACAATTGAACTATACCTTCAAGAACATGTCTATACATTTATCAAAAGCCGGCAATGCGTGCAATATCTCTGATGACAATTAGGTTTTTAAACATTAAGTAATAAAAATACTACAACGTTTAAAAATAAAAAAAAATCAAAGGCCTGAATGAAATGAGGACTGCCGACGAAAGTGAAAACTTAAAACTCAATTTTGTAATTTGAAACTTATTGTAATATTAAATGCTGCTATGTGTCACTACAGAATGTTGCTGACGCGACACACATAATCTTTATCCATCCATGAAGCGTCCAAAGCTCACACATACATTCGGGTATATACAATGTGTTGTGATGCGTGTACGTAGGCAGCTGCGCGCGCATTAACTGTGATTAAAGTATGCATATAGCTATACTTATAGCTATAGATATACCTTAATATTAGCATGTAGCTGACGCGAACCCATAGATTTATTCCCTACTAAAAGTCGTGTAACGCGGCTATAGAAGTTTTCACTTCAAAATTCAATAACTTCCACGAAGAAGAGAATTGCAGGTTTTATTTTATAAAAATAATTTTGTCTAAATGTGGATCGCCACTCGGGCATACTCTTATAATCTAGCCACAGTATTCTGTGCCACTCGCTGTAGTACTGACGTCGGGATGCCGTTAACCTCCCGAAAGATACTTTCTTTCAGTACTAAGGTGATCGTCGGGTTTTTTTTTATATAGACTTTACTTTTAATGTACCTTTACAGAAAAAAGTCCATAGGGGTGAGTTTTAGCGACCCGGATATCCAGGGGATACCGCCGAAACGGCCTATTAATTCGTTTGGGGAGAAATCACGTAGAATCTCCATGGTCTCTAGCAGTGTGAGGCGTGGCTTCATCTTTTTGTAACCATGTGCGTGAAGTGAAGGCAGGATGTGTTCTCAATATTAGCAGAAGATAATCAGTAAGCTTGCGTTTACTGATTATTCGACATATGACCTAATTTTTCATGTCCATGTCATCGGACATTCTATATTTATGGGTGGTATGCTTCCCATACAGAAAACATGTCGTCTACATGCTTTATTTTTTGTCTTTCTTTTATAGAAAAATTACACTTAACAATATGGCGTGTTAAAAGTTAAACTATATATTAATACATACATACATACATATCATCACGCCCGTCTCCCGTAGGGGTAGGCAGAGACCACAGATCTCCATCTGCTACGATCTCGGCATACTTCCTTTGCTTCCTCCACACTCATTATTCTCCTCATGTAAGCCCGCCGGTTAAGGGTACTCTTGACCAGGTCTTTCTTAAAAAATTTGGTTCTTAAAAATTTGGTCAAGGTATGTTTTCCGTGGTCTTCCTTTACCGACCCTTCCATCCACATTCGCAACGTCTTCCACTCTATATGGCCAACCCATTTAAGCATCCATTTTTCAATTCAATTTATATTAATAGACGAAGAAAATTAGACGAATATCAAATATTTGGTACATGGTAAGCAAAACACGCTCAGAAAGCTATGGAGAGATACTCCGAGTCTCTCTGTTAGATATGATTCGGAATGAACACGGATTTGTTTGTCAGAGAACTAAAGTCGCCGACATAGCCTTTCGAATTGACAAACTAAAGTGGCAACGGGCCGCTCACGTTTGTCGGAGATCCGACAATCGTTGGAGCAAACGAGTGCTGGAGAGGAAACCGCGTCTCGGTAAACGTAGTGTGGGACGCACCCCGGCTAGATGGTGCGACGATTTACGCAAAGCGGCTAGCAGAAACAAGATACGTGAAGCCGAATATCGGGCTGAGTGACATTTCTTAGGGGAAGTTTAGTAATTTTTTTTTTTAACACTTCTTTCTTAATCCAGCAGTGGACTACCGCAGGCTGTTGATAATCAAGCAAACATATAAAAATCTAAGGTCGATCGTTCGAATATAAATTCAAATGAATTCAATTGGAGACAGGGCGCAAACATGTATTAATTTTATCAGATATATTGTAATTCTGCGTAGATAAGTATTTGTAAACACACGTACAACATTGTTGTGTTTTATTTTAGTCTTTGAAATCGTTTATAGTAATTTATAAAATTGACTATACATTATCTATAAAGATGTATTTATATATTTAACCTGATTTTTGTGGATATTATTTGTATAGGTGATGTGTGAAAAGTGTTTTATTAAAATCCGAGAAAGTAACTCGAAAATAGTGTAGAGTTTGTTCTAATTGCATGTGTTGGTGATCGTGTGTGTTTTTTTATATTTCACTTCGAATATTTTCTACGTGAAGTATATTTCAAATGAGGATGATTGATTTTGCCGCGAAACATGTGTTTTGTATCCTGCACATAACATAGTTGTATGCACACAACATGTATTTTTATAGAAACATTATTTTTATGGGATAAGAAGGCGTGTCACCTGTTGATATTAAATCTACCACTTTCAAATAAGGTATATTCGGCCTATAGCCTCAGATAAATACGGTCGAATATTCCTTGTTCGAAAGGTGGAAAACCAAATGCAACCACTGGATGCCCTATATAATTATATATTATAAATCAATTGTTAAACATTAAAAATAAAATACTAACATTTATCTATAATAAGCAGAGTAGATACAAAGACCCATGGAAAGGGATGTGCTAGGAGATATGATTCGAAAAGTTTCTGCTTAGGCAGTTCATTTTTATTTTTGAAGTGAAAAATTCTATAGCCGCGTTACACGACTCTGGGTAGGGAAGAAATCTATGGGTTCGCATCAGCAACATGCTAATGCTTAAGCTTTGAGTATAGCTATATACATACTTTAAATATATGGATAGTCAAAAGTTTTACTTAGCTAAGATCCGCAACAAGCAAAACAATAACAGAAAATTAATAATGTGTATTTTTCTGCTGGATTAAGTGGATTTATTTGGAACTTAAACCAAAAACTTACCGAAAATCGGCCATCAATTCTCCACCCACCAACCACTATACACAACACGAAACACACATTACCACTTTTCCATCTTGTAAACGACACGTGTTTCGCCCCAACACTAGGCATCTTCAGGTATAGTAGACTCTACGGAAGACAATCGAAAAGTCATACTTAAAACACAGTTAAAGAGCGCGCAGCTGCCTACGTACACGCATCACATATAATATATGGACTATAAAAAGGATTAACTAGTTTTTTTGAATCCGCAGTTACAATTTTCACCGTCACCATGTTTGAGGGCGCCGTTGCCGGCATCCTGAACCGTCTGCTGGGCAAGTACGTCCAGGACCTGGACACCGAGAATCTGAACGTCGGCATCTTCTCCGGGAATGTCAACCTTACCGACCTCAAGCTCAAACCGGAGGCTTTGGTGTGTTTTATTCTCTCTATACTCTTCTTAATTTCTGACGACCAATTCGAGCCGTGGCGGGGCCCTCCCCCAGCGGAGAAAATGGTAGTGGGTTCGATCCCCACATGTATGATTTATTCCGAGTTTAGTAATCCTGCTAATCTGCATTGGACAAGCGTGGTGGGTTAACAGTGGGACATTATGGGCTGTGAACAAAAATCTCTTTTTTATAGATAGAGAGAGATGAAGTAATACCAGCTTCTATTTTTTTTTATGGGATAGGAGGGCAAACGAGCAAGCGTCTATCTTATATATACCATCTTCAGCGGTATTTTCCGAACCGATACGACCTTGGAACATTTAAAAAACAAGCCTACACATGTCTTGAATATTGATAGCGCTTTTGTAATACATATGGTGTCGCTGATGTCCATGGGTGGAGTTGATTGCTTACCATCAGGTGACACCGTTTGCCCATTTGCCTTCCTATGCGGAAAAACCGCTGGAGGTAGCTGTTTCCATAGCGTGGTGATGCGTGGAAAGAAGTTTCTAGTAAAACACATCGTACTGGATTGCCACTCATCCAGATGATGGGGATGAAACTTGTCTTTGTATCTAGTTGTGTGTATCTAGTTGTTGGCAGCCGGAATCGGAAACGATACTTCGGAGCACTCCCCATTGTAATATTGATAGTATAGCTTGTTGATATATTATAAAAGTCATATATATTTCTTTCTCATATATTAAGATTGAGTATATATATTAAAAGCTGCCTGTTCGTGTGTATACGCATCTACAACAATATACCTCATGAATTAAAACAATTGAACGCAACATTATTTAAAAAAAGACTATGTGAATGGCTAACAGATGGCAATATTTATAATACTAAGGACGTTTTGCTTTAAAAGTTGGATCGAATGTATGTAATAGATGAATCAATTATAATTTTAATGACAGGCGTTACTTTGCGGAAATCCATCACTATGTGGACAGTCAAAAGTTTTACTTAGCTAAGATCCGCGACAAGCAAAACAAGAACAGAAAATTAATAATGTGTGTTTTCCTGCTGGATGAAGTGGATTTATTTGGAACTGAAACCAAAAACTTATTGTGTATAATGGTGGTGTTGTGTATAGTGGTTGGTGGGTGGAGAGTTGCTGACCGTTTTTCGGTAAGTTTTTGGTTTGAGTTTCATATAAGTCCACTTCATCCAGCGGGAAAACACACATTACTAATTTTCTGTTATTGTTTGCTTGTCGCGGATCTTAGCTAAGTAAAACTTTTGACTGTCCACTTAATGCTTTGTAACCGTAAGCGACTTATGTATTTTAGAACTCTATGTATGTAATAATTAATGAAATTTGTACGCCATAAGTGGCAATGTGATGGAGCTTTTAAAAGTCTTTTTATCTTGTTTCACCTCACATTATGCAAATAAAGAATTATTATTACTAATATTTAGCTTTGAATTTCCGCAGTACGAACTTGATCTTCCCATCGATGTGAAAATTGGAACCATCGGTCGGATAAGTTTACAAATACCCTGGTCTGGGCTGTACACGCAGCCCGTAGTCGTTAACATCGAGGATGTGCTCCTGCTCGTCGGACCAGCGATCTCTAACAGCTACTTCGACCCAGAGAGGGAGAGGAGACTCACAAGAGCCGCGAAGAGAAAAATTTTACAGGACCTCGAAGCCGAGAGTGAGATATTGAAGGGCCCTCAGAACTTCTTCGAAAGTCTGTTCACAGCGATAGTGAACAACATACAGATATACGTGAGGAATGTCCACGTGAGGTACGAAGACTCGATTAGCTCGAAAGACGGTCCACTGGCATGTGGGCTTTGTTTACAGAGCATTTCTATTGAGACAACAAATAGGTGAGACTTTAAATGAATGTTATTATATTATTTACTCTGTTATTTCTCGTACAGATAATTTCTATAATAAGTCATTTAAAGCCATAGATTTATTTCATACTACTGAAGTCACATTGTAAAAAAAGGCTGTTTTAAAAAGTATCTGTGACAAAAATAATATAAAATATATAATTTTACTTCTAAATCATACACACACACCCACATTGCATATTACACATACATAATATATTATATAAAATGTTTTTGATTAGTCATAACCAACGATTCTTTATTATTTATTATATATTAAATAATTCTTTTTTACATTATTTTATTGCATGCACAAACTTAAGTTTTTCCATATACCGTATTCTCTATTCTGTTATAGTCGTTCTAGGATTCTGCATACGTATATTTTTAATATAAGTTACGATGAAGTAGTCAGGTGTTACCAAAATACATTACTAAGTGGACCATTAGAATTTTTACTTAGCTAAGATGCGCGACAAGCAAACAAAAATATAAGAATAATAATTTGTTTACTCTTCGACATACTCTCCGAGGAGAAAGGAAATGGAGTAGGACAATCACTGATTGGTATCCGAGGAACCTGAAAAGGAGATGCGGAAGACTACAAAAGATGGGATGATGAAATAAAAGAAGTAGCAGGAAAATGGTGGATTTATCATTAGACTTTTATGAGTGGTAGAGCCACGCTGCAGACGAATACTTTGTCAATAATGGCACATTATTTATCTGTAGCATGAATGGGCCGGCTCGCCCGGAGATGTACCACACACCCGCTGAAAAGAAATGCGTCTGAGTAGAAACTTAGCTACCGCGCTTCGTATGGTGAGCGGCCTGAGTTCTGGATGCCCAACATCATCCCCTCCCACTCCCATAATGTCAGTTTTTTTAAAGGTCGGCAACGAGTCTGCACTGCCTATGGCGCTGTGGATGTGTATGGGCGGCGTTGATTGCTTTCCATCAGGTGATGCGCCTGCTCGTTTGCCTTTCTATCCCATAAAAATAAAAAATGATTACATTTCAGTAAATGGAAGCCTTCAGTGACACCAGTGAATGCCTCCACCGTGTACCAAATGATGCGCATCGAGTCTTTGTCTCTGTACTGGAACCCCACCGCCACGGCCCTGGACGACGTCGAGATAGCCCACATCACGCCCATGCAGTATTACAACTGGAAGCATTACATGCTGACTGGCTTGAATAAATTCTCCATGCATCATGAGGACTTTGAGTTTTGTAAGAGTTTTTGTTTAAAATACATACACACACATATCACTTTGTCAAGAATGGCATATTATTTGTCTTTAGGATGAATGGACTGGCTCGCCCGATGAAGTGCCACACTCCGGTGGAAAACCGGCGTTTGAGTTATAGCTTAGCTACCGCGCTTCGTCCTGTGAGCGATTGAGTTCCAGAGGCCATATCCATTTCCCCTAAAAATATATATACGTTATTTGTTTTTCTTATCAGTGGATGATATTAATCCAGGATAAATAAAGAACATCTAGAATATTG
This sequence comes from Baronia brevicornis, assembly GCA_031353405.1. NCBI lineage: Eukaryota > Metazoa > Arthropoda > Insecta > Lepidoptera > Papilionidae > Baronia > Baronia brevicornis. The sequence continues at coordinate 858,016 of JASFAT010002648.1, read as the reverse complement.
AAGTATTAGGTTTTAATCCAAAATTAATATAACATAAATACATATCGTCACGCTTATTTTCCGTAGGGGTAGGCAGAGACCACAGATCTCCATCTGCTACAATCTCGGTATACTTTCCTTGCTTCCTCTGTTTGCTGGTTAAGGGTTCTCTTGACCTGGCCTCTTCTAGCATGACAATTTAGTCAAGGTATGTTTTCCTTGGTCTTCCTCTACCGACCTTTCCATCCACATCCGCAACGTAAATTTCTTTTACCAGTAATCTTTCATCCATCCTCTCTATGTGCCCAAACCATCTAAGCATCTCTTTCTCAACTTTTATCACGACACCTTCTTTTAATGCACATTGCTCTCTTATATCTTAATTCCTTATTCTATCATTCAAAGTTACCCCACACACACTTCTTATATGTACATAGTATAACATTTGGCTCAAAATTACAGTGCTGAAACCCGTGACTTGCAAAGTGAAGGTGCTGATAAATCGTTCCGGGGAGTCTCGAGTGCCTCGACTCCTGCTTGATGCAGTACTCCAGGACAGCGCGTTACAGCTGTCTCGGAGACAGTACTTATCAATTGACAACTTGCTGTCCTCTTTCAGTCGGATCAAATTGAACAGGTAGGTTTTTTAAATACAGAATGTCCTTGTATCATTGCCAAAAAATTACTCACTTCTAGATTATTCTAGAAGCATTATCTTTTAATTTATAAGATATTGATGATGATATCCTTTCATACAAAATTAGACGTATTGTTTCATACAGATACAAACGTGTGGACACTCTATTTCACGTGTATACGGGTGAATGAACCGCACAATATTGCTATTGTAAATAGGTCATTGATCCCTTTAGTTAGTCAAATGACCTAATTGCCAAAAATTTTGAGAAAAGCCAAGTCAAGAGTACCCTTAACTGGCGAGCGTAAATGTTGAGAGTGATGAGTATGGAGAGAGCAACGAAAGTGTGCCGAGATCGTAGCAGACAGACATCTGTGGTCTGCGCCTGCGGGAAACAAGCGTGATCATATGTATGTATGTAAGAGAGAAGGCGGGTTAGAGACCTTCGTCAAGGATATTTCGACTGTTTCGAATTTGTTAAAAAATGATGGCGACGTGGGTCACCACCCGTCACGTCCTGATTCCCGCGAGGGCGAGACGCGACGAATGGAGAGCCGATTTGCTACGATGAATGTGAGAGGAAGGATCGATGAAAAGATGGATGAGTGTGAAGGAAATAAGGAAGATGTGCCGGGATCGTGGCGGATGGGGGTGGATCCGTGGTCTCCATCTAACCCTACGGGATATTTCGACTGTGATAAAAATTGCAATTTACTTTGCAGAAAATACCGTCACCTACACCCAGGTGTGACGTTATCCAAAGATATAAGAACGTGGTGGAGATACGCGTACAAAGTGGTGGTTGAACAGCGTGTTAGACCGTACACTTGGGCTGCTATAAAAAAGCACAGGGAGAACTACAACGCCTACAAACAAACCTACAAGAGCACGCTGAGGAGTCCCAATGATATTGAGTTGAAACTGGATCTACAGAAGTGCGAGGACAACCTGCCGATAATATCCGTCGTGATCGCGAGGGAACAGGCTAAGTTTGAAGTGAATATATCTTCACTTTAATTTAGCATCATCGTTTCATCTTTAAAAATAAATAATCCTTTAAGTTAATGATGTATTTGATCAGGGGAGAGCCAGCGGTACTGGATCACACTCACACCTACCAAACCTTCCTCCCGTCCACGCTCATCCACCTGAGGGACGCCCGCTCTCACGCGAAATCCTCCTGTCACCTGGCCCCGTGAGGGCGGAGGGTCAGTGACATCCGACGTAGGCATAGGTTCGGCCACATCTCGTTGACGCGAAGTCGTTAAAGGACGCCCAAAAAACGATGGGAACAGCGGCATTTAGGACGGGGGGCCTGTCGTCCCTTTGAGTTGCTGAACGAACAGTGAGGTCCATCTCCGACGCTCGATCTTACACCCCTGTGGGTGTGGATGTCCCCGTAAGAATAAGATTTGATCAGGAACCGATGTAGAGGGAAACCAGGGCACTATTTAAGGGGGGGGGCGCTAAATTCACACGTTTTGTTAATTCCCTAGGGCTATTTTCCAAGGTGGCTCGTATTATCGTTTGTTTGATTTATTGTTTGTTGTCACGTAGCCTAATGTGATATTTGAAAGCATCTTAAGTTAATTTTTAAAATTTCATCCGGTAAAATTTTTTTGTGAACTTTTTAAAATCATCATTTCAACTGTGGGATATAAAATTGGCGCCCAATCTCAAATTTTGCCTTGGATTTGGTAAAGATAGATTTAGGAATTAGTAATTAGAAAGGTAAAACAAACAATTAAGTTAATTCTTTTTTTTCTATGGGGTAGGAAGGCAAACGAGCAGGCGTGTCACCTGATCGAAAGTAATCAACGATACTCACAGACATCCGCAGTGCCATAAGCAGTGCAGAAGTGTTGCCAGCCTTTAAGGAAAGTGTCATTGTGGGAGAGAGAGCGGGGAGGGGATTAGGCCTTCAGAATTCAATTCAATTCGCTCACGGGACTAAGCGCGGTAGCTAAGCTACCACTCAGACGCCGGTTGTCTGCGGGAGTGTGGTACTACTCCGGGCGTGCCGACCTATTTATGGTACAGACAAGTAATATGCCATTCGTTCAAAGTATTCGTGTGCTGCGTGGCTCTACCACTATACATTATATCTAATTAATCTAGTATTAAATTTAAAATCATTGTCGAAATTTAATAAAATCTACAAATATTAATTTCTCACACTATTATTTATCCCTGCGGCACGCTTTTACTTACAACGAATTTTGCAAATTTTTTCACTGACATGTTTTATCTTTATTTGTTTAATCCTCTCAGTTAAAAAATCATTATATTTCAAGGGTTCTCATTGCGTAATATTATATATTTTTAATGTACATACTTAATCATATTTTCTATTTGTAGTTGATCACCCAAGAGCCAGATCGAATCGAAGTGGTCGAAAGCGAGTTTGACTGGTGGAGACCCACAGCTTCAGACGTAGAGAGCGACTCTGATGCGGAGGCAAAAGTTCACGTCGAGCTATGCGTGAAGACGGAGAGGAGTAAGAGCGTTTGGAGCCACCTCTCCAGCCCGGAGAAGAAAAGGGTTTGCGAGTTGATTGGTTACGTTGAAGGAGCTCCAAAACAGGATAAATCCAAACAGTGTATTGGTAAGCAGTTTAAATCCGTTTTTTTTTGGGTCAAGAAGGCAAACAAGCAGGTGTCACCTGATGGGAAGCAATCGCCGCCGTCCGTAATAACTGATGGCTAAAAAAAATATCTGGTGCAGAAGGCAACTTGAACAAAAGCCTTGAGTGAGGCCTATGTCCAGCAGTGGACTGGCACAGGTTGATGTTAAAGACAAATAGATAAAAGATAAAAGAAAAACACTCAAAAAAGCGTTTAGTTTAATGGCATATAGACAAGATTTCTGCCAGGTTTGACCTCTGAGGCCTCGTCCAAAACGAACTCTCATAGTCAGTATGCAGTTGATGGTTTGATAGAGGAAGCCAGCTGAAATCTAGAGTAATGCTTTTCAAATTTGTTTACAGAGCACAAGATAAACCTGACCCTGGCCAACTGCTCCTTGACGTTAATGAACAGGAGCAAGGAGGTGTTGGTGGTTACCCTCACCCAGTTCCTCGCGTCCCTCGAGACCAGACCTCTAGCTAGAGCCTACAAGGTAATACTGTTTACATAGACGGTAAAAGACGGTTATGCATGCCGATGAGTGTCACGAGACCGTTAAGGTACATACGTACGCGGTCAAACTGCTGACTCTTCTTTTATGGGGCAAACGAGCACGCATGCCGCCTGATGGAAAGCAATCGACACCGCCCATAGACAACCATGACAACGTAGGTGTCACGGAAGCGTTGCTCGCCTTTTAGCTATGGGTAGGCTTGTTTTTTGAAGGTGCCAATGTCGTATCGGTTCGGAAAGACCGCCGAAGGTGGCTGGTTTCACAAAGTGGTGGTGCGTGGAGAGAAGTTTCGAGAGAAGCGCACCGTAGTAGATCGCCACTAATCCAGATGGTGGGGATGAAAGTTTTCTTTACGGTGAGTTGGGCGGTTGTAGAATTTGGATGCGGGAATTATTCCAAGCAATTCCTTGGAGTACTCCACCTGCATCAGGACCCTGTGTGGTCCTGTAGGATGCGTAACGGAAAACAGATGCATCTCGCGTCGATAGGGGATAATCTGTAGTTAGAATCAGTCTTAAGCAACTGTAGCGCACAGGGTTTTGTTTTCAGAGCTTCATGTTTCAGTTGCAGAGTTTCATACGAGCATGCGGGTCACCTGTTGGTAAGCGATCACCGCCAATTTGTAGTGGTAGATTCACGCTGCAGATGAACACTTTGTCAAGATTGACATTATTTGTCTGTAGCATGAATGGGCCGGCTTGTGCGGGCAATTACCACGCTCCCGCATAAATCCGGCGTATAAGTACCAAGCTTAGCACTTACTGTGCAGCGTCAGGTGAGCAGTTGAGTTCCGGAGGCCCAACCCCCCTCCCGCCTCTCATAATGACACTTTCCTTAAAGGCCGGCAACGCTTCTACACTACCTATAGCTAAAAGAGGACGAGAAGCGACTAACGAAGAGCCGTTTTGTTACGATGAATGTGAGATTTCTCTCATCTTCACATTCATCGTAACAAAACGGCTCTCGTATCGTAAAAAAATTCCTTTCGGAAGGTGTGTCAAGATCGCAGCAGATGTAGGTCTGTGGTCTCTGTCTGCCCCTACGGGAAACAGGCGTGATGTGTCCACATATGTATGTACTTAACAATACTTCCAATATCCGCCAGTTATCAGCGCGTGCGGAGAGCATGGTGGTGGAAGGCGTATCATCGGACGGAGAGCTCGTGCCCTTGCTGACAACAGAGCGAGGATCGTCTCTGACCACCAACCTGTTGGCGGTGGATATAGAACGTAATCCGTCTAACAGCGAGGCGGACTACGGCCTGTGCTGGCTCATGGAACCGGTGGAACTGCTATATATTCAAGTAAGTATTAATATTAATAATTCGTATGAGATCTGTAGAAGTAATACACGCAAATAGAATTCAGTACATAAACTTTTTTTTATTTTTTAACACAAATTTTAACAGAAAGGAAATATATAATATTATTATACAGGGTGTCCCAGAGAGAATGAATAAACCTGGAGCGCCGAATAGTACGGCTATCAGGCGCTCTATTAAAAATACAGAAAAAAAATATTCCAAGTGGTGCCAAAAATATGAGGTTTTTTAAAAAAAATACGTTAAGGCACACCACGGCCGCAAATTAATGAAATTTGTTGTGTTTTCTCGTGGACATATACTATTAGAAATGAGGTAAAGAGTATGAGTATCTATTGTATTTTGTTGGAAAAAAATATCAACTTCAATTTTTAGCATGAAATTTGATAAAAAAATAATTTTGACAAAGTTTAAGAGCCTTTCGTGAAAAAGAGTTTGAAAACCTAAGCGAAGCCAAGTATTTCAAAAATATGCGCAGTTAATACGGATTACAAAATGGTATAAAACATAATTTTATTTAACGTTAAGATGCAAAAAGAGCGAACTCGACTGAAGAAAGAAAAAATGAGTCTTGTCTTAAATTGTTACAATAATGGCGTTAAGTTGTACATAAATCAATCTTTATTACATAAAAGGTGTTCGAATTGTTTATATAATAAGATATGTGTATAATAGAAAGTTTTATAATGAAACCTTCGCAATCAAGCCTACTATTATCCGCAACATATATATATATATATATATATATATATATATATATATATATATATATATATATATATATATATATATATATATATATATATATATATATATATATATATATATATATATAATCTGAGATGGCTCTGGTGTTATTGCTTGCTCGTTTGGCCATGAAAAAAACCATATCGTATAAGATCAAGTTAAAATCGTTACGATTTTTTTCAGCACGCGTTCACCGAACTGATAAACTTCTTCCAAACACACTCGATGACGTCAGAGGACCTGGCCGAGGAGATGTCTTTGGTTGCGGATCGAGCGGGCGCTATCAGCCGATCTGTCTTGGCGTACGCCGTGAGCAGACGGAAGGTGTTCCAAGTAAATTTGGACATCAGGGGCCCTTGTATAGTTGTCCCAGAACATGGATGTGTCCATAAGTGGGTATTTATTATATTTTTAAATGAATTAAAAATTTATATTTTTAAAAAACCTAATTTAGAACACCTTTTTTTACAATAAGCTAAAATTAAAACCTTAATAATATTATAATATACAAATAAACAAAACAAAAAGAAAATAATTTTAATCTAACAAGTGTCATAAAATGGTTCTTGCTCAGCATACGCCGGGCTTTCTATTGGAGCACCTGGCGCTGATTTTCAGCAAAAACCAACGTGGTCAGATCGCAGATTACAGTGACGACATTAATACGGACACACACACACACACATACATCCATACATTTTGATGTGAGACGTCCTCTCCATACAGGGTCCCTCACACGTGGCCGTGAGCATACGGTAGAGACCGAGCCGTGGTCAACCGAACACATCTACCGAACGCCTTATGACGCTTCTCTTCGAATTTCTCTTTTTTTGTGTGGACGGTCAAACGTTTTACTTAGCTAAGATCCGCGACAAGCAAACAATAAAAGAAAATTAATAATGTGTGTTTTCCCGCTGGATGAAGTGGACTTATTTGGAACTTAAACCAAAAACTTACCGAAAAACGGTCAGCAACTCTCCGCCCACCAACCACTATACACAACACCAAACACACACTACCACTCTTCCATCTTGTAAACAACACGTGTTTCGCCCCAACACGAGGCATCTTCAGGTATAGTAGACTCTACGGAAGACAACCAAAAAGTCTTTCCAAGAAACTTTTAGTTTTAGAAGGTTTAAGCTCCAAATAAGTCCACTTCATCCGGCAGGAAAACACACATTATTAATTTTCTGTTATTGTTTTGCTTGTCGCGGATCTTAGCTAAGTAAAACTTTTGACTGTCCACATAGTGATGGATTTCCGCAAAGTAACGCCTGACTCCATTAATCAATTCTCTTTTTTTTTATTTAGTATGTAGATTTCTTTTGTTAAATGTATTTGACTCGTCAGATCCGGTCGCGTGATGGTACTGGATGTAGGCCGCATACTTATAAAGTCCGACCTGCAGCCGTCCAATTTGGTGTTAGAAGATGCTACGTGTATGGAGCTAGAGGAAAAGTTGTATGATCGATTACACGCCGAGTGCTCAGGGCAGGTAAGGGTGAGACTTTGCTTTGCTCCTATATGGTACAACTATACCCACGTTTACTAAGAAGAGCTTTTTTATAAGATAGGAAGGCAAACGAGCAGGCGTGTCACCTGATGGAAAGCAATCAATGCTGCTCTTAAACATCCGCAGTGCCATAGGCAGTGCAGAGGGGGAGAGGGGGTTTGGGCCTCTGGAACTCTATCTCTCACCGAACGAAGCGCGGTAGGTGAGTCACCACAGTCTATTCATGCTACAGACAAATAATATGCCATTCTTGACAAAGTATTCGTCTGCAGCGTGGCACTATAGATTGTCCTTACTTCCAGTGGCTAAAAAAATCCTTCTCTAAGTTGACGTTGTAATGTGTAGTGTTATTACATTTTGTATTTCAAGGGGCATGGTATCTGATTTCAAAGCTTCATTACCTGGGGGTTCCTAAACGTCTAGCATTGCTCGCGGAAGATCCTAAACATTTTACTCGTTCAAACCAGTGCGTTTATTTAAATCCTGTGCCTTTACGGTCATAAAGACTCGCCTGGGGAAGTACCACACTCTCGCAGAAAACCGGCGTCTGAGTGGTAGCTTACCTACCGCGCTTCGTACGGTGAGCGGTCGAGTTCCGGAGGCTCTCTCTCTACACCTAATGGGAGGGGGGAGCCCTCCCATTCCCATAATGATACTTTCCTTAAAGGTCGGCACGCTTGTGCACTGCCCATGGCGCAATGGATGTCTATGGGGTGACACGCCTGCTCGTATGCCTTCCTATCCCATGGAAAAAGACATATTCTTTTTCTAACAGTTCGCGCAATTAATTTCAGATCCTGTTCTCTGATTGGAACGATTCGTGGCGGGAGTCACGCAAGCACGCCGACTCCGAGCACCACCTCATCCCGAAGATCAAGGCTCAGCTCGTCTTCTCCAGCAGCATTAAAAAGGATTATAAATTGTTGCCACGGTACATTAAGTACTCTTCTTTATATATGTTTTCATCAATTTAGTATAGAAAGTATACAACATCCCCCATAGAAACTGTGACTCCAAAGGCCGAAACGTTTTCGGTCTTTGAAAGGTTGTAGACCTGTTTTATAAGGCTTTCAATTTCGTACCGTGTCTGAAATATCGATGGAGGTAGATATATTTTACTCATCCGCACTATTTTTGTCTTCTGTGTATTAATATATTCCATACATACATATCGTCTCACCTGTTTCCCGTAGGGGTGGGCAGAGACTACAGATCTCCATCCGTTACGATCCCCGCACACCTTCCTTGCTTCCTCCATATTCATCCATCCTTGCTCTCCGTTAGTCGCTTCTCGCACTCGTGGGAATTAGTATGTCACGAGTGGCGAACCACGTCGCCGTCATTTTTAACAAATTAAGTTTATTATTATTCGTCATAGTGAATTCCATGAGCCGCAAGGGAGGATGGATCAGCCCCAGCAGAGCCCCGCATGCTCTGGCAAGGCACTGTAGTACCCATGGGAGTCCGATCCCGGGACGGTAGGCACGCTTGCGACTTAGCTCGCCCTTAGCCACCCCATAATGTCACTCTCCTCAAAGGTCGGCAACGCTTCCGCACCGCCTATGGCGCTGCGGATGTCTATGGGCGGCGTTGATTGCTTTCCATCAGGTGACACGCCTGCTCGTTTGCCTTCCTATCCCATGAAAAAAACATCATATTATCTATATCAACAGGTACAAGTTAAACATCTCGCTGTCGAGCTTGAAAATGAATCTCTCGGACCGCATCATTGGATTCCTTCTGGATTTCTGCGATAACCTCCCGGTTCCATTGCCAAACACTGTGCCCGTGTCGTTCATGGACTCTGGGGACTACGCAGAAGAATTAGAGGACCCCGAACTGGTTTTGACGTTCTTGTTGGACCGCATATCTGCCGATCCGGGGTACAATGATCTTGTTAAGCTGCGTCAGAAAATCGTGGCGGCTTATTTGAGACGAAACAGGTAAATGTGTTTATGATTGATGATGATTCTACACGATTAACTCATTCACTGTACACGCAGTGCGCTTGTGGAACTCTCTCCCACATACTATACGTGATAGCCTCTCACTCGATGTATTTAAGAGAAGAATTAAAGAACGTTTCCTTTCAGTATAAAATATTTATATATGTATATATTTATGTGTATATTATATATATGTATGCTCTTATTTATATAGTATTATATTATATAAGTATTTATATATTTATATATGTATGGTTTTTTATACTATGTATTGTTATGTATATTGTTATTATATTTTGTTGTACACTTATTTCTATCCTTACAGCTTATCTTATCTCTCTTTCACTCCTGGGTTTGCTGGAAGAAAACTCAATTTTTTGTTAAGCTCGCCCTTGTACATCTTCTTTCCTTTTAATTCTTGTATGTTCGTGTTTTGTGTACAATAAAGTATTAGATAAATTCATTTAAGATTAATTTTTATTGTTTACTGTTAACAATAAATTTTTAACAATTCAAGGTTTTTATTAATTTTTTATAATTTCGACGTAAATTTTCATTCACAATGAATGTCAATGTCGTATGTGAATCTAGAAAACACACGTGACGTGAATTAGATTGTATGTAGCATAAAAAAATAGAAACATAGCGCCATCTGTTGGTTGCATACCCAACCAAGATAATGTAAAATGTTGAAGTGTCAGTCAATGAACTAACTTACACCTACATCTATTAGAGGTCATTAATCGAGATAAAAAAAACACTATTCTATGTCTCAAGTTGGACCAAATTCCACACAGTATATAAAATTTCATCAAGATCCGTTCAGTAGTTTCGGAGTTTAGAAATAGAAAAACTTTATTTATGACACCATTTTTTTTTTAACAATTACCAAAATTAAATCCTTAATAATATTCTATATACAAATAAAAAACACAAAACAAAAAGAAAATAATTTTAATCTAACGAGTGTCATAAAATGGTTCTTGCTCAGCATATGCCGGGCGCACCACTGGAGCACCCGGCGCTGGTTTTCAGCAAGAACCAACGTGGTCAGATAGCGGACCACAGTGACGACATTCATACTGACACACTCGTACATACAAATACATCCATATATATAACTACTCATACTCATATACACATACACATAAATACACGTACAGTACAATGGAATTAAAAAACACAAAGTCATGTACTAAATTCACCGCGTCCAAAAGAACAAGTTCCTGACTGCATACTTAAAATTAGATTTTTGTATTTTTTTTAAATATATTTATTGTATGCAAGTCACGAAGAGGTGGTGGCAAGTTGTTCCAACATTTGGTTGCGGCGTATTTAAAGCTACCACGAAACGCAGCTGAGCAGTGGCGAGGAACAACCAGCAATGACCTAGACGCTCTGGTATCGCCAGCGCTATTTCGTTTACGGGACCATGTTAATTTATTATATAAATATGACGGGGATTCATAACGAATCATACCAAATGAGGAGGAGTTTAGTGGCGACAAATATCGTGACATATATATATCAATAGTCCATCCATGTAAATCACTATTAGCGATAAGAATGCCTTGTATAACTTATGTTTTTAGTGTTTAATAAACAATATATATATATATATATATATATATATATATATATATATATATATATATATATATATATATATATATATATATATATATATATATATATATATATATATATATATATATATATATATATATATATATATATATATATATATATATATATATATATATATATATATTGTATGTACGAGTGTGTCAGTATGAATGTCGTCACTATGGTCCGCTATCTGACCACGTTGGTTCTTGCTGAAAACCAGCGCCGGGTGCTCCAGTGGTGCGCCTGGCATATGCTGAGCAAGAACCATTTTATGACACTCGGTAGATTAAAAATATTTTCTTTTTGTTTTTTTATTTGTATATAGAATATTATTAAGGATTTAATTTTGGTAATTGTAAAAAAAATGGTGTCATAAATAAAGTTTTTCTATTTCTAAACTCCGAAACTACTGAACTGATCTTGATGAAATTTTATATATATATATATATATTATATATATATATATATATATATATATATATATATATATATATATATATATATATATATATATATATATATATATATATATATATATATATCTATTTTCACATGTAATCGATTTTGTTCTTAGAATCTTTTATATGTTATCTGCGAGACTATAAATTTAGTCTATACACATCGACATGTTATAAAAATTAAAAAGACCCGCGGAGTTTCTTTTGCCGTTTCTTCTCCGTTCAGAGGAACCTCATTGCGACATGGCGGTAAAGTTTTATTGATTGATGTTGACAGACTGACGTTCGATAGATGAAAATGCAATTTCTTATCTTATATATATATAAAAAATCATTGCTTTTCATTAAGTCTCGCCAAAACTCGAGAACGGCTACACCGATTTAGCTAATTTTGGTTTTGACATATTTTTGGAAGTCCAGGGAAAGTTTGAAAGGTGAGTAAATATGATAAAAATATTAGGAATATAGTAAAAGCAACAATTTCGGTTTCCCTTAGAAACTATCCTTACCTGTCTAATATTTGATGTTTGTCCCGTCGTTCAGAAATCAATTAAATTTAAAAGTCGTTCAGAAATCAAATTAAATTCAAAAGTGAAGTTTTCGTTTTTTTTTTAATTGATTACGATTTCTTTTTGTTCCTGTTAAGTTTTGGCCACATTTTTTTAACTAATGTTGAAATATTCTGCCATTATCGTTCAGCTTTTTTTATTTATTGATTCTGAGGCGGTACGAAGTTTGCCGGGTCAGCTAGTACTGGAATAAATAATTTTGAATTTGAATATCTGTCTTACAACTTGGCTTGTGCCGTGGTTTAGGGCAGCGGAGTCCAGTCACGACAACGTTGGCGTAGCATCAGTGGCACCATCCGAGTCCATCATCAGCGAACTGAGCGATGATGACGTCGAGGAGTATGCGCGCTCGGTAGACCTGCCGGGCTTCGACGATAACGTGTCTCCGAGCAACACAATCGGCACTTTGATGCGATTTGTCATTGGTAAGAGTTATGGTGCAACAGAGCCGCGATGGTGAACCAATGGCCCGGGACAAAATGATTTAGACGCGTCGTCTATTGAGAAATGAGGAGGAGGAGGTCACCTCCAAAACTCACCCGCTTACCGGGCGAAGCGCGGTAGCTAAGCTACCACTCAGACGCCGGTTTTCTGCGGAAGTGCGGTACTTCCCCGGGCGTTTGGTTTTGGTGTTGTTGATAGTGTTTGGGAACTGGAGAGTTGCTGACGGCCGTTCTTCGGTAAGATTTAGTTCGAGTTCCCCGTGAATCCTCTTTGTCCAGTAGAAAACACACATTAATTTTTTTCTGTTTTCGTTTGCTTGTCGCGGATCTTAGCTAAGTAAAAGTTCTGATTCTGACATAGTAATGGATTTCCACAAAGTAACGCCTGACTCCAATATTCAGCGATAATATATAATATTATAATATATATTGATAAGGTTATCGAATACCTATTTATTGTACTAGCTTTTGCCCGCGGCTTCGCTCGCGTGTAATTTGGTCTGCCACATTAAGTTTCGTGACAGATCATTTTAAATAAATATATTCTTTTTTACTTAATTTATGGTTCACAATTTTGGTCATAGTGGCTTCCACATAAAAGGTAGATATATGCTGTAGCCAGACTTTTATTTAGAACTATTTATTCAAGACAAACAATCCTACGGTACATCATCTTTGTGTAACTCCAATGGTTTAGGCAGCGTACGCCAAGATAGCTCTCAGAGGCCAGATTTATTTTCCGACTTAATTGACATGTATCGTTATAATATATACGACCAAAAAAAATTACATTAAATCATAACAAATTGTAGCCTATATGTTATTCCGATGTATAACCTATATTACTGTAATGTTTCATCCAAATCCGTCCACTAGTTTTTTCGTGAAAGAGTAACAAACATGCATCCATGCTCACAAACTTTCGCATTTATAATATTAAGTAGGATAGGATAGGATGGGACTATACAATGTGTAATATTCAAGACTTGTAGAACGTTAGTTGTGATAGCCCTAAAACGAATTGTTTTCATTAATACTTTTCGACATTTGGTTAAATTATAGCAATGTTTTTTAACAGGCGAGATAGTGATAAACCTAAGTCGCTCCAGTGATCAAGTTGACCGTCCTTACATCATGCTGAGTATAACCAAGGTCTGCCTGGACGTTGCTCTGATGGAGTACGGTCCCGCGATCCAGCTGTCCGTGGACCGAGCCTTGTTGACCGACAAGCAGCACCACAGCAGCACCGGACAATATTTGGAGCTCTTGACAAGTTCCGGTGACCTATTCAATTTACTCTATAGAAAGGTATGTATAAAGAAACACTGGCAATTGGCAGAGACCTCTTGACCTAGAGAGTAATAAGCCACCACAATTAAACAATATAACTGACGATAGCACACGATGAATATAAAATAAACACACTGATGTAAGTAGGCGGGAAAAGTCCTCTCGTAATTTTTGGCTTGTTTCTTGAAGATTCCAATGTCGTATTGATTCGGAAATACCGCTGGAGGTAGCTGGTTCTACAAGGTAGTGTGTGGAAAGAAGTTTCTGCCGTATTGAATCGCCAGTAATCTTCATAGTGGGGATGAAACCTAACCTTTATTTATTAAGAGGGCTATTTGATTAAATAAATAAATACACCGACGACCGATTGGCTCAGTGGCGGGGCCCTCCGCCCGCGGAGTCAATGGTCGCGGGTTCGATTCCCGCATCGGAATAAATATTTATATGGATTTATAAATGTTTATTCTGAGTCTGGTAACCCCCCCAATCCGCATTTCCTTTCCTCCCCATGCTTTCTTCTCTATCCTTTCCCTTCCTCTCCGCCAATCCACGGTCTGCCGTGCCAATGGATGCGTCGCTAGGGGCGAGCCTAGTCGCAAGCGTGCCGATCGTCCCGGGGTCGGGCTCCCCCGGGGACTATGGTGCCTTACCTCAGCATGCAGGGCTCTGCTGGAGCTGACCTCCATCCTCCCTTGCGGCTCGTGGGATTCACTAAGACGAATTTAATATACCTAATTTGTCGAAAAATGACGGCGACGTGGTTCGCCACCCGTCACGGCCTGATTCTCACGAGGGCGAAAAGCGACCAATGACGAGCCGTTTCGCTGCGATGAATGGCAGCGGATGGAGCTCTGTGGTCTCTGCCAACCCCTGCGGGCAAATAGGCGTGAATATATATATAAAAAAAAAAATACATATATATCGTCACGCCTGTTTCCCGTAGGGGTAGACAGAGGCCACAGATCTCCATCTGCTACGATCTCGGCATACTTTCCTTCCTACCTCCACACTCATCACTCTCCTCATGCAAGCCCGCCGGTTAAGGATACTCTTCACCTGACCTTTTTTAAAAACTTCCGCAATTTGGGCAAAGTATTTTTCCCTCTACCGATCCTTCCATATATAATACATCCGAAAAGTAAATTTCTTTTGCCAGTGGTCTTACATCTATCTGAGAAATGAGATACTTAGATGGTTTGGGCACATACGAGAATATGTGCCCAAACCATCTAAGTATCTCATTTCTCAACTTTTGTCACGACACATTTTACTCCAAATTGCTCTCTTATATTGTCATTCCCTATTCTATCATTCAAAGTTACCCCACACGTACTTCTTAATGCTCTCATTGGAAATGAGAGCATTAAGAAGTACGCATTCAGTCTGCTTTCATGACTCTTCTGCTAAACTCAATTTTCACTACCGCCAGTCGAGCCGTTTTAGACACATTCTGACTTTTCATAAAGGAGTGCAGGGCTCCATTAACCTGATCACCAGCTTTCACTCACCTTTCAATGTCACCTTCACATTTTCCATCTCTTGTAAACAATGACCCAAAGTAGACAAACACATTCACTTGCTCGACTTTTTTCTTGCAATAAATAAATGACTCTGTTATTCCTAAACATTCAATTTTTCCAGGTCCGAGCGAACTGTCCCGAGTTTCGGTCTCACTTCCACAACGTGGAGCACGCGCTGGTCGCGGACACTGGACAGGTGTCTTTTTTGCTCCACGCTGACGCACTGCGCACCTTGATCAAGTACCTTCAGTATTTGCAGGACAAGTTAGTCAAAGTTTATACTCCGTTCAGTATACGGCTTGATGCAATATATCCTAGGCCTATGCCAATGCGACCAATTGGCTCAGCGGGGCCCTCCGCCTGCGAAGTCAATGGTCACGGGTTCGATCCCCGCATCGGAATAAATATATGTATGGATTTATAAATATTTATTCCGAGTCTGGTAATCCCGCCAATCCGGATTGGACAAGCGTGGTGGGTTTAATGTCCGATCCTCCAAAAATGGGGAGGCCCGTATTCAACAGTCATTGGCTCGGAAACAGTCTTTTGAGGGTAATCTGCCAATCCTGTACATATTTCACCGCAAATCCAGTTTGTATTTTTGTCCAGTGATATTTTATGACTTAGAAGTGGATAAAGACTGTTCATTTTACAGAATACAAAGCAGACACGCCTTGAACCTGAAGAAGACCGTTCTACCGAAGACTCAAACCCTGTGGGACTACATGATGAAACCCGAAGCGGATACGCCGGTGCCGCCAGGTGCCACCAAATTCAGTTATTCTGTCAGGTGATATTCCTTTTTGTATTTTTAATGAAGCACGTTATTAAAGGGTGGAAAGTCTGGTCTAATATTAGAATAATGTAAAAAACTTAAATAGTTGATTGCTTTCAATCAAGCCACATGCTTAGTCGTTTGCCCTCCTATCCAATAAAAATCATCGGCAGTCTCATAAAGGAATAGGCCTTTCTCAAGGCCTATTCTACTACTTCAGAAATAGGCCTACTACAGAAATAGGCCTTTCTCAAGATCTCCACAGGGCATCTACCCTAAAATTAGCTAGATGAAGCTAGCTTATCTTAGGGCAGATGCCCTGTGGAGATCTTCGCTTTATCTAGCCAAGCATATGCATAAATGTTTTCATTATGATAAACACTCTAGTTGTATAGAGGTCTACTATAGATGATTGCTCTTTTGAAGAATATGAATATGAATAGAAGATTCGAGAAAACAGACGGTATTAAGAAGATTGAGGTGTTGGATCTATGATTCTTATTGCTCTCCGAAAAAAAGCAAAGCTACTAAACTGATGGCTATATTTTACGACGAGTTGACACTTCTCCATAATTGCCAATAACGTGGTCTAAGCGATGATGAAGACAATCAAGGAATGCACCTTATTTTAGTATAGTGAACTATCTGTGATTCGCCACCCGTCACTTTCTGATTCTCACGAGGGCGAGAAGCGACCAAAGGAGAGCCGTTTCGCTGCAATGTATGGTAGCGGATGAAGCTCTATGGTCTCTGCCAACCCCTGCCGGGGATAGGCGTGAATATATAAATAAAAAAGAAACTATATATACATAAATCTCGAGTCACGCTGTTTGTCGCCACTAAACTCCAAAACTACTTTACCTATCTCGATGAAATTTAATAAAATGTGTTTAATTTGGTCCAACTCGAGGCATAGGATAATTTATATCTCGATTTATGGCCTCAATTTTTTTTATTGCAAGTTAAATGTTTATTTTAGGATAAAAAAATTATAATTATTTGTAAGTTCCAAAAGTTTTTAACAGATGGCGGTATAGGTTAGTTTATTGTCTGACACTTGAAAAATTTACGATATCAAGGTTGGGTAGGCAACCAATAAATGGCGTTATATTTCGGTTTCTTGATTGCTAAAATCTATTTCACATCATACGTATTTATTTAACTGTACTGAATTATTATAATATTTATTTAGCGTATTATAACTGTACCTAAGCAACGCGTGGATGGGACGTTTTTAACTTTTTTATTCTGTGATCTTCTTTAGATACTAATTTCTGCACTGAATATTTTCCAGAGCTACGTCGATCTCCGTGAGATTATGTCACCTGGACTGTTCGCTGGTGGAGATACGCCTCACGGCACTAGAGAGCGACTGCGTGTTCCGAGCCAATGACCGTATGATCTTCAAGCTGTACCTGGGCTCTCTCCACCTTGACGACCTGTCTGATAATACCCTTTATCCAAAGGTACATACATACCATCACGCCTGTTTCCCGTAGAGGTAGGCAGACCACAGACCTCCATCTTCTATGATCCCAGCACACATTTCTTGCTTCTTCATCCACACTCATCACACTCTTCACACAAGATCGTGAGTTAAGTGTACTTTTGACCTGACCTCTCTTAACTACAAACATACATAAATATCACCACATCTGTTTCTCGTAAGCGTAGGATGAGACCACAGACCTCCATCTGCTACGATCTCGGCACACTTTCTTTTCTCGATCCACACTTATCACACTCGTCAAGGACTTACCTAACTTTTGAGCTTACCTTACCAATTATCCGACAGAAAATCTCCAAGGCTAAGAGTTTCCTACATGCTTCCCAGCCCAAATAAATTCTTCTATCGGCTTCTTTCTCTTGGATCGAAACAATAAGACAATGGAACCTTCAAAAGACAAGCCTTTTCATATCTCAAAGCTTGACAACGCATTTGTAATGCCTATTGTATTGCGGAGTCGTAAACTGGCGTCTGAGTGGTAGCTTAGCTACTGCGCTTCGTACGATGAGCGGCTGAGTTCCTGAGAGTGAGAGGCTGAGGCCCATCACCCTCCCCCCTTCCTCTCCCTCCCATTCCCACTCCCATAATGACACTTTCCTTAAAGGTCGGCAACGCTTCCGCACGGCCTATGGCGCTGCGTATGTCTATGGGCGGCGTTGATTGCTTTCCATCAGGTGACACGCCTGCTCGTTTGCCTTCTCATCCCGTAAAAAAATCAATGGCTATTATTATTATAATGTAAAAGGTATTTTTCTCTAGGCGTCTATTCTACATTTTATGTACAGTCAAAAGTTTTACTTAGCTAAGATCCGCGACAAGCAAAACAATAACAGAAAATTAATAATGTGTGTTTTTCCGTTGGGTTTAGTGGATTTATTTGGAACTTAAACCAAAAACTTACCGAAAATCGGCCATCAACTCTCCACCCACCAACCACTTTACACAACACCAAACACACATTATCACTTTTAAGAAAAAGGTTTTTCGGTTGTCTTCCGTAGAGTCTACTATACCTGAAGATGCCTCGTGTTGGGCCGAAACACGTGTCGTTTACAAGATGGAAAAGTGATAATGTGTGTTTGGTGTTGTGTATAGTGGTTGGTGGGTGGAGAGTTGATGGCCGATTTTCGGTAAGTTTTTGGTTTAAGTTCCAAATAAATCCACTTAACCCAACGGAAAAACACACATTATTAATTTTCTGTTATTGTTTTGCTTGTCGCGGATCTTAGCTAAGTAAAACTTTTGACTGTCCATATAGTGATGGATTTCCGCAAAGTAACGCCTGACTCCATTAATAATCTTCTACATTTGCCAAATGTGGTCTCAACTCTAAGACGAACGACACCAGCTCATGGTGACTGTTGTTTGGAGTTTTTTTTCTATGGGATATAAAGGCAAACGAATAGGTCCATCACTCGATGGAAAGCAATCAACGCAGCCCATAGACATCTGCAACACCACCGGCATTGCAGAAACGCTTCTACCGACCTTTAAGAAA
This sequence comes from Baronia brevicornis, assembly GCA_031353405.1. Classification (NCBI taxonomy): domain Eukaryota; kingdom Metazoa; phylum Arthropoda; class Insecta; order Lepidoptera; family Papilionidae; genus Baronia; species Baronia brevicornis. Next base: position 839,043 of record JASFAT010002648.1, on the reverse strand, counting down.
TGTGTAGGATTGCTTTTTGAAGGATCCAATGTCATATTGCTGCGGAAATACCACTGGATGTAGCTGGTTCGACACAGTGCTGGTACGTAATGTACTCTGAAGGCTGTTACCGATTGTTTTCGTAGCTTGTGTGGCCGGATGAAGACAAGGTGTTGGAGATCAAATACGTGCGGGCCGCTACTCGGTTGCGTGCTCACGCGCAAGCCGAGCTCCGCATTTACCTTGGACGGCTCCACGTGGTGCTGTTTTGTTCTTTACTACATCATCTGCAGGTACGTTTATTAAAGAAAATTTATTTTTAAACAAGTATATTTTTTCTCTATAAGATGGGATACTTACCCACAAACATAATATTATTTTTCCGCTTTTGCGAATATAAGCAAAGTTTGACTATCCATCTATGTAATGGGTTTCCGCAAAGTAACGCCTAACTTTATCAATTAAGTATTGTCTTATCTGTATCCGTTTCTTATATTATTAACTACTCGTCTGTGTTGCCACCGCGACGCGAGCAAGGTCATCCGACCGCCAACTGTGGTACGCTCGCAGCGCGGTTGTTATGATTTGCTTACCATTTTGCGGTCGGATTTTTCCAAAGCTACTATCTAAAGATATTATATTATATTATCTAAAGATATTATATTATATTATCTAAAGATATTATACGTCCTCAGTGTTGTTGTAATTAATAATGCTACTAAATTAGTGTTTCTAGATTTAAAATCTAATTAGTTTTAGGTTATTTTAATAGTCTTATTGGAGAAAAAGTGTATCCAACAAGAACTGACACGCGCCACGACCAGGTTCTAAGGGATGCTCGCGGCGAGGTGCTACAGATGGAGGATTTAGATTTATTTAAATTCAACAAATTCTGGGCCTCTGAGCAAACAACGAATATGGACAAAAAATTTAGTCATATAGAAGAAATTGTTATTAGCGATAAGACCGCCCTTTTATTTATATTTTTAATTTTTATTTTATGTTCTTTTTAGCATTTATTATAATTTCATGTAAAGAACAAGGTGTGTCACAAACAAACGCTTTTCTATATATAAATGTATAACTTTGTTCATAATTAACCCTTTCGGCCCGAGCGGTGACTATAGTCACCCAACGCCTGACGATCGCTCTGTCCGAGCGGTGACTATAGTCACCCAACGCCTGACGCTCGCTCTGTACGAACGGTGACTTAGGTCACTCGCGACTCTTCATGAGCAGAATATATATGTTATCTCCATGGTAATCCATCGCAAGTATTTTGCACTTGTTTTACGCTGCCTAATAATAAACTGACGAAATGAGCAAATATTTTTTATTGCATTATGTTATAATTTTTTAAGCATATTTTTTTACGAGCGACTGCACTCGCTCTGCGTAAAATAGCGTGGTATTGTGCGTCTGATGGGCGCTTGCAGTTGTTCCGCAAGTACGGACGCTTGCCGCGACTGCTCGGTCAGCGGGGACGGCGCGACGTAGAATGCGTCCGTACCGAAAGGGTTAATTACTGTATAACTTTGTATTTTGTGTACAATAAAGAATATATCGAGGCAATAAAAAAAAATATAGTCAACCGCAAAATGAAAGCTTACCACCAGAGCAAAAAAAAAACTTTTAACATTTCACAAAAAATTATATCAAAACTCGTCAGTTTCAACGTTGTAAAAAACTTTCTATTTATCGCAGAGCTGTGAAAAGTTTTTGAATATGCAATAGTTTTTTTTTATATCAATGTCATTTACACCGTTTTCGCTTTTTTATGTCAATATGTATTATGTTGATCTATTTATCTATGAGCTTCTTTCTGTTGCCCTATTTGTAGCAATTCGCCGATCCACTGGTACCAAGCGCGGCGGCAGCCGAAGCCGCGGCCTTGGCGGAGCGTACAGCCCGCCATCGCGCAAAGCGTCTGCGTGCTTGCGCCTCTACCCTCAGCTTGGCCATCGAGGTGATAACACTAACTTAACATTTACTGTTAAGCCCATTGAACATATCTTACCCTAGGGTAAGTTGGTTTAATGTCACCTTACCCTAGGGTAAAATCGCTGTCTTAACTTTGGGGAAAGCTCTAGAGTAAGATGGAGACTTAATTCGTTTAAGATGATGGTTGTACCCTAAGGTAAGGTGATGCATTACCCTAGGGTAAGATAGTGCCTTACGCAAAGGTAAGGTGGGGATCGCTAAATGTTCTAGCTAGACTTCATCAATTATATATAAGATCGCTACTGATAGCTTCGTTGTATATAATTGATGTAGTCACTTTACGTTGTCTTTCGTAGTGTCTACTATATTAGAGGATGCCTCGTGTCGAGGCGTGACGTATTGTGTTTGTGGTTAAAAGTGATATTGTGTGTTTGACTTTATTAACATGTATTAACGTTAGGCATTCCTTCACCTACTATTGCTACTAAATCTAATTCATTTCCAGCTGCACGCTCCAATCCTACTACTTCCGCAGAAGCCTTCGTCACCAGACTTACTTGTTCTCAACATGGGTAAGTGTCATTTGTTACCTTCTTTTTAAGATTATTAATGGAGTCAGGCGTTACTTTGCGGAAATCCATCACTATATGGACAGTCAAAAGATTTACTTAGCTAAGATCCGCGACAAGCAAAACAATAACAGAAAATTAATAATGTGTGTTTATCCGTTGGGTTAAGTGGATTTATTTGGAACTTAAACCAAAAACTTACCGAAAATCGGCCATCAATTATCCACCCACCAACCACTATACACAACACCAAACACACATTATCACTTTTCCATCTTGTAAACGACACGTGTTTCGCCCCAACACGAGGCATCTTCAGGTATAGTAGACTCTACGGAACACAACCTTTTATTGATGTGAAACATCTTGTCGCGGGTAATGGAATTGAAAGCGTATACCGAGATGGGAGAGATTATAATAATGTAGATAAATAACACTTAATATGAAAAGAAAAAGGGACTAAGAAGACAGAAGAAGGACAGAAGTGAAAACTTAAAACTGTATTTTGAAATTTCAAACCAATTGTAATACTATATAAATTATATAAGTAAATAAAAATTAAAGTCTTAATATATAAATAAATTTATAATATTATTAATATTATTTAGTAATATTTTTATTATATAAATAATTTATTTGGCTCAATTGACGACCAATTCGCTCAGAGTTCCGCTTCGTAATAAATATATGTATGGATTACAAATATTTATTCCGAGTCTGGTAACTCTGCCAATTCGCATTGGACAAGCGTGGTGGGTTAACGTCCGTTCCTCCAGAAATGGAGAGGCCCGTGCTCAGCAGTGGGACATGTATGAGCTGTTAAAAAAAATATATTTTAAGCATTAGCATGTTGCTCACGCGAACTCATAGATTTTTTACCTACCCAGAGTCGTAAAGCGCGGCTATAGAAGTTTTCACTTCAAAAATCATCATTATTTCGTGTTGGGATTTTTTTACATAATAATTAACTATGCTGTCATCAAATATATAGCATATTCTGTATTATTTATCCCACTAAATGAAGTAAGAGTAAATCTATATTATCTTTACTTTATTTTTAGGCGACTTGCTGATAGAAAACTTCTTCAAGCCAGCGAATGTTAGCCAGGAGGCAAGCAGTCCAGTTGTGCACCCTCTCATTGACAATGTGCTGATCAAGCTCGTGAATATAACTTTGTCCAGGGCTGTGATGACCCTGGCTGGTACACTGGAGGTTCAGGTAAGGTTGCCTTAAATTGTTTGTTAAAAATGTTTTCATACTGTACCATAAAAAAATAAATCGTGAATGTGCTACGGTGATTTTAAATTAGATTTATTTATTCAGAAAAATCCACAGCATTTTATATTCTTATATAAAATATTTTATTATTTATACTTTATCAAGAAAGGCATACTATTTGTCTGCATGAATGGGCTGGCTCGCCCGGGGAAGTACCACACTCCCGCGGAAAACCGACGTCTGAGTGGTAGCTTAGGTATCGCGCTTCGTCCGGAGACCCAACCCCCCTCCGCTCTCATAATTATCTTTCCTTATAAGCCAGCAATGTTACTGCACTGCCTATGGCACTGAGGACATTTATTGGTGTTGATTGCTTTCCATCAAGCGACACGCCTGATCGTTTGCTTTCCTATACCATAAAAAAATATATAAAAAGAAAACTAGCAAAATTTTGATATCTGAAATTCTTATGGACATGCCTATATTTCGACCAGTGTAATTTCAAATATTGAAGGTCTCTGGTGGAACATACGTGGTGAATTTTTACAGGAGCCCATATTGGAACCAATGTCGGTGCGCTGCGACCTGAAGCGTGCTGTGAATTACCAGCAAGTGGCGTCTACGGCCGCCTACAGAGACCTCCTGCTGTGCGAGGCTGACGTTGTGATGGACACAGTCATGATCAACCTGGGACAGAATGATCTCGCGACGGTGTTGGCGGTTTGGAGTGGGAACTTGAGCGAGGCACATTTTATAGGTAACTAGCAGTTATTTCCAGCTTTGTCTGGCTTTAATTTATTAAGATTATTAATGGAATCAGGCGTTACTTTGCGGAAATCCATTACTATGTGGACAGTCAGACTTTTACTTAGCTAAGATCCGCGACAAGCAAACAAAAGCAGAAAAATAATAATGTGTGTTTTCTACAAGAAGAAGCGGATTTACGGGGAACTCAAACTAAATTTTACCAAAAAAAATGGCCGTCAGCAACGCTCCACCTCCCAACCACTATCAACAACACCAAACACACACTACCACTTTTCCACATTGCACGCGACACTTGCTTCACTTCAACACGAGGCGTGCCTATAAGTAAAACTTCTAACTTTCAACATATTAAATTCATTATTTTTTTATTATTTTATACAAATAATACGCTATTCTTGACAAAGTATTCGTCTGCAGCGTGGCTCTACCACTAATAAAATGTATGTATGTGTATAATTTCCATGCTATGCTCGGGGTTTCTCTGGTGGACAGAATTCGAAATGAAGAAATTCGCCGGAGAACCAGAGTCACCGACATTGCTCTTCAAGTTAGCAGACTGAAGTGGCAATAGGCTGGACACGTTTGTCGGAGAACCGACAATCGTTAGAGTAGACGAGTGCTGGAGTGGAGACCGCGACTCGGCAAATGTAGTGTGGGACGCCCTCCTGCTAGATGGAGCGACGATCTGCGCAAGGCGGCTAGCAGAGACTGGATGCGTGTAGCCGAAGATCGGGCTAGGTGGCGCGCCTTGGGTGAGGCCTATGTCCAGCAGTGGACTACCGCGGGCTGATATTGAAATCAATTTCTATTTATTTCCAGGAAGCGTTGTGCCCAGTTCTCCAGTGGAAACAGCACCATCAGATATGACGGTCAAAAAACTGCAGGCCTTCTTCGCTCAGAGTGAACCGATACGGAAGGAAGTAGTGATCAGGTAACTAATTTGCTAATATTAATTAACTCATGTTTATTCTTATATAGAACAGCAAGCAAAGGAGTGCGTGGATCAACCGATAGTATAGTATCTCTCTCTAATAATAGTCTCTAATATCTTCTTTTTTATATGGACAGTCAAAAGTTTCACTTAGCTAAGATCCGCGACAAGCAAAACAATAACAGAAAATTAATAATGTATGTTTTTCCGTTGGGTTAAGTGGATTTATTTGGAACTTAAACCAAAAACTTACCGAAAATCGGCCATCAATCCTCCACCCACAAACCACTATACACAACACCAAATACACATTATCACTTTTACATCTTGTAAACGACACGTGTTTCGCCCCAACACGAGGCATCTTCAGGTATAGTAGACTCTACGGAAGACAACCGAAAAGACACTTTTTGTTGTCTTTGATGATGATGATGATTGATGGCCGATTTTCGGTAAGTTTTTGGTTTAAGTTCCAAATAAATCCACTTAACCCAACGGAAAAACACACATTATTAATTTTCTGTTATTGTTTTGCTTGTCGCGGATCTTAGCTAAGTTAAACTTTTGACTGTCCATATATTGATGGATTTCCGCAAAGTAACGCCTGACTCCATTAATAATCTTTTTTATACAGAATTCTATTGTTTTTAAAAAAAGTCCTAATTTGTTAAAAATGACGGCGACGTGGTTCGCCACCCGTCACGTCCTGATTCCCACGAGGGTGAGAAGCGACTAACGTAGAGCCGTTTCGCTACGATGAATGTGAGAGGAAGAAGGGATGAGTGTGGAGGAAGCAAGGAAGGTGTGGATGAAAGATCTTAGTGGATGGAGATCTGTGGTCTCCGCCTACCCCTACGGGAGACAGGCGTGACGATAAGCAGCAAACGACTTAGTAGATAAATGTATTCTTTATTGTACACAAAAACAAAGTTGTAGAATTCTTGACTGTAATATTATTTATATACAAAGGTTGGTCTTATCTCTAATATCGATTTATTCCATAAACCGTTGGATAGACACGGTGTTGAAAAGATTTATTTTGGTGTGGGCTGGTGATACAATATCGACAAGATGACAGTAAAATAAAAACGATTTAATACCTGATAGTAATCGATCACATGCCACTATAATCCTTATCTGTCTTTGAGAGCGATATAAGATAATGGAAAGACGGAAAGAGAAGTTAGGTATTTGACTCCACGCGCATAGAAAGTGGAATGCAGAAGAAAAGCTACTACCAATCTATTGCAGAAGAATTTGCTGCCGTGCTTGATTCAATGATACTTAAAAGTCAAAAATCTCAATATTTCGCTCTTAATTCTCTTCTTCTTCAGTCTTTCCAGGTCTTTCTCTCTTTTACAAAGGTGGATAACGTATTTGCAGGACGCCTGACAAAAAGCGAATAATGCATGCTATTTATCTTACTTCTGGCTGAGGGTCTGGTGTATACATAGTTCATTCATAATACATACGCGATGTCTGTAAGGGGTGTTGATTGTTTTCCATCGGTCGACACGCTTCCTCGTTTGCCCTCCTATCTTATAAAAACAAAGACATGGCTCATCGAATTTATTCTTCATTCTTTATAGATTCACTTTGGAAGGCGTTGAGTTGAAACTCTTTTCGGATATGGACGAGATTTTGAGCTCTCCCGTTCGCGATCTGAACCATGGGCTTGCGAAGCTGACCGCCGGGGAGACGTCGGTGTTGCTGGACTACTACTCTGACGGTAGCACCGAAATCAAGGCCAGCCTACAGAGCTTACTGGTGGAAGATATTCGACCGGACACCACGCTTATTATAAGACGGTACGTACCTTGACAGAAATTATGTACACAGTCCGAATCAGCTAAGATCCGCGGTAACAAAACAAAAACAGAAAAATAATGATGTGTGTTTTCACTGGATCTATTACGGAGAACTTAATCGGTTAATTTAAATTTTTTTCATGGGATAGGAAGGCAAACGAGCAGGCGTGTCACTTGATGGAAAGCAATCAACGCCGCCCATAGACAACCGCAGTGCCATAGGTAGTGCAGAAGCGTTGCCGGTCTAGCGAACTCAACCGCTCACCGGACGAAGCGCCGTAGCTAAGCTACCACTAAGACGCCGGTTTTCTGCGGGATTGTGGTACTTCCCCGGGCGAGCCGGCCCATTCATGCCACAGACAAACAATATGCCATTTTTGACAAAGTATTCGCCTGCAGCCTGGCTGTACCACTGTACCTTTTGAAGACTATACTTGATGATGCCTTGTGTCGAGGCGAAACACGTTAATTAATTTACTATACATTACATTATTATCCTTTATTTACACATTTTTCGCTTAATAACAATATTATTAATATAAAAAAAAATCTCTATAAAAATAATATTCTTATTAGGGTTATTAATCCTTCATGGCGGGATAAACCAAGCACACGAAGGATTATGCATCCAAGGAAAGAATCTTCTCACGATCCTAGCCGTGCACAATATGGCTGCTTTTTTGAATTTTGAATTTAACCCACTTACCTAAACCTAACTTGGACAGATGGGCGTCCAAATTTTTACCGATAAGTCCATTCACTGAGACCACTATGGGTACAATGACAGTTGAATCAACGTGCCACATGGCGGAAATCTCATGCGCGAGGTCTATGCTATACATTACATTATTATTATTTTTCATTATTATACGGGAGGGGGATGGTGGGGCCTCCGGAACTCAACTGCTCGCGGGACGAAGCGCGGTAGCTAAGCTCAAACGTCGATTTTCTGCGAGATTGTGGTACTTCCCCGGACGAGCTGGCCCGTTCAAATATATATAGGCCACATCCAATTTCGCTTCATAACTGTGTTAAATAAATAAATATTTAAACAGATAAATGGACGTTTAGTATCTACGTTTTAGGTCTTAAGAGTTTTTGATATAAGATGCGTAACGACTGTCAATACGAGATGCTACATATCTCATAGACACAGAAAATTCTTGATTGTATTACAAATTTTGTATTACAAATCTACTCATTTCTCAAAGGCCAAGAACGCCTGTTTGTCCACAGTGTAGCAGATGTCTATGGGCGGCTTTCTGTCTATGATTTCCAGGTGTCACGCTTGCTCCTGTGCCTCCCTATCCCATAAGAAAAACCCTACTCTGAATATTGCTTGGTCCTGTAGTATATTCCAGTCACAAGGCGGGGGATCGCGCGCTGCAGACGGCATCTCAGTACTCCGACCCCCATTGCTGGACGTCAGCGTCCGATGCTCATCTCGCGCCGCAACTTGGGACGTGCGTCTGGACCGAACTCGCTTCAACCTCGCACTGCCGTTCCTGCTGCAGCTTGCCAGGACATTGCTGGACGCGATGCCGGGTAAGATTATTACATACACACATACATATATTCACGCCCACCCCCCGCGGGGGTTGGCAGAGACCACAGAGCCCCATCCGCCACGATCCCGAAAAACCCTCCCCGCCTCCTCCCCGCCTCATCCATCCTTCATCCATTCTTCCTGTCACATTCATAGTAGCGAAACGGCTTTCCATTAGTCGCTTCTCGCCCTAGTGGGAATCAGGACCTGACGGGTGGCGAACCACGTCGCCATCATTTTTCAACAAATTAGGTATATTCGTCTTAGTGAATCCCACGAGCCGCAAGGGAGAATGGAGGCTGCCCCAACAGAGCCCCGCATGCTGAGGTAAGGCACCATAGTACCCGGGGAGCCTGATCCCGGGACGGTTGGCACGCTTGCGACTAATCTCGCCCTTTACCATGTATCCATTGGCACGGCTGACCGTGGATTGGACCGGATAGGGAAAAGGATGGAAAAGAAAGGAAATGCAGATTGGCGGAGTTACCAGACTCGGAATAAATATTTATAATCCATACATATATTTATTCCGATGCGGGGATCGAACCCGCAAGCACTGACTCCGCGGCGGAGGGCCCCGCCACTGAGCCAATTGGTCGCAAGATTATGGATGAAGATTGAAAAAATTACTTTAAAAGTGGATAGCGATATTTTTACCCATTTGCCAAATCCAACCTCTATATGCTAGGACCACTGCTGTGTAATCTAGCTGTCTAGTGTCTAGTCTAGTGTGCCCGGCATTGCGGTAAACATTTATTTGAAATAATCTTTAAAAAATAAAATATTTAAAAAGTAAACTTTGTTGGCGCAAAGACCCAAAATGGATCTTGGCCTCGGAACAGATCTTACCCCACCGTGCCCTGTCCTGCACCATCTCCTGCCATTTACAGACTTGAAGGTTGCGCAAGTCATCTTCGATCATGTCTCTCCAGCGGTACCTGGGACGTCATACAGTTGGGCGACCCACATACGCTCTCTTGACTGCGCGATCCTCCCCCATCCTTGAGTTTTATCTGTATCCCCAAAACCTAGTTCTGCCACCGGACGCCTATAGAAGATCAACGACAGAGTAACCACTTCGCCACTGTGCTTCCATCAGTAAATGGAGAACTGAGGTTCCAAACTACTTTTACTATAAATCTCTTACCCTACTCGCTGTGTCCAGTTTTTTACGTTCTACAAGTAAACCTCTTTCCGTAACAGGGGAAAAGACGATGGAAGGCGGGCTGGTGAACCATGGTTACGTCGGAGACCTGGATCCCTCGCGGACGGGGAACAACAACAGCACCGCTCGCTTCCCCAGCTCCAGTGACTCGACCAGCGGGTACTACTCTACTTGTGAGTATCATATGTATCATCAACAGTCTTATACCTCCTTCAAGTTATACCAAATACATACGTAAATCAATCAAGAGCTTGCGGCGGTCCACCCATTATTTGATCATCCATCTTTATCTGATCCGGAACTCAACCGCTCACCGGACGAGGCGCGATAGCTAAGCTACCACTTAGACGCCGGTTTTTCTGCGGGAGTGTGATACTTTTCCGGGCGAGCCGGCCCATTCATGTTACAGACGAATAATGTGCCATTATTGATAAAGTATTCGTCTGCAGCGTGGCTCTACTACTAATAATATATGATGCATGTTTATCATATAAACTCAAGATATATGTGAAGGTAATTTATTAAAATACATACTACATAGTGATGTATTCGATATTTCAGCCACGTCGATAGCGGAGGACAGCCCCAGCTTATCGATATCGATACAATGCAGGCAACCTGAGGTGATGTTCTTCACGGACCTGACCAAGAGCGAGGGTCACGCGTTGCTCCTTCGCACTGAACTGCTGGTAGACTATTCCGGTCACTCGAACACGGAAAGCTTGGTGGTGTCACTTGCAGGTTTACAGGTACTCTACATTGGTCGTTGTTTAATTATTAGACTGTGGACAGTCAAAACTTATACTTAACTAAGATCCGTGACAAGCGAACAACAACAGAAAATTAACAATGTGTTTTCCTGCTGGATGAAATGGATTTACCTGGAACTTAAACCAAAACATACCGAAAAACGGCCGTCAGCAACTCTCCATCCACCAACCGGTATACACAACACGACGACACGTGTTTCGTCTCAACACGAGGCATCATCAGGTATAGTAGACTCTACGGAAGACAACCGAAAAGTTTTCTTATAGTTAATTTTTCAACAGACGCTAACCCATAGATTTTTTCCCTACCCAGAGTCGTGTAACGCGGCTACAGAAGTTTTTACTTCAAAAAAAAATGTAGCAGGCCTTTAAGAAACGGTAGGCTTATTCTTTGAAGGTGTCAATGTCGAATCGGTTCGAAAACACAGCTGGAGCTAACTTGTTCCACAGAATATTGCGAAAGTGTTGCCTGCGTTAATTCTCAACTTGCTGCGCTTTGCAGGTCATGTCTAAACTTCAATCCAAACTCAAGAACCTGCCACCGCAATTGGTGTTGAAGCCCTGTGACGTGGAGTTCTCCAAGGCTTTCAAGAGTGTCGAGGAGGGCGTGAAGGTGCGCCTCTCCGTGTCGGAAATAGAGTTACACATAGCTGCAACCACGGTGCACACTGTTATGGGTAAGTAGTAAATATTTATTCCGAGTCTGGTAAACCCCCCAATCCCCATTTCCTTTCCTTTCTTCTCTATCCCTTCCCTTTCTCTCCGCCAATCCACGGTCTGCCGTGCCAATGGATGCGTGGCTAGGGGCGAGCATAGTCGCAAGCGTGCCGACCGTCCCGGGATCTGGCTCCCCGGGTACTATGGTGCCTTACCTCAGCATGCGGGTCGAATTACGAATTTAATATACTTAATTTGTTAAAAAATGACGGCGACGTGGTTCGCCACCCGTCACGTTCTGATTGCCACGAGGACGAATGGAGAGCAGTTTCGCTGCGATGAATATGAGAGGAAGAATAGATGAAAGGATATATGAGCATTTAGAAGGCGGGGAGGGTTTGCCGGGATCGTAGCGGATGGGGTTCTGTGGTCTCTGCCAACACCTGCGGGGGATAGGAGTATATTTATATAAAAAAAATCAATGCTTTATCCTTACATGACTCTGCACGCTGTTATGGCATACGAATAAAATAAATCAGAATAAAAAATTAACTATCAATTATATTCATGAAGCTTGGCCTACTACCACTCTCAGCTCTCTATATATATGAGGTGTGTGTGTGTGTGTTTGTGTGAAGGCATAAAGAACTGTTTAAAACCATTTAATGGTAACGCTGGTCGTCACTGGCGTGATCCTCAAAGATTATTGCCGGATGATCACCCCAGACTGAGTAAACACATCAAAAGCTGCCTGTCCATGTGTATACGCATCTACAACAATATACCTCATGAATTAAAACAATTGAACGCAACATTATTTAAAAAAAGACTATATGAATGGCTAGTAGAAGGACTTTTTTGCTTTAACCCTTAACTTGGCAGACTTATTTTTTTGAATATCAAAATAATATTCATAGCACTTAACCCTAATGACCCAGGTCTAATGGTGTCTAGAAAAAGAACTTAAAAAAAATTCATTAGGGTAGTTTAAAAAAATCACATGTATCTTGTGGGATACATTGCCAAAAGCATTGATAAATATATTACGTTTTTAATTCTGATGTATCTCTACAGATACATTATCAAGAAAAGGGTTAAAAGATCGATTGAATGTATGTAATAGATACATCAATTATAATTTCAATGACAATGTAACAGTTTATTAGTAATTTAATGCTTTGTAACCTAAGTGACTTATTAGATCTTTGTGTATGTAATAATAAATGAAGTTTGTATTCCATAAATAGCAAGTAAAAGACGGTATTGCAACAAAAATTGAGAAAGGGAGGCTTAAATGGTTTGGGCATATAAAGAGGGTAGATGAAAGATGACCGGCAAAAGAGATACGTTGCGAATGTGGATGGATGGGTCGGTAGGGGAAGACCACGAAAAACATACCTTGACCAAATTACTGAAGTGTTTAAGAATTGCATGAGAAGAATAATGAGTGTGAAGTAAAGAAGGGGAATATGCCGAGATCGTAGCGGATGGAGATCTGTGGTCTCTGCCTACACCTACGGGAGACAGGCGTGACGATATGTATGTATGTATGTATGTTATTATTAGAATACTATTTTAGTCACCGCATAATTTCTATTGTTTTCAGACATTATAGACGAAGTAACAACAGAATTAACAATGGCCGACGACAAGGAACCTTTCAACTTTGCCACATACAATCCCAGACCGGAGAAACACGAGGAGGATCTCTGGTCACCGAAGAAGATCGTCCCCCGCACGCAGTTCAACGCGGAGGGCGGCTACTCACTGCCGAAGTATCCAATCATTAAACCCACGGAGACCTTCGAGGTGATGGTGCCGAGTGTGAGGGTACTGTTTGAAATCGAACAAACCATCAGAATACCCCTTTTGTTGGTGAAGGTTAGTTACTGTTTGTTAGTTGTATCCGATGTTCTACTACTCACGAGCCCAAGGATGAAAGTTCTTCACCAGTATTTCCAGTAGTCTTATTAATACTTAAACCCTAAGTCTAGTCTTCAACAGGGCTGTTTAAGAAGGCTACACTCAGATTTCCTCTAGAGGTTATTAATGGAGTCAGGCGTTACTTTGCGGAAATCCATCACTATATGGACAGTCAAAAGTTTTACTTAGCTAAGGTCCGCGACAAGCAAAACAATAACAGAAAATTAATGATGTGTGTTTTTCCGTTGGGTTTAGTGGATTTATTTGGAACTTAAACCAAAAACTTACCGAAAATCGGCCATCAACTCTCCACCCACCAACCACTTTTCCATCTTGTAAACGACACGTGTTTCGCCCCAACACGAGGCATCCTCAGGTATAGTAGACTCTACGGTAGACAACCGAAAAGTTCCTTCTAGAGGGTCACTTGGGAAAGATCTACCATAGTGCCGGCTTTACAAAAATTTTGTAGATAGCCTTCTTTTGTATGAGATAGGAAGGCAAACGAGCAGACGTGTCACCTAATGGAAAGCAATCAACGCCGCGGAAACAGTACGGAAGCGTTGCCGACCTTTGAAGAAAGTGTCATTATGGGAAAGGAAAGAAGGGGGAGGAAGGATGGGCCTCCGGAACGTTAAATCCGGAAAATTTAGTCGGTTGGTTTGGTTGTGTGAGTGGGGAGTTTTTAAATATCGCTATAAGCTATAGTCTAAGGCGTTTCCTTCTACATTGAAAGCTCTTACTCTCCATTATTGATGCAAACTTGTTCACCAGGCATCCGCGGATTTGACGCTGAGCGACTGGTCGCGTCAGCTTCACGGTAGCGGGTCGCTAAGTGTCCAGGCGGACTGCTACAACGAGCGACTCGACGTCTGGGAACCCCTGCTTGAGCCCGTCGTCGAGGACAACCGGCAGCGGCCTTGGGAGCTCACCGCCACTCTATTCCAGGTAGACATGTGAAGTTTTTAAGAAATGCCTGATCAAGAGAACCCTTAACTGGCGGGCTTGTATGAGGAGAGTAATGAGTGTAGAGGATGCAAGGAAAGTATGCCGAGATCGTAGCAGATGGAGATCTGTGGTCTCTGCCTACCCCTACGGGAGACAGGCGTGACGATATGTATGTATGTAATTTTCTTCTAGGCAAAAGCTTATCCTATGTCTTCGCGACTCGACACAAACAATGCAAAAGAAGAAACCGTATCAGATCACCTAGCTGCTGCGGAAAGAAATAAAAAGCAAAAGAAACGCAACGAGTTCGAATCCGAGACGTCCGCTGATGAGGCCGACACGGATAACGAGATGACCTTCATAAGAAATCCCCACGGTCGCGACAACAAGGCTTGTAATGTGGGATTCAACGCTGCGAACATATCTTTCTTGCGAGCCCTGGATATCGATGAATCGGATTCAGAGAATGAGGGAGGACTAAAAGATAGATTTTCGACTGCTGGCGGACATTTGTTTACTGAGTAAGTTGCCAAAGATTTGATATGATGGTTACTGAATCTGTTTTTATTTCATGAAGTTCTAAAGGCACAAAAAGGCAGACTTAATGCCTTGGGCGTTAACCCAGCAACCAATTGGCTCAGTGACCCATGATGACAATCCGAACTGGCTCTGCCCGTGGAGTCAATCGTCGTCAATCAATCGTCGCGAGTTCGATCTCCGCATCGGAATAAATATATGTATGGATTACAAATATATATTCCGACTCTGGTAACCCCGCCAATCCGCATAGGACAAGCGTGGTGGGTTAGCGTCTGCTCCTCCAGAAATGGAGAGGCCCGTGCTCAGTAGTGGGACATATATATGCTGGTTAAAAGAAGTGCATAGGGGCATTTCTTGTTTGTCAACATAGGGTGTAGAAAGATTTATTCTGATTCACGTAGAGGCAAATAGTAAAAACATAATAAATATTATTGCATGTTCGGATCACAAAAAATACTGAATCGAATAGTCTGAATTTCACAGCTCTATAATGAATAGAAAATTTAGTACATACAACGTTGAAACTGACTGTTTTTGAGTGATCAGATATATAATAATTTTTTTGAAATTCGCTTTCGCTTTTTTGCGTCGATGTGTTGTCAAAATATATTTTTTCCCTTGAATGATTTTTGATTTCAATAATTAGAATGACACATCTGTAAAAGTTGATAAAATATTCGCTATTAACGTTTGCAGTGATTCGAGTGCAGATGATATGAGCAACGATGAACATTCCTCAGCGCCGGAACAGAGCGAAGTGGAAGTGGTAAGCGAACTGTTATATCCATTCACTGTATCCTATGGAGCTGAGGGCTGCTGTGTCAGCAATATCGACTCAGAGCCACAGTCGATGGGTATAGTTAGTCAACTCGAGCTCTCGGTTGCGTAAAGACCTCCCGATATTATTCCATTGTATTAAAAACTTTAAATAAAAGTCTTGTGGACATTACTAAATCAGTCTCTTTCTTAGTTTAAATTCAATTTCCTTTTTTTTTAAAAAACTTCTTGACGTTTCACGTATAATATTTGGTGGCAGCGGTGGGATTCAGAAAAACGGATCCCCGGTACGCCTCTAAATAGTGAAAAGTGTTAGTGTTAGTGTCTGTGGCTCTTTCATCACCCCTTCATTGGGTGATCAAGTGATTTTCAACTCAAGAATCTCGGACGAGCACCGCTTCATATATCGCATCATCACCGGAGGGGCTGTTGACCATATCCAGCCTTCCAACTTAATCAGAGCGCCGCTACAAGGTAGCCCAAATTCAAGCAACAACCAGGGTGGTTATCATATCGACATGCAACACTACGTGCTGATTCTTCTCGTTAGCGCCCACGCACTGTGAGTCCAATTCTTATATGATAAACAATTGATATCGATAACTAGCCTTGTCCCGTGGCTCCATTTGTATTAATATTTATATATGTACTTTTCTCTCTTTATTTCTTAGAAACGTTTTAAGCTTGTTAGTGTTTAATTTTAACTCCATCGTACTTTTTTTGTATCAATTATGTCACAACCAATCGACCAACTGAAAGTACCAAATATTTCCGAAATCGATGACTTTAGGGAAGCTTGCGCCAGCAGAGACCAGTTGCCGCAACGGTCCATTAGCCCCACAAATATGAATAGTGGCGTTAATAAGAAAACATCACGACAAACTAGTAAAGTTGATTCAGAATTTGGGTTCGAAACCCTAATTAAATTTATAAAGCCATACGATGGTTCTAGAGATACTCTAAATTCATTTTTAATTAATTGTAACAATGCATATGATTTAGCTTCCGACAAACAAAGGCCAGTGATTTTTAAATATATTATAAGTCAGTTAACTGGGAAAGCCGAAATAGCTTGCTCCATTAAAGAATTCGCAAACTGGGACCAACTCAAGGACTTCCTTAAAGCTCAGTTCAGTGAGCGCAAACACTATGCTCATTTACTCACCGAACTACAGGAAAGTAAACAACGCCCAAGCGAAAATGTCAACCAATTCGCTTTGCGCATTGAAACCTGTCTATCGCAACTATTGACAGAAGTCTCTCACTCTAATACTAAACTCAAGGATTTATCAGGGCGTTGCGCGGCAATGGAGGACCTCGCGTTACATCATTTCTTAATGGGCCTCTATCCGCGTATCTCCAACATTGTTAGGTGTAGATCTCCCAAGAACCTCAATGAGGCTATCAACATCGCGATTTCCGAAGAACGCATCCAACAAACTCTATATAAGCGCAACGAAGATAACAATAGGCCACGCAGACCTCCGCAGTCTCAACAGGGCAATCCATCCTTTTCCCGAAAACCTAATATCCAACCAAATCCTGTCATTTGTCGATACTGTAAAGCCATTGGACACGAGATTAGTAATTGTAGAAAAAGGGAATATAATAACAGTCGCAATCGTATTCAAAACCAACCCCCTGGGTCTAATTTTCCCCGTATTAATTATGTTAATGTTCCAATGCCAACCGACGCACCTCAAATCACTTATTCGGAATCCATCCGAGGTGATGAACAACTTCCCAACAATAATTTAAACGAATAGAGGTCTCGAATCGGTGTCGTACGAGACACAATCGTCCTAAAACCGACACCGCATCCACTGTATCTGCAGCAAAACCTGCATCCACTGTATCCGCAGCACAGCCTGCATTCACTGTATCTGCAAGACCTGCATCCACTGTATCCGCAGCACAGCCTGCATTCACTGTATCTGCAAGACCTGCATCCACTGTATCCGCAGCACGACCTGCATCCACTGTATCTGCAGCAAAACCTGCATCCACTGTATCCGCAGCGCAGCCTGCATTCACTGTATCTGCAAGACCTGCATCCACTGTATCCGCAGCACAGCCTGCATTCACTGTATCCGCAAGGTCTGCATCCACTGTATCTGCAGCAAGGCCTGCATCCACTGTATCAATGGCATCTAAAGCACGAATCAAGAATAATTTCTTTCCAGAGCCTCGCAAAAAAGTTACGTTTTATTTACCAAAAAATGAATCATTACTAGGACCTACTATATCTAGCCTTTCACAAGGTATAATTCCAACATCTTCTGCAACCTCTTGTTTCTCTACACCTGGAAAAGAAAAACCAAAATCATTAAATGTAAAGCACTTGATACCTACCCCATCCAAAATTGCCACAACTCTAGATGCCTGTAAAAAAAAAAATTCAAAAATAACTAATGACTTATCAGTCTTTGAAGTTCATACTGACCCAACAAAAAGATTGTTACCACACATTGTTGTTGAGAGTCAAGTTTCGGACATTCCATTATCATTGTTGGTTGATTCTGGCTCAGTCATAAGTCTCCTGAAAAGGTCATGTATACTTCATAAACAACCCCTTTCTCAGGAACCTATAAAAATAAAAGGAATTGATCAGAATGTAGAATCCATAGAAACACTAGGTCACTTTCCATTAAAAATAAAGCTCACCGAAAAAACAAACCTATCTCATAAATTCCATGTAATTGAAAACATTAATTTACCATATGATGGTATTATTGGGTCAGACCTCTTGACAAAATTCGGGGGCAATATTGACTACACTCGCGATATTCTCTCCCTAAATAAATCAAAGACTGAATTCAAACTTCAGTTCTTCGAACCGACATATATTATTCCTCCCCGAACTGAAACGATAATCGAATGCTCTGTGTCAAATCCAAATATTAAAGAAGGGTTCCTACTCGATTACCAACATTCTGATAAACTACTATTCCCTAATTGTTTAGTTTCCGTAAAAAATAATAATAGAATTAATATATCTGTTGTCAATGTTTCCGAGGAACCCATCACAATTAAATCAGATCTAAAATTAAGACTAACCCCTATTAGCTCCTCCGAACTTAAAGAATACCCTGTATGTTATGTAAATGATACCTTAAAACGCACAAATGAAGTTTTGACACAGTTACGTACTTGCCATCTCAATAATGAAGAGAAGGAAGCACTTATACAATTATGCTCGGATTTTTCTGACATATTTTATTTATCTGGTGAAAACCTTACTTATACAAATGCACTTCAGCATGAAATTAAAACAACAACCGAAATTCCTATTCATACTAAAACCTATAGGTTTCCCGAAATACATAAAGCCGAGGTCAAAAGTCAAATAGATAAAATGTTAAAGCAAAATATAATTGAACCATCAAACTCTCCTTGGTCTTCGCCCATTTGGGTTGTTCCAAAAAAACTAGATGCATCAAATATTCAGAAATGGAGAGTAGTGATAGATTATAGAAAACTCAATGACGTCACGATCGGTGATACTTACCCAATCCCACAAATTGCGGAAATTTTAGACCAATTGGGAAACAGCAAATACTTTTCTACCTTAGACCTAGCATCTGGGTTTCATCAAATTCAGCTGAAAAATGAATCAGATAAAGCGAAAACAGCGTTTAACGTCCCTGAAGGTCATTTCCAGTTTACCCGTATGCCCTTCGGGCTCAAGACCAGTCCTTCTACCTTCCAAAGATTGATGAACACGGCCCTATCTGGGTTGACAGGTATCCGCTGCTTTGTTTATCTCGATGACGTAGTGTGCTACTCTCATGACCTCTCATCGCATATTTCCAATCTAACGTCAATTTTCCAAAGAATGCGTGAGTTCAATCTTAAACTCCAACCTGACAAGTGCGAATTCCTTCGTCGCGAAGTCTGTTACCTTGGTCATATAATTACAGAGAATGGCGTTAAGCCCAATCCCGAAAAAGTCAAGGCAGTGACCGAATTTCCAATCCCCAAGTGTCCTAAAGACATAAAATCATTTCTGGGTCTGGTATCTTATTATCGCCGTTTTATTTCAGACTTTTCAAAAACTGCAAAACCCCTTACTAACCTCTTAAAAAAGGATACAAATTTTATCTGGGAGAACCAGCAACAACTGGCATTCGATACTCTCAAAAACAAATTAACCAGTGCACCGCTACTTATTTATCCAGATTTTACGCAACCTTTTATACTCACATGTGATGCCTCTAACCATGCTGTAAGTGCCATACTTTCCCAAGGTATTATCGGTAAAGATCAACCGATAGCCTATGCATCCCGTACACTTAACAGAAGTGAATGCAATTATAGCACCACTGAAAAAGAACTCTTAGCAATTCTGTTCGGATGTAAAACATTCCGCCCTTATCTGTATGGCCACAGGTTTCAGATTGTAACAGATCATAGACCCTTAAGGTGGTTATTCAATCATAAAGACCCCAGCAGCAAACTGCAACGCTGGAGACTCAAGTTAGATGAATATGACTATGAAATCCTTTATCGCAAAGGCAAACTAAATTCTGCTGCTGACGCACTATCTAGATACCCTGTGAATCCCATAAATATTGAAAACGCAGAAAACAATGCAAATAAACAACTACCTGAAAACGAACAAGAAATGCTTGATTTACTGGACGTAGGGATATCCCCTTTGTCCGACCTTGATGATATTGATCCTCAGATGGAACAAGAATTCCTGAAAGATATTGTCAGAGATTTAGAACCTGAAAATTTGCAACCATCAACCAGCCATAATCCTGATCCAACGCCTGAAATTCAAACAGAAGACTCACCTGAACCAAATTCTCACCCTACCTCTTTTACTCCTGAAAATGAAAGGTCATCCTTACCAAATCCCTCTGGGTTAACTCCAACTGTCCCTGAATCTGAACCTGTTCAACCTGATATTGAAAACACACCTTTACACAATGAATCATATTCCGAATTTTTGAAATTAACCTCGAAACCTTTTCATTATAATACTTCAATCACTGAGCACAATGAAAACCTGTTGAAAACATCTTTAAAAAATATTATAATTCCAACATCAATTGATCTAGACGAATCTTTACCCTACATCCATGAAATTATAAACAACTGCCCATGTTTAGACCGCGAAGAGTTTTTGCAAAAGGAAAGAACACTCTATTCATATCAGAATTTGGAATACAATAATAAAACCTATTTCTTTCTTTATGTAAAAGTTCACCATTTTGATGAATGTTCCTACCCAGATATATATGAATCACTAAAATCCTTACGTAACCACATTATGAGTAACTCAAATATAAAAGAAATTTGTATTAGTGACTTTAAGAATCCATTTGAAAAAATCTCCCTTATAAAAATATATAACATACTTACGTTTCTATTTCATAACACCTCTATTAAAATTCATATTTATCGTAATACAATAATTTATCCATCTCTCAGCGAAATCCCCATTATTTTAAAGGATAACCATGACTTGCCTGTATCCGGACATTTAGGCTATGCAAGAATGGTGAAGAGAATTCAAGAGAGATATTCTTGGAAAGGAATGCGTGCTGACATCGAAAATTATATCAAAAGCTGTAAACTGTGCCAAGAAAATAAAGCCTTTCGCAAAACAAATAGAGCTCCCATGCAGATCACTACTACTTCCACTGCTCCCTTCCAACGAGTTTCCCTAGACATAGTTGGTCCTTTACCAGAGTCTGGTACTGCGAAACTAAAATATATTCTCACCTTACAGGATGATCTCACTAAATTCTCCATCGCATACCCTATAAGGTCAACTTCAGCCGAAGAAACAAGCGACTGCTTGATCCATTTTATCTCCATATTTGGAATACCTCAGACAATTCTTACTGACCAGGGTACTAATTTCACAGCTGATCTGTTTAAAAAAACCTGTGAATTTTTAAAAATTAAACAATTATGGTCCACTCCATATCACCCCCAAACTCAGGGCGCCCTTGAGCGCAGTCACTCAACTCTTAAAGAATACTTAAAATCTTTTGTGAACCAACAACAAGACAACTGGCCCCGATATGTATACACAGCAATGCTTACCTACAATACCAATGTCCATTGTACTACCAACTTTACGCCGTATGAATTGTTGTTTGGTCACAAACCCCATCTTCCCAGCTCCATTTATAATTCCACACCCGATACAACATACCCCGAATACATAAGAATGCTCCAACATAGATTGCAACATTCGCGAAATAAGGCTTTAGAAAATATAGGCCAGTCAAAACAAAACTCCAAAAACTATTACGATAACCACTCCCGATCCGTAGCTTACAAAGTTGGCGACCTAGTTTATCTAAAAAATCACTTAAGATTACGGAAAGCATTGTCCCCCATCTGGAAAGGCCCTTACAAAATTGTTAAGATACACGGATTCAACACAGCGTCCCTTTTGATTAATAGAAAACATGTCAAATATCATTATGACGAACTAAAACCGGCCACTGGCCAACCTCAACAATAGGTTGTAGGTACTTGTATATCATTCCTAAACTTATATATATAATTTTTTTTTCTCTTCATTGTTTCAGCGCTTCACCACAACTTAATCTTCCAATAACCACAAGTCCTGGTATATACTTTGACCATGTGGGCAAAATGAAAATTAAATCGGGCCATCTAAATGTAATCACACCTATTAATATCGAATTTATAAATTCGCATTTAGAAAATTTACAGACAATATTAAGCACCGCTAGATTTTTATGCCAGCAAACCCCCACTATAGGGGAATTAGAATGTAACAACAGCTTAGAACCTTACACAGTACAATACCATGATTTGATTAACCAATATTCGGCTATCTCTCATTTAATTGACAATAGAATCAAACGCGGCGCGTGGATAGGTGGTGTAGGCACCGCTTTTAAAACAATATTTGGTACTTTGGACGAAAACGACGCTATACGATATGACGATGCAATTTCTACTGTACAAAATAATGAAAAAAGTCTAGCTTCACTAATGAAACAAAATATTTTAGTCACAACATCAACAATTTCCAGTTATAATAAAACTTTACATCAACTAAAATTTAATGAAGCTAGACTCAACGATGCTATTGATAAACTCTCTGCAAACCTAAAAAACATCTCAATTTTATCCAACACATTGATTGTTAAATCAAAATTGAACTCCTTCTTAAATTGTTTGGAGACCTCAATTGTAACATTATCTTTTCAAATGGAAGAATTGATAAGCTCTATTTTACTAAGTAGACTAAACGTCCTACATCCATTCGTGATAACACCACGACAATTGTTTAGAGAGCTCGTCGATAATTATCGACACCTACCTAACAATATTGAATTACCTGTACCTTTAGATATAAGCTATATGAATATTATTATGGATATCTCTAGAATAAGTTGTTATTTTAATAAAAATAGGGTAGTTTTTATTTTTAAGCTTCCATTAGTATCTCCTACAGAGTTCGATCTATTTCATAGCTTAGCCTTACCAATACCTCATAATCTTCGTAAGCCTAATACATATAGTATGATTATACCTAACTCTAAGTATGTTGCGTTATCCCGGGACAAGTCTCAGTATAGTCAGATAGATAATTTGGACCAGTGCAAGGCGCTCGACCCGGCGACGTATGTTTGCGACATCCCTAACACATTCTCGTCGAATGTCAAGCCTATTTGTGAAATTGAACTCATGACCAAAGTAATTAGTGCTCTACCAGTGAATTGTGAAACAAAATTTATATATGGCAGTGTTAATATCTGGAAACCGATTTTACATAATAAGTGGATTTACATACAATCCCAACCAGTGAAGGTGTCTATCGACTGTACCGGCCACGAACTTATCGACATAGATTTACACGGTACCGGAATATTAAATATCCCTTATGAATGTTCAGCATTTTCAAAGAATATGAAAATTGTATCAAAGTATGAAATTTTAAACTTAACAAATATCCATGTAAACTTAGATTTTAATTTACTTAATTTTTCTTGCTGTAATTATGAAGCTATCTCTAGTTATATAAATAATGTGTCCCCTTCGCCGATTAAATTACAAAACATTGACTTAGACGATTTAAATACAAAAAATAATGAAGTCCTTTTAAAATCCCTTTTAAGTGATGCAGATAAAGTTTTAGAAACTCCATATATAGTTCGATACGGGACACACTATTCTATTTTTACTATTCTTATTTTAATATTAATTTTTATTTTGTTATCTTTTAAATTTTATAAATTTGTTAAATCCTTGCGCAACCGTAAAGCATTCAAAGTTAACCAACCCCAGGTTTCAGCAGACATCGAATTAAACCAAGTCGCTGAAAACCCCAAATCCATTCAAAACGTTTCTAAAAGAATTAACCCAGAATCTGAAATTGCAATGGAAAATCCTGCTCCTTCCATAAGAAGGCAAATTTAATTGTTTTTACCATAAATTTCATTTTTTTTTGAAGTTTATTCCTAATGTTATATCCATTCACTGTATCCTATGGAGCTGAGGGCTGCTGTGTCAGCAATATCGACTCAGAGCCACAGTCGATGGGTATAGTCAGTCAACTCGAGCTCTCGGTTGCGTAAAGACCTCCCGATATTATTCCATTGTATTAAAAACTTTAAATAAAAGTCTTGTGGACATTACTAAATCAGACTCTTTCTTAGTTTAAATTCAATTTCCTTTTTTTTAAAAAACTTCTTGACGTTTCACGTATAATAGAACGCGAGGAAGATGAAGAGAAACCAGTGACGTATATCGATGGTGAAGAGAAGACGAAGAGAGAAATGGAACACAAGAGTGTTACGTTGCGGGTATGTCAAAAATGCTTGCATTCTCTTTTGCTAGCGATACGTAACGTAGGTACGTAAAGTTCACATAATGTAGAAAATACAATAATCACAGAAGATGAAACTCGTTTAGAAAATTATGGAGCTCATAATTTGGAGTTGTTTTCAAGAGAAAGAAGAATCCGTTAGAAGACCAAAGCTTTTGAGTTTTTGAAACTGATTTCTATGTGGAAGATAAACAAAAATATATACAAATAAAAGGATACCTGTGGAGTTTCTTTCACCGTTTCTTCTCCTTTGAGAGGAATCTTGTTGCGAAATGGTGGTAAAAGCCTGTTAGCAGACTAACAATTGACAAATGAAAAATAAAGAAATTAAGTTTGACATCAAAAATCAAACGTTAAGAAAATCTATGCAAGGTGACGCGATGGTTGGCAGAAATTGGATGCATGAAGCTGAAGATAGGTTTACTTAGTAGTTCGCCAAGACTGACATGAACTGATAGAATACGGCCATAAATAACGCAAAAGATTTCGTTTAGGGCCTTTGCTTAGAAGTAGAGTGAAGCAAAATAATGAAATATTTAGATTTAGTGACGGTGCCTATTTATCAGATTTTTAGATTAGTATACAGTACCCTTAACCGACGAGCTTGTATGAAGAGAGTGATTCGTAAAGAAGCAAAGAGAGTGTGTTGAGATCGTAGTAGATGGACGTATGTGATCTATGCCTACCCCTACGGGAAACAGAGGTGATATGTATTGTAGTGATACATTCATAAATATATCACTAATGCATTAAAACTTTTTATGATTATTAATGGAGTCAGGCGTTACTTTGCGGAAATCCATCACTATATGGACAGTCAAAAGTTTTACTAAGCTAAGATCCGCGACAAGCAAAACAATAACAGAAAATAATTAATGTGTTTTTTTCCGTTGGGTTTAGTGGATTTATTTGGAACTTAAACCAAAAACTTACCGAAAATCGGCCAAGTTGATGGCTGTCCATATAAAACCTTTTATATTATATTACTTTTTTGACATTCGTAACATTCAAATTTAAAATGAAAAAGAAATAAATTGTTATAAAACAAAATGCAAGAGTTCGTATCACTGACGTCTTTTGGATAGACATGTGGGTGACATTCCGGCATGAAGAACTGAAATATTATTTGCTATATTGTATTATTTTAAATAAAATACAATATTATTTGCTATATTTGTATGTATGTCTGTATACAGGAATGATCTCCTATTCTTGTCTCATGTTTTTATATGGACAGTCAAAAGATTTACTTAGCTAAGATCCGCGATTTGGAAATCCTCCAAATAAATCCAATTAATCCAACAGAAAAACACACATTATTAATTTTCTGTTATTGTTTTGCTTGTCGCGGATCTTAGCTAAGTAAAACTTTTGACTGTCCATATAGTGATGGATTTCCGCAAAGTAACGCCTGACTCCATTAATAATCATGTTTTTATGGAATAGGAAGGCAAACGAGCAGGCGTGTCACCCGATGGAAAGCAATCAACGCCGTCCATAGTCATCCGCAGTGCCATAGGCAGTGCAGAGGCGTCATTTGTTTCCCTCGTCTATTAAAAAAATATATTTGTTTACAGGAACCCAGTCAAGAGGATAGTATAGATTCAAGTCTAGAGGTAGAAGGACAGCTATGCACGTACGTTCTTCTGGAGGCACGTGCTGCGTTGAACTTGACATTGACCCCGGCGTGTATACGGGCGCTGCAGACGTTGACCACAGCTCTGCAAGACCGAACCGCTGTGGTCACGGCTATAGTAGCAGCCGAAAACGGCTTGCAGCTCATCAACGATATTGGTATATACGGACATACATATCGTCACGCCGTTTCCCGCAGGGGTAGACAGAGACCACAGATCTCCATCCGCTAAGATCCCGGCACACCTTCCTTGCTTCCTCCACACTCATCCATCCTTACTCTCAAATTCATCGTAGCGAAACGGCTCTCCGTTCGTCGCCTCTCGCCCTCATGGGAATCAGGACGTGACGGGTGGCGAACCACGTTACCGTCATTTTATAACCAATTAGGTATATCAAAATTCGTCATAGTGAACCGAAGAGCCGATATTGGTAAAAATTATTGATAATAATATAATTTTATTTCAGGCAAGTGATTCATAGAGTTAGTACATCTATAATAATATCATAAATTAATAATAATAACGAGACACCCCAATGCTACCTGATATTAGTATGCGGGAGCACCCAGTCTTTCAGCAATGGAGAGTCCCTCTGCCACTCAGTGCGTTCAAAATGCTGTTTGTGCTGCAACGCAGGCAATGCAGAAGAGATACGCATCAAGCTCGAAAGATTGACTAAAAATCATTAGTTCTTAATATAATTAATAGAGTCAGGCGTTACATTGCCGAAATCCATTCATAAAATGGACAATCAAAATTTCCTTTTTTTATGGGATAGGAAGGCAAACGAGCAGTCGTGTCTCCTGATGAAAAGCAATCAACGCCGCCCATAAACATCCGCAGCGTCACATGCAGTGCCGAAGCGGCCTTTAAGGAAAGTCATAATGGGAGAAGGAATGGGGAGGCGGGGGGGAGGGGGGCTCCGGAACGCAACCGCTCACCAGACGAAGCGCGGTAGCTAAGTTATCACTCACACGCCGATTTTCTGCGGGAGTGAGTCTGTGACTTCCCCGCGCGAGCCGGCCCATTCATGCTACAGACAAACAATATGCCATTCTCGACAAAGTATTCGTCTGCAGCGTGGCTCTACCACTGGTGATAATTAAAGAATGTTTTATATAAATAAAGATTTTTCTTACATCGTTTGCCAACAGATGGCGCCACGAGTTATATAAAATTAAGTTTTGTTTATGGCACAAAATAAATCCTAATGCGCCTACATATACGACACCTGTTCCCTTTGATTCTAGGTCCAGGCTCTACTGTACATTTGAGGACGCACGCGGAGACCGACCTAGCAGGCAACGATCGAGTTCTGGCGATAGCTGATTACGACGTGGACACTAGCCGTCCGAGTACACCTGGTAAGCTAGCAAACAGAAGACATTGTAGAATGTAACCTTTTTTACACATTTTCACATACGAAATGGCTCAATAAACCATAGATATTTTTTATTTTTCTTTTTTACAAAATACACAGACATCTGTCACACAGACGGCGGCGTGGTTCGCCACCCGTCACGTCCCGATTCCCACGAGGGCGAGAAGTGACTAACGGAGAGCCGTTTCGCTACAATGAATGTGAGAGGAAGGATAGACGAAAAAATGGATGAGTGTGGAGGAAATTAGGAAGGTGTAGTAGGATCGTAGCGGATGGAGATCTGCGGTCTCTGTCTAACCCTACGGGAAACAGGCGTGATGATATACTTTGCAGGTGCGTTGCCGACCTTTGAGAAATATACAGGCTTCCTTGAAGGGTCCAAAGTAAGTATCGATTCGGAAATACAGCTGAAGGTAGCTTATATATGGTAGTAAGATTAAAGCAGTTTCAGGAAAATCACACCGTACTAGATCGCCACTCCACATGGTGGGGATGATTCTTTTCTTTGCGTGTGTGAAATTCAGCAACAGATTTGGAAAGCAATTGGAAAAAGAGATAGAAATATGAATTATTGGAAACAAAATTGATAGATAGAGATGAATGTAAACAATTTTTTTATAGGATAGGGGGGCAAACGAGCAAGCGCGCCGCCTGATGGAGAGCAATCAACGCCGCCCATAGACAACTGTGATACCGCAGGAGTCACGGAAGCGTTGCCGGCCTTTTAAGTATGTGTAGGCTTGTTTTTTGAAGGTGCCAATGTCGTATCGGTTCTGAAAGACCGCCAAAGGTAGCTGGCTCCACAAAATGGTGGTGCGTGGAAAGAAGTTTCGAGAGAAGCACACCGTAGTAGATCGCCACTCATCTAGATGGTGGGGATGAAACTTTTCTTTACTGCGAGTAATGCGGTTGTGGAATTCGGCGGCGGGCATCGTTCCAAACAATCCCTCGGAGCACTCCCCATGGTAAAAGCGGTAAAAAATGCTGTGATGATGAGATATCCTTATGTAGCGCTAGAGAATAGATAATACAATCAGATCTTTGTTTTAGGTTGTGACACATCAAGCGCCGATCTTCTGGATGCGGTTGAGAAAGATAAGCAAGAGACAACAGACGTCAGTGACGAGTGGGATTGGTAGAAGTTCATTATTTTTTTACAAAAAAAAACAAATATAATTTACTCGGCGTCTACTAATGGGAGCAGATCTCTTCCAAGGTGTTCCACGTACCGTGATCTTCGGTTAAGCGTATCCGATCTCTGCCAGCCATATTTTAAATTTTTATATTGTTAGCCAGCGGTTTAAACTACAAACTGATAGACAGGACAACTACAACAACTAGCGTGCAGATGCCTTAGCTATCTTAAGATATTAATAATGGGAGGAGGAGGAGGATTTAATGGGAGAAGAAAATAGTAATAGAAGAGGAACATTAAAAAAGAGAAAAGGGAAAGGAATCAGGTTTCCAAACGCCTGCCGGCTTCACCGATCGATGAGCGAAGGATTTAAGTAAAACGGCTGGGCTGAACTGGTTGCAAGTTGCTCAAAATAGGGATGGGCTGCTTTGTAGGAGACCTTTACTTGCGGAGGGGTTCTGGCAGACTTATTAACTTCTTAATTATGCACTAACAAAAATAACTTAATTAAAAAAGAAAATTCATAACATTGATACTAAATAGGATTACATTTAATTAGACTAAACTAAATTAGATTAGACTAACGGAGAGACGTTTCGCTACGATGAATGTGAGAGGAACGATGGATGAAAATATGGATGAGTGTGGAGGAGGCAAGGAAAGTGTATCAAGATCGTAGCGGATGGAGATCTGTGGTCTTTGCCTACCCCTACGGGAAGCAGGCGTGACGATAGGCATGTAAATTAGTTATTTTTTATAACATACTTGCAAGGAATATAAGGGTTTTTATTTATTTTATGTCATTGCTATAGCTTCGAGGGTGGTTTTGGGGAGGAAGCGGCGCCTCCGGCATCTCGTCGTGTGTCTCCAGGCGCTCCAGCTGGCGCCGCAGAGCTGCACCGTCGCCTAACCGACCACACGCTCTCCATCCGTCTACACGACATGGATCCACTCAACGTTAGTGCATCTTTGTTAAAGCTTTGTCTGTGTACTCGCTACTGCGTTTCATTCGGTGCATCACTGATGATGGTCTTCGGCTTCATGCATCTAGTCTGTGCCAGCCACCCTGTTCAGTTGGTCGCACCATCTAACCGAATGGCGTGACATATTACGTTTGCGAAGACGCGGTCTCCACTCCAGCACTCGTCTACTCCTGCGATTGTTGGTTCTCCGCCAAACATGACTAGCCTATTGCTACATCAGTAAACTTCCTATTCCCATAAATTTAAAGGACTGACTTTGTCCATGTGACTACCCTGGACAGGGATTAGCAATTGGGAAACTAAATGTACTGCATTGATTTCGCTGCTGCCATCATGATTGCTACCGTATGTTAAAGCAGAACGCATGGAGCTAATCTCTCTACATTTTAAACTATTCTCTGTATATCTAAAGCTAATCTCTCTATATATAAAATTAATATTTCTATATTTGAAGCTAATCCCTCTATATTTAAAGCTAATCTCTCTATATTTAAAGCTAATCTTTCTATATTTACAACTAATCTTTAAGTATTTAAAGCTGTTTTCGCTATATTTAAAGTTAATCTCTCTATATTTAAAGGCAATCTGCTCTATATTTAAAGCTAATCTCCTCTATATTTAAAGCTAATCTGTCTATATTTAAAGCTAATCTCTCTATATTTAAAGCCAATCTATATTTTTCAACAGATCATATGTCCTCAACGATCGGTAACAAAGATGCACGTTTTACATCCGAGCAAAAACGGCACGCGCTACTATGTCGTGGTTGAGCGTACCTCTAAGTACAACGCCAGGAAGATCGTCGTCAGGTCACCGTTACAGGTAACTAACCACAAAGTAAACGCCAATGAGTTAGTTTATGGTTTAACAATCCATTAACTAACTTATTGGAATAATTCTTCGAGTCAAAATTTCTACCCTAAAATTGTTTTATTTATTTATTTAACGTTTAAGGCTAAAAAGATGCGTAAGGCGGATCTATTCCTAAAAGGCGTGATCTACTCATAACACGTTTCTCTTCTTTTTTTATGGGATAGGCAATTAAGCAAACGAGCAGGCGTGTCACTTGATGGAAAGTGATCAACGCCGCCCATAAACATCCGCAGTGCCACAGGCAGTCCAGAAGCATCGCCAGCCTTTAAGGTAAGGGGAGATAGGAGGGGGAAGGAGGTTGGGCCTCCGGAACTCAACTGCCAACCGGACGAAGCGCAGTAGCTAAGCTACTCAGACGCCGGTTTTCTGCGGGAGTGTTATACTTCTCCGGGCGAGCCGGCCCATTCGTGCTACAGACAAATAATTTTTGACATAGTATTCGTCTGCAGCGTGGCTCTACCACTATCGAGATCGATTTTCTGATTCGGATAAACTGAAAGTGCTTTTTTATCTATCATAATTCTGAAAATGCGTAATTCTTATATTTTTCGTTCGTTATGGTGCTGTATATCTTTTTACTTTGTTTTACGCATTCTCAATAACTTCGGGGCCATTCATAAATTATGTCACATGAATGGTTTTAAAGCACCCCCCCCCCCTTGTCACACGTGGAGTTTTAACACTTTAAATTTTTGAAGGTTACGCCCTCAAGGTTAAGGCCTCCCTCCCTCCCCTTAACAAGTGACATAATTTATGCATGGCGCCTTTTCACGAATTCACAACACGATCATAAACAAGTTTATTAAAATAACACATACTTGTAATAATGAAACAATTCTGCAACCAGGTTCTCAACGAGACGTCGTATGCGTTAGAATTGCTTTACCGTGGGTCAGAGCTGGAAGCGGCTGGTGTGGAGCCGGTAGGTGCTATGCGGAATCCGTTCTGCGGTCTACTGCGGTTGGCGGTGCTCGCGCCCCACGACACCTTCAACGTTCCGCTGTACATCGCCTATCATTGCAAGCTCTTCTTATTACCCACTAACTTTGAGTGAGTTAATAAATTTTAAAGTTACTTAAAATAGATACTATGTTGGGTAAAATAACCGATAAAAGAAATATAATAGTTATAGTTGAGTGAAAAAGTTATCAGTGAGTGGAAGAGTAACAGCTGAGTCAAAGAGCAATTGCCAAGTAAAAGTTACTCTTTCACTTGGCAATTGCTCTTTGACTGCTGAGTAGTTAAGTAACTGCTGAATGATTGAAAAAGTCATCTTTTTATCTTTTAAAAGAGTCACTGCATTTTTGACAAGGCAGTGCTTGATAAAAGATGGCGTCTTTTTAGTGTTGTGCTATTATATTTTATTAGAAAATAATGTATTAGTTTTATTTATTTATTATCACACAATTTTAGGACATATCAGACAACGACTCAGGTTATTTGGTGGATGGAGTTGGTGAAAGATCTGGGCACTCCACGCGACATCATCTGCCCGGCGAAAGCTGATGATGACCCCAGTATTTTCGCCATAAAGATAGTGCCTGTTGAAGGTAAAGCGACAAACTTTTAAACAGCATTTGAGGTTTATCAATTTTTTCAGGCATACAATAGAATAAAACAAGCTTAAGTATACACATTTTTCTTAACTTAAGAATTATAAATTAAAACTATTTTAACAATAGAGTAGAGCAGGCCTATCTTCCATAGTACAAGGTTGCATACTTTCCCTCTTTGAGCATGTGTCTTGGCGCAAAAACACCTCCATCAAGCGCCTGGTAGTGCAGGGAAAAGTGAAAGGAAACCGTCCGCTTGGCAGATTTCCGATGCGGTGGACGGACCAGGTGGAGACCGCTCTTAATAGCTCCCTACATGAATGCATGAAGAACAGGCCACAAGTATAAATAACGACCACAACTGCTCTGCCAAGAGCATGACGACATAGAAGAAGAAGAGAAGGCAAACCAGAAAGCTAGTCACCTGATGATAAGTGGTTATCGTCGCCAATAGACATCTGCAACGCCAAAGACGCGAAAAGGTCGCAGTAAATACCCCTCCAGATGTATATTTCGTGTCTAAGGTCCAACAAATTCACCTCGGACAAGCATGGGTGATGAATTTCAGTAGTCCCAATAGCTGGACGGATGTGGCCTGTAAAAAATCTATTTTTAACCGAAATACTCTTGCATTAACACAAAAGGCCTTTATTAGTTCAACTTCGTCGGAAAAAGGCGAGGTACTGCAGTAAGCAAATCATGTTTATAAGTTCTTTTTTCATTTATGTTCTTTGGCTTCTTCTATCAGGCTGCCAATCGAACAAGGTTTCTCGTGCGATCCCTAACTTGCTCCTCCGTGTGGTGCCACCTTTGAGCGTGCACAATTGTCTGCCTCATGCCTTGCAACTGTCTGGCGGAGGGCTGAAGCTGCGCATAGAACCGGGCGAGCGTGCCAACGTCTACACCTTGGATTTGTCGAAATCACATCGTCTCACCCTGGACATCCATTACCTGGCGTTACCGTGGACCGGTAGCTTCACCTTGTCACCAGGTATGGTTAGGTTTTCTTATCAATTAATTATATTCATATCAATCAACGGATCGGCTTTTGATGATAATGATGATGATAATGTAATGAATCACACGGCATTTCGTTCAGAAAACAAAAAAGAAGTTGTTTTTTAGACACAACAGAAAAAACGGTAAACATGACGACGGAATGCGACACAGAAGGAGGTAACAAGCAGCTCGGGGTGTGCGCACGCCTGCAGAGGAACGACTCCTGGCGGCTACTCCTATACGCTCCGTACTGGATCATCAACAAGACTGGTTTGCCGCTGCAGATCAAGGTTGGCGTTAGTTGGAAATTTTACATATATATAGTCACGCCCTAGTCTCCCTGTGTGGTTATGCAGAGACGATAGATTTCCATCCACTACGATCCCGATACACCTTCCTTGTTTCCTTTACACTCATCCATCTTTCCATCCATCCTTCCTCTCACATTCATCGTAGCGAAACGTCCGTGCGTCGCTTCTCGCCCCCTGAGAATCAGGACGTAATAGGTGGCGAACCACGTCGCCGTCATTTTTTAACGAATTAATTATATTAAGATTCGCCCCTAGCCACGCATCATTTAGCACGGCAGACCGTCGATTGGTACTCCCTGACCATTCTAACCCACCAGGAAATTTTAACTGACCATTTTAATAGGTTTTTTTTCCCTAACCACTCTGCGCCAATTGACGTAACTGCGGGATACGCTGAGACATTCTTCCGCAGTTCCGATGGCGCTGTCCTTACAAGGGCCCGATATCAGAGTTGCAGTGGAGATGAGGTTCTCCAATTCCTCCTTACGTTGGGGACGCATGATACTTTAATAGTGGTACAACTTTACTATTACGAATAGGTTAGTTCCACTGTAGAAACATCACACCTCTCACAGAATATAGGCATTATCTTGTACCAATTTACTGTGTTTACCACCTTCCGTGTGGTGAGTTCAGAGATCCGAACCCAGAAACGGGGCTGTCGAACATTTTCGCAAGACACTTTTGTAGTGGTAGAGCCTTGTAGACTTGTAGTGATAGAACCACGCTGCAGACGAATATTTTGTCAAGAATGGCATATTATTTGTCTGTACCACGAACGGGCAGGCTCGCTCGGGTAAGCACCACACTCCCGCTGAAAACCGGCGTCTGAGTGGTGGCTTGGCTTCCGCACTTATAATGACACTTTCCTTAAGGGCCAGCATCAATTCTGCACTGCCTATGGCTGTGCGGATGTTTATGGGCGGAGTTTATTTTTTTCGAGATTTGGCTGAGGTGTGGACGTAAGAGTCAATAGGGGAAGACCAATGCGAATATATCTTGACCAAATTATCGCAGTTCTTAAGAAAGGCTAGATCAAGAGTACCCTTAACCGGCGAGCTTGTATAAAGAGAGTGGTTAGTGTGGATGAAGCAAAGAAATTGTGCCGAGTTCCTAGCATGTGGAAATCTATGGTTTTTGTATACCCCTACGGGAAACAGCCATTATCTATTCTGTATTTTGTTGGCTTTTTTTCACAGTCCATATACGTCCCACTGCTGAGCCCTTTTACGCCCATATACGTCCCACTGCTGAGCCACGGCCGTTCTTCCAGAAATCGAGAGGCCCATCCTCTCGATTTCTGGAAGAACGGCCGCTAACCCATCATACTTGTCCAATGCGGATCAGCGGGGCTATCAGACTCGAAATAAATATCTATAGGACATACATATATTAATTCCGATGCGTGGATACCACGTAAAAGGGCGCCAGTGCATTTATTACAAACGCCAAAAATATTTTTATTACAAAAAAAGAATCATAGAAAAAGATTCAGGTAGGTGAGCCACAAATTTGTAGGTCGTGGGTAAACAGCCGCTCTGATTTTAGTACGTAAGCGGACTAACACTCCCCTGCAAGTTGTCAGCGGTGGGCGACCATTGATTCCGCTACGCCAACTGTTTCATATTGCAGGGTGGGAAATCGGAGGCGGCGTATGAGGCAGCGGACGAGGCACTGCTGTGGGGCGGGCGAGGTGGTCGAGGCGACAAGCTCAGGGTCCGTGCCCACCAATCGGGCTGGTCTCGCAGCGTACGCGCCCGCCCAGCCGCCCCAGGTCTGTTGGTGTGCGCGCACGCCGAGCGCCGCATCAACTACCGTCTGCTTCTTCACGTTAGTATGAGACCGTTCGTAAAATATAGCTGTTTTCAGAAGCAGAATTATTTTTTTTATTATAATTGTTTTTTATACTCACGCCTATCCCCCGCAGGGGTTGGCAGAGACCACAGAGCCTCATCCGCTACCATTTATCGCAGCGAAACGGCTCTCCGTTAGTCACTTCTCGCCCTCGTGGGAGTCAGGACGTAACGGGTGGCGAACCACGTCGCCGTCATTTTTCAACAAATTAGGTGTATTAAATTCGTCTTAGTGAATCCCACGAGCCGCAATACCTACTTGTGCTACAAACTCAATAATTAAAAAATTTAAAGTCTGAATTGGTTTTAAATTCTTCAGCTGTGATTTTGCGTTTCAAATTTCGATTTTGAATGTATGTGTAGTCAAACTATGAATTTTTTTCACACCAGGTAACTTTGTCGGAGCTATGTCCTCAACTTACGAAGATAGTCACCCTCCTACCTTACTTCCTCGTGTACAACGATACGAAGAAGCATTTGCGGTTCATGGAGGAGAACGAAGCGGCCGACCTGTGGATCGATTTGACACCGCAGCAATGTATACCGTTTTGGCCGCAAACCGACTCTATGGCGATGCACTGCAAGTACAGAGACTCCAATGTCGTGTCACAGCACTTTCCCATCACGAAGAACCATTTGACTGTCCTCAGGATGGATAAAGGGGTGAGTCTTAGAACACTTTACTGGAATTATATCTAGGTTTACATACATACATATCATCACGCCTTTTTCCCGTAGGGGTAGGCAAAACCCTCCATCTGCTACGATCTCGGCACACTTTCTTTGCTTCATCCACAGTCATCTCTTAATACAAGCTCCCCGGTAAATGGTACTCCTGACCTGGCCTTTCTTGATATTGATTTTCATTCATTCATATAGTCAGTCGTAACCCTGTAGGGTTAGAGAGAGACCACAGATCTCCATCCGCTATTTTTATAACGAATAATTTATAAGGTATATTAACATTCATCATAGTGAATCCCACGAGCTGCAGGGAGGATGAAGGTCAGCCCCAGCAGAGCCCGAACCCGGGACGGTCGGTACGCTTGCGATTAAGCTCACCCTTAACCACGGATACTTTGGCACGACAGACCGTGGATTGGCGGCTTGATATCGATGCTTGCAGGAAGTTCCAAATTGTTCTATTTATTGGTGGATTCACTAGCAGGCTAAATAAAGGTAGATATGCGTGGATGGTGTCAAAATCACCATCACTCACATAATTACATATGTGGGGATTGATATTAATGAATAGGATTTTTTTTTGTTGTAAATAATGAATATTTTTTTATTACTTAAGAAATAAAATATTTATACACTTTACACATCACATGATAAAATTAATGTACAAAACTGAAGTTTATATTACTAATACTATTTAATAAATATTTTCATAGCCGTGTAGACAAACGAGTATGCAGGCCTGGTCATATATGATCATTGCCGGCTATAGACATTCGCAACGCCTGAGGCCAGATGCGTTTTCGGCCTTTTGTGAGCACATACGCTCTTTCTCGAATCCCTAAATTTAATATTACCATATCTTATCCTCTATTTCTATACTTACGTGCAGCGTTTCTACCATACAAAACTATTTGAAGTCGAGGACACTAAAACGAACTTCGCCGAAAATCATATTATACTCCGTACATAACATAATTATTACTGCGGTCAAGCAAGCAACTGCAACATTTTAAAAATAAATTGATTAGACGTCCGTCAATGCGTGACAAGAACAGTTAATAGAAAAAGCTGCGCGCGGGAAAGAGACAGGGCGATGCCTAGGAAAGACTACACATTGCTGGAACATTCATTGGAATGCTAGAACTTTCGATCGTTTTACTTATATAAAGGGGTGACGGTGTGACGAAGGGGGAGTTTAAAGTTGAATATGGAGGAATATCGGAATAAAATAGTAGAAAAGAAGAGTGGAAGTAAAGAATAGAGGAGTGAAACTACTGGCCGATTTCATTTTTCCAAACCCCAGCTCGCAACATTATAATAAAAAGAAAATTTGTTTCTTGATATATTTCACTCGAATTTTATTATATTTAAAAATAATACTCTAGAACACATTAAAAATAGGAAAATAGTATTAAATATTTTATACACATACTCACAAACACACACACACACAAACACACGTAATCAAACTGCATCATTCATTTATTCACACAACGCAAACGTAAAAGTTAAGTGGAACGTCTGTTCTAACTTAATATCCAATTTTTCATATCACTATTACATTTTAATAATACTTGTGTATACAATAAAAATAAACCAACTATGTATACCCTTCATCGGCAGTACGTAGAGTCACGCTGTAGACGAATACTTTGTCAAGAACGGCATATTATTTGTCTGTAGAATGAATGGGCCGGTTCGCCCCGGGGAAG
This sequence comes from Baronia brevicornis, assembly GCA_031353405.1. Taxonomy (NCBI): domain Eukaryota; kingdom Metazoa; phylum Arthropoda; class Insecta; order Lepidoptera; family Papilionidae; genus Baronia; species Baronia brevicornis. The sequence goes on along the minus strand of JASFAT010002648.1, from coordinate 801,554 downwards.
CACAACACTCCCGCAGATAACCGGCGTCTGAGTGGTCGCTTAGCTACCGCGCTTCGTCCGGTGAGCGTTTGAGTTCCAGAAGCTCAACCTTCTCCCCCTTTCCTCTTCCATAATGAGACTTTCCTTAAAGGCCGGCAACGATTCCGCACTGCCTATGGCACTGCGAATTACTATGGGCGGCGTTGATTGCTTTTCATCAGGTGACACGCCTGCTCGTTTGCCTTCCTATCCCATAAAAAAACTATATGTTATTATTTTTTCTCTTGCTGTCTAAATACTCCGAATTTTGTAAATAAACAATATTCACGTGAGAATACCGAAGGCGGTAAATTGTTCTAAATTGGCATAGTTCGTGGCAGAAAACTGATGATCAGATTAAGGCGGCTGGCGGAAACTGGATGCGTGTAGTCGAAGGAAGGGCTTGGTCGCGAACCTTTTGGGAGGCATTTTTCCGATACTGCACTGCCGTAGTCTAGTTTGGTCTGGTCTAGTCTAGTAACTAACTAGTCTCCCAGTCGTCTAAAACACCTATTTGTACTTTTAATTGGTAATTTCTATCCATATTTGGGCTTAGATTGTATCGGCCTTTCCAGTGATAAAGTGCCGTCTCTGTGTAGGGTGTAAGCGGTCCCTCTGGACTTGTGTGTCCAAATCTTAGTGGCCTTCAGGTGGGCGTCGCTTTGATCCTTGTAGTTGGCGACGGAAGGCGCTGGTTCCACTTGAGGGTGGCTCATTGCTGACTTTGATGGTGTTTGTTGATTTGGTGGTTGCTGGTATTTGAACGGTGTTGTTACCTGAAAGCATTGTGTATTGTTAATTATTATAAGATATAGATATCAACGAAGCTAAATGAGCTGTACAATAAGCCGAACGTTACCAAAACCATTAAGATTGGGCGCCTTCGATGGGCTGGGCACGTGGTACGGATGGACGAGGCTAGAGTACCTAAACGCCTACTCGACGGCAAACCAGATGGTCGTAGAAGCCGCGGACGGACTCAGATGGCTAGATAGAGTCGAGGAGGACTTAAACGGTGTGAAGGGCTGGAGGGAAAAAGCTAAACGAGGATCCGACTGGAAAAATTTACACAACCAGGCTAAGGCCCATCCGCGGCTGTAATGCTTAGATGATGATGAGATATCAACGAAAATCATTGAGTTTTTTGAAGGTTCCAATACATCGGTTCGGAAATGCCGCTGAAGTTAGCTTGTTCTAGAGGGTAGTGGTGGGAGAAAAGAAGTTTCGGGACAAGCACACAATATTGGATCGCCACATGTCCAGGTGGTGGGGATGAAACGTTTTGTTTTTGGATATAGCCAGGGTCGTTAAGATAAATCTAAACGATATGACGTTAAATAATTTATCATAGTTAAAAAATTAGAAGCAAGTGGTTTTATATATTATTAAACTAATTTAAAGTTTAAATCATTTCTTTTTTATTTTTTTTTTACAAAAGTCACAAGTTTTTTGTTTTTCAAATATTCCTTTTTCCGTTTTTCAAATAGTCTAATGCTTTCTTACTAAGCGTAAAATTTAACAAAGTCAAAACAGCGATAAAATCATCCTTACAAATATCAAAAGCAAACCTATCGGAAATCCATATATACTTAAAAGTCATTATTGAGGAGAGATTTGAAGGTGGAAGAGACCACAGTAGAAGAAGAATTCCAGGGACTTAAAATATAAAAGACTGGTTGAAGGTAGAAAGCCCAGCAAAGTCGTCAGTCGCCGACCTCCAAGATGGAGATGGCGTATAAAGAAGACGATAAATATACTTACAGTGTAATGCGGCACGTTGTAAGAACTGACCGTATGCAGCTTGGAGTTGTAGTTCATGAGCGGGAGGCTCCCGAAGTTTTCGATTTGGTAGGAACTGGAGTCGCTCTTCACGACTGTAGGTACATTGTTTGTGTACGATACTTCGTAATCATCTTGCCGTAGATTCACCGGCGCGGGCAATTGTTCTTCGTTCATTATTTTACTGTCCGTGAAGATGTTGGACTCTTTATTTCCTTGGTGAAGTTCTTGTTGAATATACCCATCAATCGTAGCGAACTGTTCATTTCGCATAGATTTTTCCGTCTCTAGAAAAGGATTAGAGTATATTTCGCTATTCCCTGATGTGTCTGGAACATCATCTTCTATTTCATTTGGTGGCTTTGCATCAAAACTATAGGAAACACTGGGTCTATCGTATTCCTTATTAGGCTGTTTAAATATCTCACTTGGATTTATGTGAGCATTGTCCAAAGAATTTTTTTTCCCAACATTAGTTTCCTGGTAATTGTCTTCGCTTGTTGAATAGTCAAGTTTGGAATAATCGTTAACAGTTTTCTCGTAAGGTGTATCTCTTTCTTTATATTGGTCCTTTTCGGAGGCGAATTCCACTATTTTATCTAGATCCTTCTTCGTTAAATATTTGAAAAGGTTATTTATGTCCTCGTCTCTTAATCCTCCGTGAGTTGGTTTCTTGTGCAATCTTGTTGATCTTGACGGAAGACGGTCTTCGTCGTCCGTCATATAGCCAGGAGGTGGTGTGTAAGAGAAGGCACCGTGGCTCGGATAGGCTGTTGGAGGTCGCTTGTAATACCTCGGTGGGCCGGAGTGATATTTCGCACGTTTGATTCTCGTGAAATCCACTGGTGTACATTCGTGGCACTGAAGCTTCATCGTGAATGTCTCCAGCACGAAACAGATTAACAAAATTGAAAGTGATTGTATTGTATGCATGGTAACTCTTCGAATGGCGTATGAAAACTGAGAGGAAGTGAAATGAAATGCTCAAATCTTATAACTGTCGGTTTGAAAGTGGTGTGAATTAAATTAGTGTCCTTCTCGAAACAGGGCCCGGCGCCGTGTGGCGTAATCGATTACATGTTGTTTCATTTGTCGTCAACCTTGTGTGTCTACAGTGATCGATTTGTTTGTTGTTTAATGTAAGAATTATTTATACACTGGAATCGGATCAAGTATATCAGTGTCTGTTAAAAATATATAAGCAATTCTGGCTCTCGCGGCTTCTGTAATGTGTTACCTCAGCATGCGAGGCTTTCCTGGGGCTGACCTCTGATCTCCTGACGATTCGTGACGGTATGTATGTATGAATATGTATTAAAATTTTAAATATAGTTTCAATTAAAAAACTATATTAGTATTTTAAGAAAGGATTTTTTTACTATGATTTTTTACTAAACCTAATTGACACAGATAGTGGGTTGTTTGGTTCAGTGACTGTTTCACCTTATATTGAAAACATATTGGGAATGAGATAGGCATCTCTGGTCCTAAAAGTTGGGCAGGCGGGGATCGGCTATCACATATGGTCGATAACATTACTGTCCATTCCCGGTTTGTTGGCTACGTTATGTATTGCTAGGGGTGTTTTTTTATGGGATAGAATGGCAAATTAGCTAGCGTGTCACCTGATGGAAAGTATTCCACGTCACTTTCAAACGTCGGCGACACCATAGGTGTAATGTAAGCGTTGCCGGTCTTAAAGATATATGTAGAATTGTTTTTTGAAGGGATGTGGCAGATTATCGGAGCATCTAATAAATATAAATATATATACATGTAATGTATTTGTTTGTTGTACAGTGGGATGTTACCACTGCATTGGTGATTGCCGATGAATCTCTACTAGATATTTTTGTAAAAAGAAGTTATGTAACATACATACATACATATCTAATAGTGGTAGAACCACGCTGCAGATGAATACTTTGTCAAGAATGGCATAATATTTGTCTGTAGCATGAGAAGGTCGGCTTACCCGGGGAAGTACTACACTCCCGCAGAAAACCGGCGTCTGAGTGGTAGATTCCGCAGGCCCAACACCCTCCCCCCTTTAGCTACCCCCTCCCCCTCCCAATCCCACTCCCATAAAGACACTTTCCTTAAAGGTCGGCAACGCTTCCGCACTGCCTATGGCGCTGCGGAAGTCTATGGGCGGCGTTAATTGCGTTCCATTAGATGACACGCTTGCTCGTTTGCCTTCCTATCACATAAAAAAAAAATACATATGAGCACGCCTGTAGAACTTCAGTAATCTGGTCAAGGTATGTTTTCCTTGGAAGAATCAGTAAGGAAAGACCTACTGATTCTTCCATCCACATAAGCAACATGAATTTGTTTTATCATTCGTCTTTCATCCATCCTCTCTATGTGACCAAACCATCCAAGCATCCCTTTCTCAACTTATGTCAGGACACCTTCTTTTTACTTTTATATAGCTGTATTTATATTAGACATATTTGAAGTAATTAACACTTTCGCAGTGGCCCGTCGCTTCTAGCGACACCATTTGGGTCAAATCGATCAGTATACAATTGGTTAGTGTTGTATTACGGTCGACGTGCGTGTGATTTGTATTTGTATAGATATTTTGTACACTGGCATAGGTTGTTAGCGAATTTCGGTAGAGATAGTTTGGGTTTCACGTAATATACTTATATCTGTTAGGCGTCGACCACACCGGAAAAAAACGAAAGGAGCTTTAGTTAGGTAGATATCAATATGAGCGAAGACAAATGAACTTAAGCTCTAAGATTAAGAATACATCTATCTATTTATCTAGATGGATAGATATATCATTTATTGTACACCAAAAACAACAAGTTATACAATTATTGATTGTAATATTTATATACTAATAGCGGTCTTCCTGACAACCGTAGGATAGACACAATGTTAAAAATATTATTTGATGTAGGTTGGTGATAAATTATCGTTAGGATGATAGAAAAAAAATATTAATAAACAAAGATATACACACATATATACGTATACAAACGTCAGCAACATGCTAATGCTTAAGGTAGCGCGCGCAGCTGCCTACGTACACGCATCACGCCAACACATTGTATATACCCGATTGTATGTGTGCGTTGGACGCTTCATGCATGGATAAAATTTTGTGAGTCGCGTCAGCAACATGCTGTAGTAATAGCAGCATTTACTATTACAATTACTTTGAAATTTCAAATATATTTTTAAGTTTTCACTTCTGTCGGCAGTCCTCATGATAGCCTTCGATTTTAATTTATTATTTCATTGCATTATATGTGTATTTATGTATATATTATATAAGTGTGTGTATGCATATACCTATACAAATCAATCTCGTCACTGTGGTCCGCGATCTAACCACGTTGGTTCTTGCTGAAAACCAGCGCCGGGTGCTCCAATAGAACGCCTGGTATACGCTGAGCAAGAACCACATTGTGGCACTTTTTGGATTTTAATTTTTTTATATGTATAATATGTACAATATAAATTGATTTAGGTTATAATTTTAGCATTCAGTTTTTGTAAAGAAATGTCACGAATAAACTTTTCTCTTTCTTTGTACCTACATTAAAATGTCTTGACCAATATTATGAACATGTAAAATGTTCCACAGTCAGCCATATGCGTCGACGTCACGGGAGGGACCGATCGACCCTTCATCATCACGTTCAGGCCATATGCCAGCGGCGACGCGCCTGTTCGCATAGAGAACCTCTGCGACGACTTGTTTCTAAAGCTCCATCAGGTGGACTCCGGGCAGGTGGCGCTCCTCAGTCCGTATCAGTCGATGCTTTACACGTGGGACGACCCCGTGAAGGAGAGGAAGCTGATATGGAACATTTATAACAACAAGGGAAAGGGATTCGTGGCTGATTTCTCACAGGATGGGTAAGTGTCTATCGGGCATCGCGATCTAGTTCTCGAATTAAATGGCTTTTGAAGAAACAAATTCATCTTTTTCCCTGCAGCCTCTCAAACCGATTGCCCTTAAGACGTCCACAACTCCATCTAGCCATCTGAGCTTAGGCCTTTCGCGGCTTCTACGACCATCTGGTTTGCCGTCGAGTAGGCGTTTGGGTACTCTAGTCTCGTCCATCTGTATTACGTCCAATTTTAATGATTTTGATGACGTTCGGCTCATTGTACAGCTCATATAGCTTGTGGTTGTAAAGTGTACGCCATCGCTCTTTTTTTTTATATTCACCTCTGCCAACCCCCGCAGGGGTTGGCAGAGACCACAGAGCTCAATCCGCTACCATTCATCGCAGCGAAACGGCTCTCCATTGGTCGCTTTTCGCCCTCGTGATAATCAGGATGTGACGGGTGGCGAACCACGTCGCCGTCATTTTTCAACAAATTAGGTATATTAATTTCGTGTTAGTGAATCCCACGAGCCGCAAGAGAGGATGGAGGTCAGCCCCAGCAGAGCCCTGCATTGACTCCGGGGGCGGAGGGCCCCGCCACTAAGCCAATAGGTCGTCATTTTCCAATTGAGCCGTTAATATGGCGACATATTTATGTAAGAGTATTATAAGCCATATTTAGTATAAATGAAATACTCCCATTCTTTACAGTTATGGAGAGGAGAAAGTCAGCTTTCGTTCCGTGAAGCATTCCACACTCGTCGCGACCAGCAGCGTCACATCCAAACTGTCCTCGACTCTTAAACGCCTGACGCCCAAATCCCCAGAACCCTGTTCATCAAGCAGCGACGACTCCGACAGCTTTGAACTGCCAGAGAACCTTGTGAAGGCCAAAAAGATGAGAAAGGACAAAGTTATAGTCTACTGGATATCGTACATGAGCGGTTACCAACGGGTCTTCGCCCTGGCTCAAGATGAGAGGATAGCCCAACAATACAGAATGTTGATCGATTCCGAACGGAGTAATTATGAAGTTTTTCTATCGCTAGCTAGCGCTAGCTTATCAGTCTGTGTACAGAGTGGGGTGGGGACAAAAGAACTGGCATACATCAGCGTGACAGACTTACTGCCACTCTGGGAAGTGAACGTCGGCAACAAGTGGAAGCAACTGGCACCAGATCTGACGGCGTGGGTCGAAGAAAAATACCAGACGGAGCAGAAGAAGTGTCAACTGAGGGACTACATTCACATAGATCTGGAGAAGATGCAGATGACGAAACCTTTCTTCTCCGAACTGCGAAGGACGTACAGTCCCGGCGTTTGGTTGCACTTGCGGAAGTCCGAAACACACATGTACTGCCACCTCAAACTGCAAAGACTGCAGGTAGACAATCAGTTGCACGAGGCTGTGTTCCCCAGCGTACTGCATCCGGCCCCGTTGCCGGCGCACACGAAGTCCAAGGACGTGAAGCCGTGCATTGAAATCATCGCACTGAAACAGCACGTGCCCCATCTGAACCAGGATGTTTACAAATATTTAAAAGTTCTGGTCCAGGAGTACTGCGTGAATTTGGACAGAGGTTTCGTGAATTACGTTTTCGATATACTCAATCATTGGAAGTTAGAAGAGAAGCCGGCTGTAAGGCTACGCGCCGACTTGGCCTTGATACATTTGCCCTTGACGATTATTGCTATAAAAAGTCAAACCAGCGCATTGAGGAACGTCATATTTGAGTACGTTCATCTGTCTCCTTTAAAGCTGGTGCTGACTCTTTCATCCCGAGGATACACCGACAGCAACGGCAGCCCGTCCCGCTTGCGTTACGGAAACCAAAAGGAGAATCGCCCCAAACTCTTCAACAGTGATCTTCTGGAGTATTTATTCAATTCTTGGGGCTCGTCGCTTTGTGATATGAAAGACGTCGTGATCAGGTGAGAGTTTGAATTCAATCAGTTAATCAAAACACGTTTTAATCTTTTTTTTATGGGATATAAAGTCAAACGAGCAGGCGTGTCACCTGATATAAGCAATCAACTCCGCCCATAGACGTCCGCAGTGCCATAGGCAGTGCGAAAGCGTCGCCGAACTTTAAGGAAAGTGACATCATAGGTATGGGAGGGGGAGAGGAAGGGGGGAGAGGGAGCGGGAGGGGAAGGGTGTTGGGCCTTCGGAACTCAGGCCGCTCTCCATACGAAGTACATCCCCAGGCGAGCCGGCCCATTCATGCTACAGACAAATCATATGCCATTCTTGACGAAGTATTCGTCTGTAGCGTGGCTCTACCACTTGTAAATCGTCATCGATTTGCTGAATTCTACTTAACTATGCAGTGCATTGCGTTATCTATATTTTTAGTCTTATAATTCCACTTCATTGAAGCGTTTCCTCATTCCAGGATGTCATACTTGGAGTTAAGGAACGCGCCTATAACCATGTCGGGGCTAATGGACGCGGCCTCCCGCCACTACTGGATACAGCTGGTGCAGCAGTTTTACGTCTTGGTTTTGGGGCTGGATATCCTCGGTAACCCGTACAGCTATATCGGCGACTTCTCCAGGGGCCTGAAGCACTACTATGAACCTTTTGCAGTAAGTAACCTATGTTAGGGGGGGGGCATTGGTAATTTATCTCACACGTCAAGGGACAGGACGGAGTCAATAATGAGTGATATCGGGCGACAAATGTTGATTTCCGGAGGCCCAATACCCTCCCCTTCCCACTCCCCTCCCCTCCCCCTCCCCTCCCATAATGTCACTTTCCTTAAAGGTCGGCAACGCTTCCGCACTACCTCCGTGGGCGGAGGGCCCCGCCACTGTGCTAATCGGTCGTATGCCAGAGACATACCTGATTTATAAACCATTCCATACCACAAGCTATACTACTCCTTGTTGTCTGACACTAAATACATTCGCTGCGTAAAACCCACTATAAGGCCGAAGCGGTGCCCAAAACCATGTGCGGATGGTATGAACCAGGTGTCTCGCTTGTATAGAACGAGTACCTTTGTCATTTGGACAGTCAAAAGTTTTACTTAGCTAAGATCCGCGACAAGCAAAACAATTACCGCGACAAGCAAAACACGAGGCATCTTCAGGTATAGTAGATTCTACGAAAACCGAAAACCGAAAAGTGCTTTTCGGTTGTCTTCCGTAGAGTCTACTATACCTGAAGATGCCTCGTGTTGGGGCGAAACACGTGTCGTTTACAAGATGGAAAAGTGATAGTGTGTGTTTGGTGTTGTGTATAGTGGTTGGTGGGTGGAGAATTGATGGCCGACTTTCGGTAAGTTTTTGGTTTAAGTTCCAAATAAATCCACTTAACCCAACAGAAAAAAAAACACACATTAATAATCTGTTATTGTTTTGCTTGTCGCAGATCTTAGCTAAGTAAAACTTTTGACTGTCCAAATAAAATATTGTTATAACTATGAGAGGCCGTTCATAAATTAAGTCACATCTTAATGTGTGACATAATGAATGAATGGCCTCTCATAGTTATAACAATATGTCTATAGGCGGCGTTGATTGCTTTCCATCGGGTGACACGACTGTTCGTTTATTTCCTATCCCACAGGTCGGTAAACTAATCATCCAAAACAGTCAAATATAAACTATGAAAAATGGAAGTTCATTCAAAAAATTTTTTAATTTAATTTAAAAGGATATAGCTTTGCTTTAGTCGAGACATTTTTAAGATAATAATTGCGATTAAAAGTACACGCTCGACCGTGCCTTTGCCAATTATGTTTTAGTTTAAAAAGCGGTACCTGACGTCTGATTCGGGGGCCGCCGCTGAAGGTCATTGCTACGCGAGCGTTTCGGACTCTTGCCAAATTTTTTAAGTTAGTATGGCGGCCATCTTGTTCTCCGCCATTTTGTTTTATCTCCCCTACCGCCCATGTGTTCGCACTTGTCACCGTTTTTAGTTCTAGTTCGACCCCGTAGGAATTTCAGTTCGGGCGGGCCGTCGAGCAACTTTTTACCAGCTTCAGATTTTCAAGGTTTGAATACAATTCCTCTGCCTCGAGCCCTATCCGAACATTACAGTAGAACAAACTTACCCTCTATCTCTTACATTTTCCCAAATAACATGTCAGTCATTGGTAGTGCAGTTTAATATAATAATAATAATCGTTAAAAATAAAACAAGATCCTTAGTTTGCTTTAAGGACAAGTTAATAAATGATATTCCGTGCCTGCATTAGACATTTCGTGGAAGAGCAGCAGCCAAGTAGCCAAGGAGTTTATTTACCGCTGCTTTAACCCATAAAAATAATTAATAAAAAAAATCACAAGTTTATGTACAACTGTAACATTCCAGGGTAGCGCGTTCGCCCGGCGGTTGTCAAGCGGGTCGCGGGCGTTACGCAGCGGCGCTGCGCGGCTTATCGGCTGCGAACCGACGACCGCAGACAACTCACCAGAGAACTCAAGCGCTGTGCTGCTCGAGTACACGCCAAGAGCTCGTCCCGTACGGCGGCGACCAGGTCAGTCGTTTCATAATTGCTTATACTCCTTTCGGAACATATATGCTTTTCGGAACATATTTTGGCTGTAAAAAACTGTATAAAAAGTCTATGGACAGTCAAAAGTTTTACTTAGCTAAGATCCGCGATAAGCAAAACAATAACAGAAAATTAATAATGTGTGTTTTTCTGCTGGATGAAGTGAATTTATTTGGAAATTAAACCAAAAACTTACCGAAAATCGGCCATCAATTCTCCACCCACCAACCACTATACACAACATCTTGTAAACGACATGTGTTTCGCCCAACACAAAGTATCTTCAGGTATAGTCTCTACGGACGACAACCGAAAAGGCTTTTCGGTTATCTTACGTAGAGTCTACTATAGTTTTTGGTTTAAGTTCCAAATAAATCCACTTCATCCAGCAGAAAAACACACATTGTTAATTTTCTGTTATTGTTTTGCTTGTCGCGGATCTTAGCTAAGTAAAACTTTTGACTGTCCATATAGTTATGGGTTTCCGCAAAGTAACGCCTGACTCCATTAATAATCTATAAAAAAGTCTGCAAAATATCCGTATTTTGTTGAAGTTCTTAACCGTTTCACTGTGTCGATTGTATAATTCACAGGAGAAGAAGGTGTAATAATTGACGACTTACCTGAAGAAGTTCTAGAAACGAACAGAAGGAATCCAAGCAGCGTGGCATTGGCTGTCACCGGTCTGATCGCCAGACCCACCGTTGGTTAGTCCACCGTTTATTTTTTTGCGGAAACCTAGCTTGCGATGCCATTGCTTGAATGTCTAGAAAGTCTTAACCTTAAATGCACAACGTCGATAGTTATCAGATATTTTCGTTAAAAACAGCACAAACCATTAAACCTCAACTTTTTAGAAATATTTATTGTAAGGTTTTGTAATATTTTAATACTTTAGCTAACTTTTTACTGTATTTCACACTCTGGCAACACTGTTGGTTTTAGCAGATTTTAGTTTTGCTGCCGGGCAACACCAATTATGATTGTGCAGAAACGAAACGAAAGAAATGGGCGGGGGTTTTGAGTTGACGATTGAACGAAGCGGTTGTGCTAAATTGTAGTTGATACTTTTGGGTAGTTATAAATTAATCGGTTGGCTATAGTTACACGGAGGAAATAAATTGGATATTACGATAATCGTTGGAGTTTTCTTCTGTTCGAGCCCTTTACGTCTGTATCCAGTGGCGAAATTAAATTTTCAAACATAAGTAATAAACAAACTATAAAGAATATATATATAAAAATCAAAAATTTTTACGAAGAAGAGAAGTGTTGGTTTTATTTTTTTAAAAAATATTTTTTCTAAATGTTGATCGCCACGTCGGGTACCCTCTTGGAATCTAGATATAATTCGAAAATCTAAGCTTAACAATTTTATAATGAATTCTTGTTTATTACACAACTTTATTATACATTTTGTTTGCGGAAATTTGGGTAATGTATCTTTATTATATTGTTTGCACGTTTTTTGCCTCATAATTGTTTTTAAATTCAATTTTTACGCTACTGAAGTTAATAGTGTCTTAAAATGGCATGTCTTGATAAATAGTGGCTGTTTTATTGGCTCTCAAAACTAGCTATGAAATATTTGTGTAAAATTAAAAAATCATGATACACGCTTTCATTAGCTTTTACATTTGCATCATTATTTTTCAAATAATTTTATTTTCTATATATTTATGACAGACTTTTTTCTTTTCTTTGGCAATTAGTTAAAAATATTATGCCAGTGTTAAGTAAAATGGAATAATATCAAATATCTTGAAATGTCTAGTCAATTTGTCACGTTACGTGTTGATAAAATGGTGGCTATTCTACCAAAACCTTCTATGGACTTTTTCAATCAACTTAAAAAGTCACCATACATGCATTTATTACAAATCACTTCACTTATAATTCTTAATCGAACTATATTGTATAATACGCCACCACAATTAAACAATATATAATAATGTGAAGATGAAATAAAAATATAACGTCACTGATTTAAGTTGGCGGGAAAAGTCAAACTCACTATTAATAAACAGGCCCTCTCAATTTCTTAAGGAGATGTTGACCTGCACTTAATTGTTAATATATAAAATTACGGTAAACATTGCGGCAAAAATTAATATTAATATATTCTTTAAAATCCATATTTTTTATTTATTCAAATTAAACGAAAGTTATTTAATAGACAATTTAAATAACAAAAAATAAATGTAAGACTATACAGTTGGCAGCCTTGATGAGAGATCGATTGTCCAACCGTAGTCGTACAAACGAAAATTAGTGGAAAACCACTGTTTACGCGGTTTGCAACTAACAAATTCAAGTTAGTGGGGATGTTGTCAACCATGTAAGAAGTATGTATGTATCATGACCAGTGATCGGAATATATATAATGATTTTACTAACTTGCAACATGCTTGCATAACGTGGATATGCCCTTTTTCAAAAATAAATAGCTGTAATTATGGTATTTTCAATAGTTAGATAAATATTATACTATTAAAATTGTCTTGCTAATAATCTATTCTACTTACGATTTAGGTAGGTATTTATTATTACTTAAAATATTTAAAGGTAGTAATAGTAAATGAAGCCATAAGAGACGACCAATTGGTTCAGTGGCGGGGCCCCACTGCTCACGGAGTCAATGGTCGCAGGTTTGATCCATATGATATATGTATCGCCTACAGATATTTACTCTGAGTCTTGTACCCGCATTGGACAAGCGTGGTGGATTAATATCCGTTCCTCCAGAAATGGGGAGGCCCGTGCTCAGTAGTGAGACGTACATGTAATTGGGCTGTGAAGTAAGAAGATTAGGCGAGAGCATTGGAGATCGAAAAGGTTACATTCTATATTATAAAGGTCAAACAAAAGGATGTTATGGTGTTGGTTTTATAGTTAAAAAAACATTTAGAACGAAACATAGACGAATTTATCTGGAAGAGGCCTATATGTCACAGGACACGATAAATAATGAATCGTTAACAACAAAAACAAACGTTAACATGTAATTAATATGTTAACACAATTTACAATATGGACAGTCAAAAGTTTTACTTAGCTAAGATCCGCGACAAATACAGAAAATTAACAATGTGTATTTTTCCGTTGGGTTAAGTGGATTTATTTGGAACTTAAACCAAAAACTTACCGAAAATCGGCCATCAATTCTCCACCCACCAACCACTATACACAACACCAAACACACATTATCACTTTTCCATCTTGTAAACGACACGTGTTTCGCCCCAACACGAGTTAAGTAAAACTTTTGACTGTCCATATAGTGATGGATTTCCGCAAAGTAACGCCTGAAACCATTAATAATCACAATTTACAATATTTGCATGTAACAAAAAAAGTTAGCATTAGCAATAAAAGCTTATTAATAATAATAATATACTATAATGAAATTTCGAAATTTGAATGGAGTTTAATATTATAGTTATAAAAATGAAATTTATATTTTCCTGGGATTTATTTGGACTTCCGAAAGCATTTCCATATTAACATATACTACGTTTGCGATCACTGACCCTAAATCAATAATGTATCTACTCCGATCACCGTATATGACATATACACACAGCTGTTCTCTCTACACTTCCATTTGCACGAATAAATATTTTTGTGTGATTTATTTTCTTGGTTAAGCTTACTTTCAATGCAAATTATAAGAGTTTTATCTAGAAATCACATACTCATGAGCATTTTCTCATTTCCTCCAACGTCTGTGCGTGTCGTCTGGACCAGTAGACGAAGACTGTGCTATTGTGAAACGTGAGTATTGTAGAGCATGTCTATTCGTGGTGTATGGTAGATATTTATATATTACAATCATGAACGCACTTAATATTCAGTACCGTGCCGTATCACTCCTCGTCTTCCGTTGCGGTAGTATCATATCCCTATCATCCTGTCTAAATCCATCTTTTCTTTCTCTACCTTTTCCTTTCTTCGCTATCCTTTTCCCTTCCTCTCCGCCAATCCACGGTCTGCCGTGCCAAAGGATGCGTGGCTAGGGGCGAGCTTAGCCGCAAGCGTGCCGACCGTCCCGGGATCAGTCTCCCCCGGATACTATGGTGCCTTACCCCCGCATGCGAGTCTCTACTCGGGCTGACCTCCATCCTCATTAGATTCACTATGACGAGTCTGAAATGCTGCGACGTGGTTCGCCACCCGTCTCGTCCTGATTCCCACGAGGGCGAGAAGCGACGAACGGAGAGACGTTTCGCTGCGATGAATGTGAAAGGAAGGATGGATGAAAAGATAGATGAGTGTGGAAGAAGCAAGGAAGGTGTGTCGGGATCGTAGGGAATGGAGATCTGTGGTCTCTGCCTAACCCTACAGGGAGACAGGCGTGACTATACGTATGTATGTAATATTACATTGTAATGTCGTTTAGATGATGCTTAGATGGTTTGGGAACATAGAGAGGATCGATGAAAAACGGCTGATAAAAGAATTTTACGTCGCGGATGTGGATGGAGGGGTCGGTAGGGGAAGAGCAAAGAGATCATATCTTGACAGAACTATAAGATCTTAAGGAAGGCCAGTGAAAAGTACCCTTAATCGGAGAGCTTGGTAAGAGAATGATGAGTGTGGATGAAGCAAAGAAAGCGTGCCGAAATCGTCGCAGATGGAGGTCTGTTTTCTCTGATTACCCCTACGGAAAACAGGCGTGATGATATATTTTTTTATTCTTATACGTTACATTATTTTTTTTACATTATTATATAAAAAACGATATACATAAACTTAAATTAAGTTTTTCCGTATACCGTCGTGATGAGATGCGACACCCAGTATGTATAGTGGGTGCGTGTGCTCAAATTGCGTGTATATTGTGAGTAGTGTATAGGGATTGCAATCGTAGTGTATAGGGAGAATGAAAAAGAAAATGTAGTGTATAGGGAGAAAATGAAACAACTCTGTTAAACTATGCCAAACATTTAAAGATGAATTTAAGAACACAGATTACTAAATACTTATACTTAATTAATAGAGGAAGAAATAATTTATGTTGCTTGATGTAAGGAATATTTAATAAATAAGTTGATTTTTACACAAACATCTGTAGATTCCATTTGATTTTATAAAATAATTTCAAAGATGCGGGATCCCGCTTGATCTCGCGCGAGATTGAGTAATCCCGCATATCAATCTCGTGAGATTGAATGAGCTGCGGGATTGCAATCCGCGCGCCCTGCAGTTATTCTATATCTACTGTAGAAGCGGTGTGTGTTGATATTACGAATGTATTATATTTAGAGGTCGATAATTTTTTATCAAATGACTCGTGCTAGTTACACAAATGTCTGTTGTGTCAATTTGATTTTATTACAAAATTTCATAGATGCGGCATCCCGCGTGATTGAGTAATTCCGCATATCAATCTCGTGGGATTGAATGAGCTGCGGGATTGTAATCCGCGCGCCCTGCGCCTATTATATATCTACTGTAGAAGCGTGTGTGTTGATATTACGAATGTATTATATTTAGAGGTCGATAATTTTTTATCAAATGATGCTAGATGTGTGCCGGGAAGCTGGGCGTGCAGCTCTATCACGACAGCTGGGAGTTGACATTGCTGATGCCGCTCTGCGCGCTTTCGTGGAAAGGAGCGGGGGTCGACTTGTAGCCAGGCGACGACTTCCCAGACACTGTCCTACTGACGAGGTACTTTTTTTTTCTTATATGGCAATTATCTATATCTATTATGCCAGTGTGAAGTAAAACATAATTACATCAATCACCTCGAAATGTACTAATCAGCTTGTCACGTTACGTCTTAATAAAATGGTGGCCATTCTACCAAAAACTATTGCAGTCAATTTAAAAAGTCACGATGCATTTACTTCATAAAACTCCACTTTTCAGAGTGGTAGAGCCACGCTGCAGACGAATACTTTGTCAGGAATGGCATATTATTTATCTGTAGCATGAACGGGCCGGCTCGGCCGGGGAAGTCCCGCATTGTCGCAGAAAACCGGCGTCTGATTGGTAGCTTAGCTACCGCGCTTCGTCCGGTGAGCGTTTGAGTTCTTGCCATAATGACCTTTCCTTAAAGGTTCTGCACTGCCTATGGCACTGCAGGTGTTTATGGGCGGATGGCGGGCTTTTCATCGAGCCTATCACATCCCATAAAAAAAAAACTTATCGATCTATATTGTGTAATACGCCACCACAATTAAACAGTATAACTGATAATTATATAGACCGCACACGTTGGTTATCCCCGTAATGGATAAAGCGAAAAACACGATTTCATTTTGTAGGGCCTTCGACCGTACAATGAAATGGCGGCGCGTGGTGCTGCCCTATTGGCTCAGCTAGCGCGCGGCCATTATGCCGACAAGGACGGCTATGTCGCGCACGTACACTTAGCTCGGACCTCTCTCTCTACTCTGCTCGTCACCACACAGTAAGTAGTACCACTGTTACACAAAGTCAAGATGTAATTAATGAATGACATATATATTTTTACAGCCCCTATATGTGACCGCCACATCGGGCAAACTCTTAAAAACTAGCCACAGTAACTTGGTTAACCTAACCCACGGCTATCTCTTGATAGCCGTGGGTTAGGTAACAACATGTGTTTCTTTTGTACAAATAATAAAAATATAATTCCAATCATGTGGTTTTGTTATTCAGATCAGTAGTAAAAATTAGAGTGACTAACTTTGAAAGAGGCGCTCCATAGGACGGCGTCCAGTTGAGCGACTCAAATACGCTCTCAAGAGGGCGTATTTGCGTCGCTCCCACGCGATCCTCCCCCATCCTCTCAACGTGGCCCAGCCAACAGAGTCGGTGAGCCTTAGTCTCCCTGATTAAATTGGGTCGGGCAACGGGATGCTCGATTTCACCTTTTTTTCGACTGTTGTCGACTCAAAATTAAAATAGTGCAAAACATTATTTCGTGGTCTTACCGTGTGTCTTAATCAAACATTATTTCGTTATGAGTAAACATATTTATTTCAGCCACATATTCCTGATTCGAGCCGGAGGAAGCAGTAACTCTTGGCACATCGATTGGGTTGTTAAACTGGACGACCTCATTGGTGTACCGATTGCAGATGGAGACAAACTTATGCTAAACATCAAACAGGTACGTACTATGCAATTTTTTTTATAAGATAGGAAGGCAAACGAGCAGGCGTGTCACCTGATGGAAAGCAATCAACCCCATACATAGACATCCCCAGTGTCACAGGCATTGCAGAAGCGATACCGGCCTTTAAAAAATGTGTGATCTTGTTTTTTGAAGGCTCCAATGTCGTATCGGTTCCGAAACACCGCGGGAGGTAACTGGTTTTAAGGTTAGTGGTGCGTGTAAAGAAGTTTCTGGGTAAACGCACCGTACTGGATCGCCACTCATCTAGATGGTGGGGATGAAAGTTTTCCTTGTGGCGAGTCGTGCGGTAGTGGAATTCAGCGGCCAGAATTATCCCGAACAATTCCTCGGAGCACCCCCCCGTGGAAAAAACCATTATAGACTATGGGCAATCCCTTACTATTTGGAAAAGACCTAAACTCAGTAATGAACTTTTTATTTTTCGTTGCCAGACTTCTTGTTTTTAGATAAAGAAAGGCATACGAGCAACCGGTCACCTGATGACCTTGTATGACCTTTTAATGCGATTTACTGCCACTCTCGCTAGGTGTTTAAGTCAACGGAGTACAAAAACTCCGATTTCCTTTCCAACGATGATGGCAACATTTCAAGATTTCATCATCCTTTAGAACTTGCTTTGTATTTGTCATTTCACATTCGAAGTGTTTAAGAACATTTGAGAAATTTATATTAAAAATGGCTCATCATACCAAATTCTTTGACCCATCTTTCACAGTACAGTTCGGTTATGAAATTATATTGTTAATAGCCATAAGCAATAATATAAAATACTTATATTTTTGCTTATGGCTATAACCTACGTCAAATTATCTTTTTAATACTGTGTCCATCATACGGTTGTGTGGAAGAAATCGCTATTAGCTTATGAAATCGCTATTAAATTATACAATTTATATTAAGTAATGACTGTAAGTTTTACTAGAGATTTCAACTCGATATTTAAAAATGTTTTTTTTTAATCTGATAAGATCGTTCAAATAAAAATTTGTCAATATACTTTTCTATTCTTTAATGGCAATTAGTTTTAACCATTATGCCAGTGTCAAGTAAAATACAGTAATATCAAATCTTTTGAAATTTAACTAGTCACGTTACGTCTTGACAAAATGGTGGCTATTCTACCAAAACCTTCTATGGACTTTTTCAGTCAACTTAAAAAGTCACGATACACGTATTTATATCGTATCAGTTCACTTATACGCCTTAATTGAACTATATTGTATAACGCCACCATAATTAAACAATATAACTGATAATAATTCCAGATTATAAAAATTAAATAATATGTTTATAATATATATATATATATATATATATATATATTTATATATATATATATATAAATTATATAATAACGTACAATCAATAATTATTTTTTTCCATCTGATCTCAGTTTTTTTACTGATGGTAAATTAATTTTATTCCAGGATGAAATGGTGAACTACTTTTCTACCGATGAGAAGGTGATTGAGATTCCCAATCCGGGAGTTCTCGCGTGGCTACGGGGCAAGATCGAATGCGCGTTGATACACGCCATGGAAGACAAGCGCTGCCCGACTGATTCGTAAAGACAAATCTTTCTACGTAATCTTAAATTATGGTGTACTTTACTCGGTGTATTACCGGGTAAATAAGAATTAAATATATTAATGTTTAAAGAAATTACATATAAAGAGTTTATAACATGAACATCGTGTATAAGAATCAGGGTTACCTACACACTTCGTGAAAGTATAAATAAATTACGGAACTGTTATTTTTTTTAAAATAAATAATTCATGGTTCACTCGGCAGTCTTCCAAACTCAATCAAAATGACAGAAACTACATACAGTCGTTTAATTTATCTCCTTTTATAAACAAAAAATGTGTTAATGATTACTGAAAAACCTATTTAATTTGGAGTTAATAATTTCATTCTATTTATTTAGTCATGTATGTTAAAGCTCTTTATATATAAGTATATTGGACTTTTCCCGCTAACTCAGTGACTTTGTGTTTATTAAATAAAAACACAAAGTCACTGATGTAAGTTTTATAATCTTGAATTATTATCAGTTACATTGTTTAATTATGGTGGCGTTATTATACAATATAGTTAAATTAAGGCGTATAAGTGAAGTGATACGACATAAATACGTGTATCGTGATTTTTTAAGTTGACTGAAAAAGTCCATAGAAGGTTTTGGTAGAATAGCCACCATTTTGTCAAGACGTAACGTGACTAATTACATTTCAAAAGATTTGATATTACTGTATTTTACTTGACACTGGCATAATGGTTAAAACTAATTGCCATCAAAGAAGAGAAAAGTATATTGACAAATTTTTATTTGAACGATCTTACCAGATTAAAAAAAAAATTTAAATATCGAGTTGAAATCTCTAATGAAACTTACAGTCATAACTTAAATTTTATATAAACTCAAGATTTGCAAAGAAATGAAGTTTTATGACATTTATAAACGACTGAGGAAATGAAAAATTCATTTTTAAAGGTTAACTTGATAAAATAGATTAAACTAGGTGAATATTTTATAAATTAACGTGTTCATATAATGAAAGAAATACTTAAGCTTATATTTATATTTCTTAAGTGATGCTTAGTTATATGTTATATTGCGTATAATTTAACTAAATGTATCAACTTTTGAGCTTATTTATATTTAAAAGAGCAAACACTATGAATATGATACAACACATATATGTAAATAAATTTATTTATGGTTACATAATCCAGTCCATATAATTATTCGTTATTTTATAACATGCTATAAAGCAGGTAATTATGTTGTAAACCGTTATTTTATCATGCACTATATATTACTTTAGGGTAGGTATTATAGTTAAAATTTATTTTTATATTGTATCTCTCTCTGGTCGATCCTTCATGTGTGAAGATCGCGATCACCACACTTCACCCAGCGGTTCGTTACGCTCTTACATTTCATGACAAACTCGATGTTTTCTTCGTGACTTTCATGGTAATTTTCTTGGGAATTTAGTTCAGTGGTTTCCCGTTGCCTTTTGCACCAGACATTTTTTTGGAGTTATTTGGACCCCAAGACTCGCTGAAGCCTCTTCCGACCGGTTCTCCGGTCGGGTGTTTGGTTATACCGCCATTGTTCGGTCGTCTGTTATCTAGCAGGGAGCACCCGGTACCCGCTTGGGTACAGCCGCCGAAGCGCGTGCAGGTGAGGTTGACTTGGGCCGGTTAAGACGGTATTACCGTTCTCTCCCCATAAAACATATTATTATTTAGATATACATTTTTCGGATTATGTTATATACCTATTATATATTTACCTAAGAAGTATAACTCTATTACGCTGCACAATTAATTGTATTAAATTATAAATGCTAAATAATCTTCATATTCTCATATTGAACATATATTTCCTTAATACTTTAATTACTATTTTATCCAATTATTTTCGTATATCGTCACGCCCGTCTCCCGTAGGGGTAGGCACAGATCACAGATCTCCATCTGCTACGGGATTTGTAATTCTTCTTTTTAAATACGTACTCTTCTTTATAACTATACATTCTAGACACGTATTTAATTATTTTCATTTATAATCTCATCGTCTAGTCATTCGTATAGATTAAATAATATGTTAGAAATGATTCCTTAGTGCTATTTTAAATAACGTTATTTTTAAATCCAACTATTTTTTTTTTTCTGTATTTATCATTATAACATATTATTAAAACTATTATACAAACTGGATCTTGTAAACGTCTGTAATTATAGTTAAATTATATTAATTTAAAGGTAGACAAAATATTAAGTTGATCGCATTTATTTTTGATAAGATGGTAAAATACTAAAAGCACAGAAAAAAAATGTTTGTTATTGTAACTGCTTTCGAATTGTTTACGAATTTGAGAAAATGTTAATGAATAAAAGCTTACCTACAGTAATAGACATTTACTAAATAAATTAGTTAGTTAAATAAATTATTGCTGCGCTAAGTTAATGTATGTTTCACAGTGCAATTCATTGTATCGCCTCATATAAACCTTGAAAGTATAAAATGTAATTAGAATTATAGTGAAGTCATCATATAATATATTTTCATAGAAATGCATTTATATGTTCAATGTGTAATTTTTGTCTATGATGTCAATGTTATTCAATGTAAGTAGAGAATTTTAGCGCCAAAAATGTTATGTGGCAGAATTTTGATTTCTTGTTGTCAAGTAGGTAGATAAATTTAGTTGACAGAATCAAATTGAAATGCTACGAAAGAAAATCGTTTTAGTTTAAAAACGAAACCGCATCTGTTAAAAATCTACTTTTTAGTTGATTAAGTCAATCAAAGTCAAATTGTATTACTGCCATAATTAGGAAAATCATTTAATAACATTTTTTACTCTTGAAACCCGAATAATATACTAAATACTTACTATTTGTAAGTATTGTGTATTATTCAGGCTGGCAGTTTAAGAAAAATTATAAACAATACACTTAAAAAAAAAACACGTTTTTTTGTTGTTGAATACACATTCACGAAGACTAATATAGGCCCTTCTCTTTTGCACAATTATATCAAAGTGAAAGGGATGCACGACTGCAGTGAGCGGGCATAAACAAAATTATTATATATGTCATAGTGCACAATCAACGCAAAAATAGAATTTGATTTATCTTTCTTCGCAAACTTATTAAAGTGAGAAGAATCAAATGGAAATATTATTAAAAATTAATCAAATAATAATAAAAGTATATATATTTATTTTATATGTTTTTATAAATGATTACAAAATTAAATATTTTCATTTTATTAATAACAATATCAATTAATATAAAACGAAAATATATATAAACACTACTTTATAAACACTAGTTTGTTTACATGAGTGGTTTGTATTAATCCTCTAAGTTATGCATAATATAAAGCAGAATAGTTTTAGTAATCTGAATCTTTAATATAAAAAAAAATCAAATACATCCTGATCTTTTTCTACTAGGTATAAACACTTATGCATGTGACGCATGTAAAAAAACTACATAGATACATCGAAAAATATTAATTAATGAACTGAATCAATGTTTTGTAAATGTTAAATATATAAATAAAGTAAATAAATCAATATTTGTTTTAATTCAAACTTTTAATCACCTCCTTTGGGTATTGGCTGATCTATGTGGACATCATCACGCCTGTTCCTCGTAGTGGTAGAGAGAGACAACAAATCTCTCTCTTGATCCACACTCATCACTATGAAGTGTCATACAAACTAGCCGGTTGAGGGTACTTTTGACGTGGCATTTTTTAGAAACTTCAGCAATTTGGTCAAAGTATGTTCTCCTTGGTCTCCTCCTACGGACCCTTCTACCCATATCGTCGAAAAAAAACAGTGAAGTCTAACAAGCCATCATAAAATAAAAACACGCTTTATTTGAAACATAAATTTATTAATTACTTACATTAATAAAAACGTCTCAAACACGTAACAAATTCCAGGTATTCGTCAAACGCTGCCTACGCCTTCTTAAAAGTATATTGGCCGGATAATATCGTCTCCAACGAAGAGCTGTGTAGAATCAGAAAAGAGGACCCAATAGAAGTCTAGATAGGTCGACAAAAATGGAGATGGATAGGGCACACTCTCCGACGCCACGCCAGTTAAATCACCAAATGAGCCCTCGAATGGAATACGCAGGAGAAAAGAATACGTGGGCGCTCAAAACAAACTTGACGGCGTACTGTGATGGCAAAGCGCAGAAGATGGGGCTATCCTGGAGCGAAGTGAAGCGTATGACCTCCGACAGATGACTAGGAAGTCCTAAGTCTCAGAGAGAGAAGTAAATAAAAAAGATTTCATTCCGAACTTTCTCCACTCGAACTATAATCTCCAACAAGGGACATGGAACTTTTACCATTAACAACGTCACTTTTTGTTACATCTTGAATACTGTCTGCACCTTTTTTAACAACCAATTTAACATTGGAACTTGATTCGTCCTTTTTTGTAAAACTTTTTGATGATTGAGTGTCAGCTGGATCAGGTACATCTTGACACAGTTTATTCCTTTTAATAGATATGCCTAAGATATTTCTTGTCAGTGCCATATTTTTACTCAGCGATTCTTCTTTTTTAAGACCACCAAAACTAGTTATAAGGCCGCTAGAGCTAGGTAAGGCTGGACTATTAAGTATTTTACTCCTAACTTCAGTGTGACTCTCTTCAATGCTGCGTGAAGGTCTGAGAGACAGTAGTGATGCAAGATTTCTGTCTTCTTCATTTTCGGGTAATAGATTGATGTCTAGTGAAGATTTTGCTAGAAGAAGGCCGTCGTTTACTGCCGCTTCCTCTAATTCTTTTCTTCTTTTCTGTGAATGAGAAATAAAATTTAACCATATTTTTAAAAACCAAATCGGAGATTTGCTCTATAAAGTTATTTGGTGGTTTTAAAATAATTGTAATATTAAATGCTGCAATTCCTACAGCATGTTGCTGACGCGACTCACAAAACTTTATCCACCCATGAAGCGTCCACACATACAATCGGGTATAGACAATGTGTTGGCGTGATGCGTGTACATAGGCAGCTGTGCGCACATTAACTGTGTTCAAAGTATGTCTATAGATATAGCATTAGCATGTTGCTGACGCGAACACATAGATTTTTTCCCTACCCAGAGTCGTGTAACGCAGCTATAGAAGTTTTAACTTCAAAAAGTCTTTTTTTAATTTTATGTTCCTCATATATTATATTACTATTGTGATGTATTTTGATTTTATTTTTTTCCTCATGATTGTCTGGTCCAACAGAGAAAGATGAAAGAAAATGGAGGCTTTTACACTTAGTGGACCACACAATCATGGACATGGAAGTACAGACCTGGTAAAAATTTTAAAATAAATATAAGAAAGTATTATAGAATTCATTTTTGTACTAATTTTATAGTACAAAAATGAATGCTATTGTCAATAATTGTTGAAATAAACTGTGTCATGAGGAAGTAGTGTTATTTCTGAGTTGATATTACATTAAAATTTTCAAAAACAACTACTCATATAAGTCCAGCAACGCTTTTATGATGCTTAAGGTATTGCAGATGGCATTGATTGTTTTCCATCTAGTAACACACTGCTCCTTTATTCCCTATCCCGAAAAAAAATTCGATTTCACCAACTGGGTTAATATATAACCTATAGACGTTTAAATAGTATTTTTATTTTATTTTTATTACAATACTGGGAATTGTAGGACTACAATATTAAAATAAAACAAATACCCTAAAATTTTTTCGCAAACAGCAATTTGCTTCATAATCATCCTTCCATACAGTTTCATTCCTGCCTACAAGCTTGCCCAGCCTTGGTTTTTCCTGTTTCGCTGCATCTGCATCATTTGTCTTATGCTCCAATTTAAACATGGCATCGTCAAACAGACGTTTCTGCATCTCTTTTGTGTCAGGCACGATTTGTCCATTTTCAGTTGGATCCCATCTGTTTTCTTGACGTCTGGCTCCAGAAACTATTACATAATCTAAATTCTAGAAAAAGACGATATTTATTTTAGCATTTGATGTAAAAATGTAAAAACGCTGTAAATATTGATGTCAAAAATTTTTTATTGCATATTGAGATCAGAAAAAATACAGCATCGATTGGTCTGATTGTCACAGGTCTATGACCGATAGCAAAATTTGATTTTAGAGTTAATTGTTATGGGTTCTAGCTAAAAATTCTGTTCAAAATAAATTTGCCTGGAGAAATTAAAATTGGTTTTAAAACAAAAAAGAATTTCTGGGTCTCTGAATGTAATATTATATTATATTATATAAGAATTAGAAACCAACATTATATTAACCACAAACCAAAATTATATTAGAAACAGTATAAAAAGAATTGTTGGATAAAACATAATTCAGACAAAAACATACATTTTGTGTATTCGATCGACGAGAGATGTATTCGATCAAAACACTTCACAGTACATATTGTGTACTCTGTTCATGTTTTTTTAGACGAGGTTGACATAGCTGAGCCAACTTTGTTAATAACACTGAAATGAAACTGGAATGTTCAAAATACGAAGTGTACGAAGGTAGCTAAGCTATATAGTGAACAGCTGAGTTCCGGAGGCCCAACACCATCCCCCTCCCATGACACCTTCTTCACTTTCCTTAATGTGTAAGGGCGGCGTTGATTGCTTTCCATCAGGTAACACACCTGCTCATTTGCCTTCCTATCTCGTAAAAAAAAGAAGTTTTATGTTTAATCAAGTCTGTATAAGCTACTAGTAAAACAATTTTCTTTGTGCGTTGTTAAATATGCACTTCATTCAACTCTACACATAATATTAGTCAAATCCAATTTGTTTCATGTCATACATACCAAGGACTGAGTGCTTCAACTGTCATCCCAAGTTGGTGCCAGCCACTCACACCTATTGTACTCCCGTGATACCTACATGAGTCAACGCCAGTCACTGCTCACTCGTAAACTATGGGTGGCATTAATTGCTTTCCATTGGGTCACACCCTTGCCCGTTTGACTCCCTATCCAATAAAAAAAAGTTGATATTTTGTTAAAAAAAATTATATAACAACTCACCCCTGGATCAGTTTTAATTTCAAAATGGTTATCACATAAATGACACTTCATGCGGAATTGGTATACTGGAGTACTGTAGTACATCCCAATCTTAGTCTTCTCAGCATTGTATCTTACTCCCATGCCTATATGGTTCTTACAGCCATCACACCATATATTATACGGCATCTCAAATCTGATGATTAAGATGCCCATGTGAAGTTTTCTCGCCCTTTCGCGAAGGGCATGAGTGCCAAGGAATTTATTCAATCCCCCAACTTTAGGGTCATAGTCGGGGGGATAGTACAGATTCTGGCCTTTTCGTTCCCCCATATTTGTTAATGACTACACACTGAAAAAAAGAATTTTAATGTTATACGTTTTGTAAAATAATATTGTTATGTTTCAACGTAAAACAATATTACCACACCTTATATAAAATCCAGATAACTTAATATTAAACTATTTAGAAGTAAAGCTGTAAACTACTTCAAAATATAAGAGATATTTTTCTTTCTTTGAATAATAGCAATTTAACAAATCAACAATTTAACAACAGGACAGAAAAAACTCAAATGTCAATTTCAAAACTGTTGTCAAATAGGGATAGATCATTCATTTTGTATCGTTCATTCGGTACTCGTCCAAATGTACTTTATTTTTCGCTCGTTGCATTATAATAATATATTATGCATTATAATAATTAATATCTTGTGAAACGCAAAATGCAATAGTATAAGAAAACATGATTTTTACAGGATTTTAACATTTACTGCAAATCATAAACAAATTTTGCCAACAACACGAACATGCGTATACCAATTTGTTATTTTGTTTTGACTATATTTGTTTTTTATTGTAACTTTACTAAATATTTTAATTGTTGATTGAGGAATTCATAGACTTTATTTGTTTGGCATTCGGTTTTCTAAGACGAAATTTTATTTCTTTCACCTCATATGACTCAAAATTATTTGTAAGTTTCAAAGGTTCCCAGGTGGAATAAATTGAATAGACTATAAAGAGCTTCCTAAGTCAAAACCAATATATACACAAAAATATCAAGTAAAATAATTAACTTCTTCCTATCTTTTCCCTTTTACGTGACATTGGCGAAATCATCCGTGCTATTTTGGCATTATTGAAAGCCATTAATTCAAATGAATGAATGAATGAAAATAATTAACAAGTATGTTGATATGTATTAAATATCTTAATATGGGATTAACTAAAAACTCTTGATGTACATTACGATAAGTTATAGTAATAATAATCCACTGTTATTTTATACGATTGGTATTTTGAATAACAAAACACAAACTTATAGTTTTTTCCTTTATCCTCGTAATTATACGATATTTTCAAAAGTCGTATAATTACATAAAAATTACATTTGAATACAGTCTAAGACTTGCTAATTATTAACATTATTAATTCTGTGATAATTGCCATATTAAATATGTGATAACGTTACATACATATGATATATTATAATATATGTGGCCATGCATGCTACGGTTACATTAAAGCGATATCATAAATATTTTTTTTCGACCCATGTTTTAAAAGTGGAATTTTATTATAATTTGTGAAGTGTTTTCGATGCAACTCCTATAAGTTTAATTACCCGCAGTGCGGTAAATTTGTTTTTAAGAATTGTATAATTATTATAAACTGGTAGCACAGTTAATAATTGGCTGGCAATATCGACAGCTGTTTGTAACTACCCTTATTTACGAAAGAAAAATCACTATTTAATTCCTCTCTCTATCTCATTTTGTTCTGTCAGCTAAATCGGTTATTGTGCTTTCGCAAATATTGTTAATCACTTTGCGAATTTGTGCATAATTGCAAATATGCAGTGGAATTTCGTTGATTGATCTACTGTTAGTTTCGACTTTGGTCTATTTGTGATGTTAGTTCAGACATATTGTGGTGTACGATAAAAACATGGGTAAAAGAAAGGAGCCTGCCTGGGCTAAAGGCACCGTGGGCCTCACCGCAGCGCGTGAACGAGGTGATATACATCGCAAGTTCCAGAATAGTCTCACAGTAACTCGTAGTTTGATAGACCGTTTGGGTCTCGAGAAGGAACTACATGGGCATATGGGTTGTGTGAATTGCCTCGAATGGAATTATGATGGCTCGTAAGTGTCAGGAGATTAATTGAACCATATAGAAAACATTTATAGCAACGTGTTGCGATAATTGGTTTTTGTGTCGCAGCGTATTGGCTTCGGCGTCTGATGATCTTCACGTCATCTTGTGGGACCCGTATCGCTACAAGGAACTACACAAAATAGTCACGGGTCATACTGGCAATATATTCTCTGTGAAGGTGAGGTTAACTTTATCATGTTTGTTGTAATTGTTTACATTCAGAAACTGACCTATTCCGGGCAACAATGTTGTGCAATAACTTGTGTTGAATATTTCGCAAAGTATACGCAATATATCTAAGTAGTGTAACTATAAAATAAATAAATATTCATACACATTGTCATTCCTGTCTCCCATAGGAATAGACAGAGATCACAGATATACATCCGCTACAATCTTGGCATACATTCCTTGTTTCTTCCATCCATCCTTCCTCTCACATTTATCGAAGCGAAACGGCTCTCCGTTAATCACTTCTCATCCTTGTGGAGTCAGGATGTGATGGGTGGTGAACCACATTGCTGTCATTTTTTAACAAATTAAGTTTATTAAAATTCGTCATAGTGACTCCCACGAGCCGCAAGTGGGATGGAGATCAGCCCTAGCAGAGCCCTGCATGCTGAGGTAAGACATTATAGTACCCGGAACCCAGCCCTATCCCAGAACAGTCAGCATATTTGCGATCAAGCTTACCCCTAGCCATGTATCCATTGGTATAGCAGACTATGGATTGGCCGAGAGGAAGCGGAAAGGATAGAAAAGAAAGATGGATTTAGACAGGATGATAGGGATACAATACTACCTCAATGGAAGACAAGAAGTGATACGGTAGTAGCTCGGGAGGCTGGGGTCGCATACCCGCATACCAATACCATAACTACCGGACAGGCGGCTAGGCAAATATACTCCCTGACCTCAATTGTGGACAGCAATAAATAGCAGCTTCTATTGCTGTCCACGATTAACATTTGTCATTGATGTTCAGTATACAATTGACACCTTGTTCTTTGACAAAGGTCTCCTCCAAAGATATCCATGTTGCTCTATCTTTTGTTAATCTCATTCATGCTTTATTATGTATGTATTTTATATGTATAATATTTAGAAAGATTATAAACATATCTCATGCATGTATTATGACATGATTTTAGAAAAGCATTGTTCATTTACCTCAGTTCGTTTTAAATAAAATTAATCAACAACTAATTGGCTCAGTGGCTGGCTTTTATTTGGGGCAGTTAGTGGTCATGGGTTCATTCTCAGCTTTGGAATGAATAAATGTATGGCTTATAGATATTTATTTCAGTTTGGTTACCCAGCCAACCCACATTGGACAAGTGTGGTGGGTTAGTGTCTGTTTCTATAAGCTAAATATAATCTGAAAAGTTCTGGTCATATGAAAAGGCGTTTAGGAAAGCCTTTGTAAGGATAGAGTAATTATATCAAAAATTATAGCAGAGAGATATAAAAGAGACATGAAACCAAAGATAGAGAAACCTAGAATAAACTAGAGAAGGCCTATACCCAAAAAGAGATTCTTACCCAAATTTAGAAAGTCCTATTCGCTGGTAGAGCCATGCTACAGATGAAGAATTTGTCAAGAATAGCATACTAATGGTCTGTAGCATGAATGGGCCAGTTCGCCCGCGGAAGTATCACACTTCTGCAGAAAACCGGCCTCTGAGTGGTTGTTTATCGCGCTTCGTCCGATGAGTTCCTGAGATCCAACCCATTCCCCCTCCCATATCACTCACGCCGGTTTTCTGCGGGAGTGTGATACCTCACGGACGAGCAGGCCCATTCAAGCTCCAGACTAATAGTATGCCATTCTTGACAAATTCTTCGTCTGCAGAGGGACTCTACCACTTGTAAAACTTGACTGATATCCATTGAAAGAAACGGAATATTAGAACTAAGGATAGAGGAGGGAAATTAATTAGAATTTTGTACATATTTTACAATTTTATGAAAAATCATGTTTTTAAAAAGTTTTTTTTTTTTCTATTTATATGGCAAATTGACTCGCTCCGACAGTGTAGTGTTAATAATTTGTGATTCCAGTTCCTCTCGCGTGATACGTTGGCAACATGCGCCGCTGACGGCACGGTGCGCGTTCGAAGCGATACCGGCAGGTCTCTGCTAGAGTGTTCCTGTCACTGTGGTCGCGTGAAACGTCTCGCCTCAGCACCCGACAATCCACACCTATTTTGGTCGGCTGGAGAAGATGGGCTAGTTCTGTGAGTGTTGTAAACAATGATTAAGTTATTGACTACTAGTAGTACAATCTTCTTCAAAAAATTGATACAGGTTTCCTTGAAGGATTACATGTGTTTTTCAATCTTTTTTTGTCAAATTTTTTGATATTTATGTTCTAATAACTAAGGGAAGAGCATAGATTGTTTCTACAACACAATGAATTCTAGCGTGGGAACTAGAATTCTGTAACATATGTAAAATTCTTACATACATATCGTCACGCCTGTCTCCCGTTAGGGTAGGCAGAGACCACAGATCTCCATCTGCTACGATCTCGGCATACTTCCCTTGCTTCATTCACACTCATTATTATCCTCATGCAAGCCCGCCCGCCGCGCGCGTTGAGGGTGCTCTTGACCTAGCCTTTCTTAATAAGGTTGTATTCTTTGATGGCAATTAGTTATAACTATTATGCCAGTGTCAAGTTTTTGGAATGTTCTAGTGAGCTTGTCACGTTACGTCTTGATAAAATAGTGGCTATTCTAATAAAACCTTCCATGGACTTTTTCAGTCAACTTAAAAAGTCATGATACACGCATTTAGTTAATATCACTTCATTTTTACCCCTTAATCGAACTGTATAATACGCCACCACAATTAAACAGTCTAATTGATAATAATAAAAGATTATCAAAATGAAATAAAAACAACGTCACTTGATGTAAGTTGGCGGGAAAAGTCCATGTAAAATTCTGAAAATAAAGGTATTTATTATTAAAATAAAAAAGACTAGATTCACCCTTGTAGTTAACGATGTGAACATTAATATGTTATGACTCTTCTAGATCATTGTCGAAAAGTGAATAAAATCGTAATCGGAGTTTAAACAAATCGATTTTTGTAAAAGTTGATTTAAACAATAAATAACATTGCTTCAGCAGTTGTAACAACTGCAATGTTATTTATTTTTTACACAGAAGGAGTTTGTGTTTCCATCAAAAATAAGGCCATACAGCTTCTTCCCAGGGGTGATGTGATGAATGAGGCAACTATGGAAGCAAACACCGATAGACTGGTAGAAGTATGTCTAAGAACAAAAACCAACCTGCAATTTCCAATCAAGGAACATGTACCGGGCTTAAGAAAACAATTTTGAGAGAGGCC
The DNA here is from genome assembly GCA_031353405.1 of Baronia brevicornis. Lineage (NCBI taxonomy): Eukaryota > Metazoa > Arthropoda > Insecta > Lepidoptera > Papilionidae > Baronia > Baronia brevicornis. The sequence continues at coordinate 770,191 of JASFAT010002648.1, read as the reverse complement.
TATGTCCAGTAATGGACTTTTACAGCTGTATTGATTGGTCATAATGTGACGGCGCTTCGGCGCCCAGAGTGATTTGTCAACGGCAAAGAATGAGTTATTTTAGTCAACGACAAAGCGTGCGTTGTCTGTGTCGAAAACAAAGAGTGGGTGGTCTTTGTTCGCCCCTCTAGCGGAGCGTCGTATATATGGAGCAAGGCGGTCATATACGCTCAGTTTAAATTGAGGCGCCGCCAGCACGCCGTGTCTGCGACGAATCACTAATTGTTCAGTTTAATTGTATAAATGATTTGTGTCTAAAGTGAATGTTCAATTTAATTGTATAAATGATTTGTGTCTAAAGTGCTTTATGTCTAAAGTGAATGTTCAATTTAATTGTATAAATGATTTGTGTCTAAAGTGCTTTGTGTCTAAAGTGAATGTTCAATTTAATTGTATAAGTGATTTGTGTCTAAAGTGCTTTATGTCTAAAGTGAAGTGAAATGTACTGTAGTAATTATAATCCATTGTCTACAAAGAGTGTATCATTGAATTCGGTTCTCATCGTCACGCCCACGATTCTCACGATGAATACTGGTCAAGGTCCTCCTGCGTTTATAAATGAATAACAAAATAGATGTTGATATTTTGAAAAATATAATATTTTTATGGACAAATTTTTTTTTTAATTTTTATGGCAAAACAACTTTTGCCGGGTCAGATAGTATACATAATAATTTCACGTTTCAGCCAACACGATCTACGTGTTTCCCATCGCTGTAATTCGGACCAGCCCAACGTCCTGGTGAATCTACTGAACCACCTCGGCCGATACGCGGAGGCGAAGTGCATTGCCGTCAACCCCAGGAGACCGTATCAGCTCGCCGTGGGTGCCAATGACTTCTATGTACGCTTGTACGACACACGGATGATCAAGTTGGCCAAGCTTCAGGTGGGTAGTCGGGTTTAATTGTGTATTGAACACATACATACATACCATCACGCCTGTCTTCCGTAGGGGTAGGCAGAGACCACGGATTTCCATCTGCTACGATCTCGACACACCTTTCGTCAAAGCTTGTCGGTTAAGGGTACTGTTGATCTGACCTCTCCCAAGAACTTCAGTAATTTGGTCAAGATATGTTTTCCTTGGTCTTCCCCTACCGACCCTTCGATCCACAACCGAGACGTTAGATTCTTTTACCAGTCTTCATTCATCCATCCCCTGTATGTAATATAATTAAAGTGGTAGAGCCACGCTGCAGATGAATACTTTGTCGAGAATGGCATAATATTTGTCTGTAGCATGAACGGGCCGGCTCGCCCGGGGAATTACCGTGCTCCGCAGGAAACCGGCGTCTGAGTGGTAGCTTAGCTACCGCGCTTGTGTATGGTGTACGGCTGAGTCCCGGAGGCCCAACACCCACTATTTTTCATACACTCTCTTTCCATATCTCTCTGCTCTATACTATCCTTTCTTACATATTGATTTGTATAAAAATAATTTTATATTTGTAGATAACAAGTCAGCCTATGAAGTGATCCAGTAAGTTCTTCGATATCATCGCTTCACCAGTCACACCATTCTTTTGCTCTCATATAATTTTCACTCCATTTCTCTCCGCTTTATACTTTCCTATCTACTATTTACTGTATCATTCTATAGGCCTACTGTCATCAGTTTACTAGACTGATTGATATAGTATGGGTATTTTTTTTATGGGATAGGAGGGCAAACGAGCAAGCGTGTCGCCTGATGGAAAGCAATCAACGCCACCCATGGACAACCGCGACACCGCAGGAGTCGCGGAAGCGTTGCCGGTCTTTTAGGTATGTATAGGCTTGTTTTTTGAAGGTTCCAATGTCGTAACGGTTCGGAAAGACCGCCGAGGGTAGCTGGTTCCACAAACTGGTGGTGCGTGGAAAGAAGTTACGAGAGAAACGCATATATAAGATATATATTGATTATGAGTATAAGATTCTATATTGATTGATTCTGTTCATTCTCTTCAGACTTCAGATCCAACTCACCGAACGGTGCCCGAGCGGCAGAACGTCAGATGCTTCCGCGCCGGTCACGGCGATCCAGACAATAATATACCTAAATCGGCTGTGCAGTATTTCGCACCGGGTGAGATTTTTTTTAAAAAAATAGTGTTGAGACAATGACTTCTTAGGTTTTGGTGTCGTGTAAAGGAGTGTAGGAAGACAAAGGAAGAGATGGGCAGAGGACATGGTAGAAATAGCAAGAAAAAACTGGCAAACAATCTAAACTAGCTAGCTACTAGCTTTCAAACGAAGAATATTCTACCTATAACCTAATATAAATACGGCCTCGGACGCAGTCATGAGGATTGCCGACAGAAGTAAAAACTCAAAAATGTATATTGAAATATCAAACTAATTGTAATATTAAATGCTGCTATTACTACAGCATGTTGCTGACGCGACTCACAAAACTTTATCCATCCGAAGCGTCCAACGCACACACATACAATACGTAGGTAGCTGCGCGCGCATTAATTGTGTTTAAAGTATCTCTATAGCTATAGATATACCTTAAGCATTAGTATGTTGCTGACGCGAACCCATAGATTTTTCCCTACCCAGAGTCGTGTAACGCGGCTATAGGAGTTTTCACTTCAAAAACCTCATCTGTCACTTCTCTCTCAACCTCTTCTGTCTCAACTTCTGTCGCCGGGTCAACACCAAGGTGACCCTATATATTCAGGTAATGTTTTTTTTTTTAATTTAAATAATTCCCCCGTTTGCAGGTCACTTATCAATTGATCCAAACGACCACACATTTCCCAAAAAGGCCACAACGTATGTCGCCTTCAGTAATGACGGGAACGAACTTCTAGTCAATATGGGCTCGGAACAGGTGAGTTCTTTTTACATTTATACATTATGTAGTTGTAAAGCTACGCTGCAGACGAATACTTTGTCAAGAATGGCATATTATTTGTCTGTGTCGTGAATGGGCCGGCTCGCCCGGGGAAGTACCACACTCCCGCGGAAAACCGGCGTCTGAGTGGTAGCTACCGCGCTTCGTCCGGTGAGTGGTTGAGTACCGGAGGCCCAACCCTCCCCCCCCATAATGACACTTTCCTTAAAGGCCGGCAACGCTTCTGCACTGCCTATGGCACTGCGGATGTCTATGGGCGGCGTTGTTTGCTTTCCATAAGGTGACACGCCTGCTCGTTTGCCTCCCTATGCCATAAAAAAACTATAGTTTATGTGTAACTTAGAGAAAAGATAACAATTAATTGCATGAAAGTCTTATCATGAAAATCTTATTCTATTGGATTTTTCTTCCGAAACGCTCACCGTTAAGGTATAGGTGGAGGAAGATCATCCCATACCTTTATTTATTGAATCGCTAGGAGTAGTCTGATGATCGCGATCTTCACACATGAAGGATCGACCAGAGAGAAGGACTCCCATCACCAGCTATAACCGAACCACAGCAATGCGTATATCTGCTAGTATGGCCATATCTGCCAGTAATGTATAATTTATTTTTAAAGGTATACCTGTTCGACATAAACTCGGCTCGGCGGCCGGTTCTGGTAGAGAGTTTCATCATCCAGCACAACCACGGGTATCGACAGGGGGAGGGGAAGCAACCCCCACGCAACGGGACGACCGGCCCGAACGGAACGACCGGTCCGAACGGAACGACCGGCCCGAACGGAACGACCGGACCGAACGGAACGACCGGACCGAACGGAACGAATAGCCCCAATGGAACTCACGGACCCAATGGCACTATAGACGGTCAGCCACAGATATCAGAGCGCGTGCGTCAGCTTAAGGATATAGTGAGTTTATTTTTTCTGTTGACTATGGTACCTCGTGGACTAGTAAATCCATAATTTAAATCCCGCGGGCCACTAATAGGATTCTTTTAAGTGTTAAAAATATTTAAAAAAAAAAAACATTTTTAATTTAAAAACACAAACTGCATCTAAGTGTGTTTATATTATTTAGTTATATTCTTTATTGTACACCAAAAAAAAGTTATACAATTATTAATCTTTATATATAAAGAGGGGTCTTATCGCTAATAGCGATTTCTTCCAGACAACCGTAGGATGGACACAATGTTAAAAAGATAATTTGATGTAGGTCGGTGATACATTATCGTTATAATGATAAAGAAAAAATATATTAATGAATAAAGATCATAAAAAATAAATTTAATGGGTTCGAGTTACAGCAGATGAATTGCATATTATTTGTCTGTAGTATGAATGGGCCGGCTCGCCCGGGTAACCACACTCCCGTAGAAAACCGGCGTCTGAGTGGTAGCTTAGCTACCGCGCTTCGTATGGTGAGCGACCTGAGTTCCGGAGGTCCAACACCCTCCCCCTCCCCACTCCTTCCCATCCCACTCCCCTTCTCCCTTCCACTCCCATAATATCACTTTTCTTAAAGGTCGGTAATGTTTCCGCACTGCCTATGGCGCTGCGGATGTCTATGGGCGGCGTTGATTGCTTTCCATCAGGTGACACGCCTGCTCGTTTGCCTTCCTACCGCATAAAAAAAAAACAATTCTTAAAACCCAGTTAAATAGCCGATAAGAAGAGACAAAAATATTTTTTTTATTGTGTATTTAGTTTGAATCAGTGTTGGGCAAATTTTAATTGCAAGAACAATTATAGATTAACAATTGATTAATTGGTGAACGTAACCACAACTAACAATTAATTGTAATAGTGGAATATTACAATTAACAATTATTTAATTGTTAACTGTAGTAGTAACAATTACCAATTAATTAATTGTTAATTATGATTTACCAATTAACAAATAATTAAATTTCAATTGTTTTGTGAATTTTAATTAAAACTAACAATTAAAAAAATACTGTTGTATAACATACAGCCGGTATATATAAGTGTGGTTCCGGTAGTACAATAGTGTCCCCCCCTAAAATATTTATCAGTGCAACATTGTTATACATAATTACTGTACATACAGTTTTTTTTATGTAGAAAGAAAGATTTAGAAAAATTAAGTTATACTTAGCCTTTATCACTTTTTTGTTCGTCTGAGACTTACAGCTTAATTTTAATAAAGTTAATTGTAGTTTTAATTGTTTCATAAAACAACTAAAAAAGATAATTGCAATTATTTTAATTGCGAGTTACAATTGACATATGTCAATCAAATTAATTTAATTGCAAGGTGCAGTTAAAAGTTTAATTGCGATTAATTTAATTGCAATTACTTTTTTAGTCAATTAACAAGATAATTGACAAATTAATCGATTAATGCCCGACACTGGTTTGAGTTAATGTCGTCGTAATAATCTAGGGTAGTTTTTCGTATGACACGAATTCACGTCCGCGTGATTCGACAGATAAATGTATGTGAACGTTGCTGATTTAGAAATAAATACACGTGATATTTGTCTCGCAGGCAAACGAATTGGTGGGCAAGGGCAACTACTCGGCCGCAGTGGAATATTACAATACGGCCATAGCGGAGTGTCCGGACTGCGCCGTCTTGTACTCTAATAGAGCCGCCACGCTGATGCGCCGGGGTTGGTTAGTATTATCTTCTATCTCGTTCTTTCATCCCAATCCCAAAACACGGATGTCCCATATCCGAACCCAGTAGGGCCGGGTGCAAGCGAAAAATAGCCAAATAATGTAGGATTCCGCCAAATTTATTACAGCCTAACCTACCCTTTTTTCTATATATTCACGCCTATCCCCCGCAGGGGTTGGCAGAGACCACAGAGCTCCATTCGCTGCCATTCGTCGCAGCGAAACGGCTCTCCATTGGTCGCTTTCTCGCCCTCGTGAGAATCAGGACGTGACGGGTGGCGAACCACGTCGCCGTCATTTTCGACAAATTAGATATATTAAATTCGTCTTCGAATCCCATGAGCCGCAAGGGAGGATGGAGGTCAGCCCCAGCAGAGCCCTGCATGCTGAGGTAAGGCACCATAGTACCCGGGGGAGCCCGACCCCGGGACGATCGGCACGCTTGCTCGAGGCTTGCATCCAGCCATGCATCCATTGGCACGGCAGACCGTGGATTGGCGGAAAGGAAGGGAAAGGATACAGAAGAAAGGAAATGCGGATTGGGGGGGTTACCAGACTCTGAATAAATATTTATAAATCCATATATATATTCCGATGCGGGAATCAAACCTGCAACCATTGACTCCGTGGGCGGAGGGCCGCGCCACTGAGCCAATCGGTCGTCCAATAAGAAACATAAAATGACTAAAACAAATACAGTGCGTCGGAGTGTAATTGTGAAAGCACCAATCCATTATTCAGGTCAGGCGATACGTACGCCGCCATCAAAGACTGCTACAGAGCCATCAAGTTAGACGCGGGTCACGTGAAGTCCCATTTCCGGCTGGCGAAGGGCCTGATGGACATGAAGCGGGCGAGGGAGGCCCACGAGTGTCTCCTGTACTTCAAGGACAAGTTCCCACGCCACGCGGCCAGCCACGCCGTGTTCCTGCTCCAGAAGGACATCAACGTCGCACTGGAGAATATGGAGACGCAGCCAGATGAAGGTAATAGAAACGTCTTACTATATATATATATATATATATATATATATATATATATATATATATATATATATATATATATATATATACCTTTTCCCTTCCCCTCCATCAATCCACAGTTTGTCTTGCTGTGTCAATTGATGCGTGGCTAGGGGCGAGCTTAGTCGCAAGCGTGCCGACCGTCCCGGGGTCGGACCTCCCCCGGGTACTATGGTGCCTTACCTCAGCATGCGGGGTTCTGCTGGGGCTGATCCCATCCTCCCTTGCGGCTCGTGGGGTTCATTTTGACGAATTTTAATAAACCTAATTTGTTAAAAAAGGACGGCGACGTGGCTCGCCACCCGTCACTTCCATGATTCCCACGAGGGCGAGAAGCGACTAACTGAGAGCCGTTTCGCTGCGATGAATGTGAGTGGATGGATGGATGAAAAGATGGATGAGTGTGGAGGAAGCACTGGAAGGTGTGCCGGGATCGTAGCGGATGGAGATCTGTGGTCTCTGCTTCCCTCTACGGGAGACAGGCGTGACGACATGTGTGTATGTATATGTCTTGGATATCAAGTGTGGAATAATCAGTGGATAGAGGTTTAAAGAAGCCAACACTCTATTATTTGGGTCGGTTACAAATATCAAAGTATGGAGTATGTAGTGGTAGATAACTCGGCAGCGGACGAAAACGAGGAGATACAGCCGACAAGTGTCCTGGAGCGACAGCTGCGCTCCTCCGCGCTGGACTACAGCCAGCGGTTCCTGGGTCACTGCAACACAACGACCGACATCAAGGAGGCCAACTTCTTGGGGCCCGAAGCTAACTTCGTTGCGGCCGGGTGAGTTTCTAAGTATTTCACCCCAGTCCCCATAGCCAGCTTCACACTTGCTAGAAGATGTCCACAGTTATTACACCCACACATTTTTGTTTTTTTTTTTTCACAACCCATATATGTCCCACTGCTGAGCACGGGCCTCCCAACTTCTGGAGGAATGGACAATAACCCACCACGCTTGTCCAATGCGTGTTGGCGGGGTTACCAGACTCGAAATAAATATGTGTAGACTCCGGGGGGGGGGATATATAATTTTTTATATTGAATATTATATTAGTATAATACAATTAAGTTATATATGTACACATAATAAGGGATTCTTTCGCCCTTATGTCTCCAGTTCGGACGACGGTCGCCTGTTCGTGTGGTGCCGTCAGTCCGGCAACATCGTGCGATGCCTGCGCGGCGACGAGTCCATCCTGAACTGCGTCCAGCTCCACCCCACCATGTTCCTATTGGCCACCAGCGGGATTGAGGCTGTTGTGCGTCTGTGGAGTCCCAGACCCGAGGTATGTTTATCGCCGATGAAGCTCAACACTTTGAGTGCCACGGCTGTCACCGGTGACTCACGCTAAACTCTGTCTGTGACGCCATGGGGGCCATCGATGATCGGCGCTATCTGATTGCCATTTGATGGGTTTGTCATGTTAATTTCGACGGGGATCGCTGGTGCCCTCCCCCCCTCCGTGCATTTGTACCCGCTGTCGCCTCCCCCACATGAAAAGCTCCATCGTATACTCTAAATATATTTAAAAAAAAATACAAAAATCTCATTATAAGTATGCAACCAGGCACTTGTTCTTTTGGTCGCGGTGGATTTTTCACATGACTTAGTTGTTTTTAATTTTATTATATTATATGTGTATATGTGTATATTATATGTGTATATGTGTATATTATACGTGTATATGAGTATATTATATGTGTATATGAGTATATTATATGTGTATATGTGTATATTATTTGTGTATATGTGTATATGAGTATATTATATGTGTATATTATACGTGTATATGAGTATATTATATGTGTTAGGTATGTATGTGTGTGTGTGTGTGTACGTATCAATGTCGTCACTGTGGTCCGCGATCTGACCACGTTGGTTCTGGCTGAAAACCAGCGCCGGGTGCTCCAATAGTGCGCCCGGCATACGCTGAGCAAGAACCATTTTATGACACTCGTTAGATTGAAATTATTTTCTTTTTGTTTTGTTTATTTATTTGTCCTACTAATATTATAAATGCGAAGGTTTGTGAGTACGGATGTATGTTTGTTACTCTTTCACGAAAAAACTACTGGACGGATTTGGATGAAACCTTGCCGTAATATAGGTTATACATCGGAATAACATATAGGCTACAATTTGTAATGATTTTATGTAATTTTACTCGTAATATAATTTTACTATTAAGTAAAAAAAATATATATATTTATTTACAATGATCTGTCACGAAACTTAATGTGGCAGATTAAATTCCACGCGAGCGAAGCCGCGGGCAATTTGATCTGCGCGCTTATGTATTATAATATTATTAAAGTTTTAACTTTATTTATTGTAAAAAAAAAGGTGCTTCTATTTCTATTTCACCAGGGGGCGGTGCTCCCCCCCCCCCCCGCCGTTGGGGACCTACGGTCTAAACAGTGAATATGTCGCCAGGACGGGCAGGTGGAGTCGCGCGCAGTGCTAGATCCAGGTGCGGCGGCCCACGCGAACCAACAGCGCATGCGCAGCGACCCCTTCGAGGCCATGCTCCTCAACATCAGCTTCGCGGGGGGCGGCGAGCGCGAGGTCCACTCCCCCGCCTGCCGCACCGCGTAGACACAGAGGCGACGCTCGACCTTGGTTCGTTGGTTTGATATTCTCCTTATGGTCCTATGTCCCCGAGGTGGGGCAGAGGGCGTCCACAGTGCACCTCTATTGCGATCGGTTCTGAGCGACGCGCTTCACTTCAGGCCACGTCAACCCGATGGATTTCGTCTCGGCCGCTACGGAGCGCTTCCAGGTGTGTTTGGGTCGGCCTCGCTCCCTTGAGGAGTCCATTCCAGCGCCTGTTTGGGAATGTGCTCAGGGTTCCTTCGGAGAGTATGGCCTATCCAAGTCCAAGTTGGTTTGATATACATAACGTTTCTCGTAGGGGTACACAGAGATCACACCTCTACCTGCTACGATCCCGCCACACTTTCAAGGTACGTTTTTCGTGGTCTTCCTCATCCGGCCCTTCCATCCACATTCGCAAGGTAAATTTCTTTTGCCAGTCGTCTTTCATCCATCCTCTCTATATGTCCCTCTCTATATCCTCTCTATATGTATTTTCAGTGTTCCTATTTAAATTTTACTTTGGAGCAATAGAAAGTCTTAACATTTTCGGAAAACGCTTGAATCTTTTAAGTACTTTTGTGTTATATGTATTTCATTAATATTTTTACAAATTTTAAAATCATTAAATTAAGAAAATGACATGTTCGTCATTGCAAAGTTATGTCGATCAGAAAAATTCACATCTGTCAAAAAGATCAAGCTAACATGTACGGGGTATAAGTGTCCACATAGTGATGGATTTCAGCAAAGTGACGCCTGACTCCGTTGATCATCTCATAGACAGGTGATACATATTTTTAAATTTCAGGTAAACGCTTCCATGGGGAAGCTACACGAGCAAACATTGGTCTCCGATGGTACTAGCATCGAGTCACTTGTAAATAAGAAACCGCTATAGTTTAATGATTGTGCGATTGTTTCATAATTTTGTTATAATGAAAGTTTATTTTCGTTTTACTCTTTCATATTTATATAATACACTGAAAAATGGTGCCAACATTGATTTTTATAGAATCATCTTTTTTATCGATAGTTGTGTAAGGATTGCGATTAATATAATCGATTATCCCCTACGACGAATAACGATTGTTTTATTACAAATAACGCCTTTGAGTAATCGTACACAACCAAATTGTATGACTAAAATATATCTTTTATATATAACGTCCTCAGATCTGCTAACAATATTTAGGGAGATAATGTAACATTTCGCTGATACATTCAAAAGTACTGGCAACCCAATAATCGAGCATGTTTTTTTTTTCTTGACCTTAAAATCATATTGTCTATTACTTTACGTTTTTTTTTTTAATTGAGCTCTGTTGTCTTCAGGCTAAGAAGCGTTTTTTCTCTTTACATTAAAACATCATTCTTAACTATGTATTTTTTAATTTATGGTCTATTTCTTTATGAGTCTCAGACAAAGAATACTTTATTCTTCTATTTATTCTTTATTATTTTCTTCTCCATGTTATAAATCTTTTTTTCCCAGATAAAATAATTTGTCTCATAAAATCTTATTGTCTATTACTTCATATTATTTTATATGAGCTCTATGCTTATGAAGTTGCACGAATATAAAAAAGTTCTTACTTATCGTCTGTAACTCTTACATTTTTCAATTTTTACTCTATTGCTGATGGAAATATTTCTTTTTTTAAATAATAAATATATTTCAAGTCTTATTACGAACACTATTTAGGGCTTTCTTGTGTCAGTCGATTTGTTTCACTGTTAGTTCTCGCTATCTTAATGACAAAAGTGCGGTATCCAACATAAATTGAGCGTTATTTTTTTATAAAAATATCAAGATATCAAATAAACCGTAACTTTTCTAAACTATAAATCGATGTCATGTCCGAGATATCGACAACAATCGATTCGTCAACATTGGCTCACAGTCGTTGCTTTGTCTATGACTGTTATTTTTTTTTTTGTTAGTTGTTAATGTTAAAAACTGTATGTATGCCTAAATTATCAGTCTATATGTGTAAATATACTATAATAGCGAGTAAATTGTGTACGATCCGATTAGATTTTATAATTAATGTATAATGCATATGGAATAACCGGCCACCATCTTGTAATTCGATTATTCGTATCGATAACGTGTCACACATCGATATGATCCGTAGAAAATGTTTTCCTCGACCAAGACCGTATATATATATATATATATATATATATATATATATATATATATATATATATATATATATATATATATATATATATATATATATATATATATATATATATATATATATATATATATATATATATATATATATATATATATATATATATATATATATATATATATATATATATATATATATATATATATATATATATATATATATATATATATATATATATATATATATATATATATATATATATATATATATATATATATATATATATATATATATATATATATATATATATATATATATATATATATATATATATATATATATATATATATATATATATATATATATATATATATATATATATATATATATATATATATATATATATATATATATATATATATATATATATATATATATATATATATATATATATATATATATATATATATATATATATATATATATATATATATATATATATATATATATATATATATATATATATATATATATATATATATATATATATATATATATATATATATATATATATATATATATATATATATATATATATATATATATATATATATATATATATATATATATATATATATATATATATATATATATATATATATATATATATATATATATATATATATATATATATATATATATATATATATATATATATATATATATATATATATATATATATATATATATATATATATATATATATATATATATATATATATATATATATATATATATATATATATATATATATATATATATATATATATATATATATATGAATTATTTATTTCCACTTACGTCGCTTGTGTCGCGATGGTCTTGCGTCTCTTTTCTTTACATAGTAATTGCGAGAAAGGATGATATGTGCGGTCGTTTTAGATCAGCGGTTCCCAAACTTTTCTCTCATATGACCACTTTCGAAATATAGCTGGTTTCGGTGGACCCCCTGCAGCTACATTTCTACTATATTCCCAAGACTCGACAAATATTGTGAAGATTAGGTCTATGGAAGTTTGCAGCACCACGTAAAACATAACTTGACCAAATTGCTGAAGATTTTAAGAGAGGCCAGGTCAAGAGTACCCTTAACCGGCGGGCTTGCATGAGGAGAGTCATGTGGAGTCGTGTGGAGGAAGCAAGAGAAGTATGTCGAGATCGTAGCGGATGGAGATCTGTGGTCTCTGCCTACCCCTACGGGAGACAGGCGTGACGGTATGTATGTATGTAAAAAAAACTGAGAATTGTTTGGTTAATTATTTAATTGTTTGTGCTGTGAGTGGATGTCGAAAAAATATAGTTGGCCAATCAAGTGTGTGAACCTCCATTTTTTTGTCACGCTAACGTAGCTCCCCGTCGAGTCCCCCGTGGACCCCTTGGGGTCCACCTGGACCACTTTGGGAACCACCTGCTGCTGGTTTTAAATGAAGATTTCTGTTTGTCAAGTACAGGATGTTTAGTCATATATAACTAAAGGATATATTGGAAAAAAATATGATTTTTGTATGTTGAATGTAGTTAGGTGTTACCTGATACTAGAAATAAGAAATTTGTCATTAGTTTTTTTTTTAAATTGACGAAATGTTATGTGTTTTTTACACCAATTAATTTCTTTGTGGTTATATATTTTAAAGTGAATGCATATTACAGGAATACGTTATTAAAATTACTAGTTGTGATCCGCTGTGCCTCGAAAAGGCATTAAAATACGGTTAAGTGTATATAATAATATATTTAACTAATAAATATATATATATATATAAACTAATGTAGGCACGAAAATAGTTTTTACTTTGTATACTCGATTCCTTATGTACAGTCAAGAGAATAAATTTATTGCTTGAACCTATTGTATTATTCCTATTCAGAGATGATTCTCTCCTTCGATGGATGTAAAATGATTCGTTAATATCGAATAAAAACGACCGATTGGCTCAGTAGCGAGGCCCTTCGCCCACGGAGTCAATGGTCGGAATAAATATATATATATGGATTTATAAATATTTACTCAGTCTGGTAACCCCCCCCTCAATCCGCATTTCCGTTCCTGCCCTTGCCTTTCTTCTCTATCCTTTCCCTTCCTCTCCGCCAATCCACGGTCTGCCGTGCCAAAGGATGCATGGCTAAGGGCGAGCTTAGTCGCAAAGCGTGCCGACCGTCCCAGGATAAGGCTCCTCCGGGTACTATCGTGCCTTACCTCAGCATGCATGCATTCATCCTCCCTTGCGAGCCGCAAGGGAGGATGAATGTGTGATTCACTATGACGAATTTTAATAAACCCTAATTTGTAAAACAAATGACGGCGACGTGGTTCGCCACCCGTCACGTCCTGATTCCCACGAGAGCGAGAAGCGACTAACGGAGAGCCGTTTCGCTACAATGAATACGAGAGGAAGGATAGATAAAAAGATGGATGAGTGTGGAGGAAATTAGGAAGGTGAGCGTGGATCGTAGCGGATGGAGATCTGTGGTCTCTGCCTACCCCCACGGGAGACAGGCGTGACGATATGTATTTATGGGTTGTTTATACAATAGTATATGACTATTGTATAAGAGTGCATCTTTCAAAACATTAATAATATCGCAATCACCTATTACTATTCAAGTATCTGTCTATAACAGAGTTATTTCTGTACATTACTTTGAACGAATAAAAGTATAAATCGGTGTTTATTATATATATGGAAATACATACATAGGAGAAATGTGGATAGAATTCCCTAGACCTGTTTCGATCTTGAGATGCGGAAAATGACAACATTAAGAGTGGTAATATATTGCGGGTTTCTTCTGCGGGGACGTCGATAGATTATATTGTAGAATAATAAATATCCTACTAATCCTACTAATATAAATGCGAAAGTTTGTGAGTATGGATGTATGTTTGTTACTCTTTCACGAAAAAACTACTGGAACGGATTTGGATGAAACTTTACAGTAATATAGGTTATACATCGGAATAACATATAGGCTACAATTTGTAATGATTTTATGTAATTTTGGTCGTAATATAACGATACATGTCAATTAAGTTGGAAAAAACTCTGGCCTCTGAGAACCATCTTGGCGTACGCTGCCTAAACCATTGGAGTTACGCAAAGATGATGTACCGTAGGATTGTTTGTCTTGAATAGTTCTAAATAAAAGTCCGCGACAGCATATATCTACCTTTTATGTGGAAGCCACTATGACTAAAATTGTGAACCATAAATTAAGTAAAAAAAAATATATTTATTTAAAATGATCTATCACGAAACTTAATGTGGCAGACCAAATTCCACGTGACGAGCGAAGCTGCGGGCAAAGGCTAGTATTTATATATACTAATGGCGGTCTTATCGCCAAAAGCGATTTCTTCCAGACAACCGTAGGATTGGCATAATGTTAAGAAGATAATTTGATGTACATTGGTGATACATTGTCGTGATGATAATAGACAAAAAAATATATAAATTAACCGTAAATAATAAACGGATAATTAAAAAGATACATAGATATTTATAAAGTGTACCCGCGGGCACTAGGTTCAAATATGAACTGAAGATATAAATAAAACTCCGTGTTTGGTTCAGTAGGAATTTGATTTTATTGGCAACCAATTTTTGTCTACACAGAATCGTTACAAATCGCCAGCGTGTTTCAACAACTATCAGCGACATCTGTGGCCCGCTGACAAAACTAATAACGTTGCGCGTAGACATAGAAATTATTTTTTTAATGCAGCAGATGTTCTCCTTTAGACAAAGATTGTTTCTTCAATGTAGCAGATCTTCACACATTTTGCAGAGTCTCGCAACTAGGAGAGGGAACTCTGCCCCCATTGGCGGTGTTGTGACTGACGCCAACGGTGGTGGAGTTACCAGGCCCAGTTACGTCTGAAGACGTTGTTCCTCTTGATCTTCCTTAGACAGAATACTCCTTTTGAGACTCTTCATCTAGCACAGGTGTATCCAAAGCGTGCGCCGTAGAGAGCAAAGAGGGGCGCCGTGAAGCGTGATAGCTATCTGGATCTTATCGCGGGGTGGGAGTGAAGTCGTAGACCGAGACATTGTCTCGATTCAGGCTACGCTCCCCTCCACTCGACTCTATACATGGTCACTTATACGGGGCCGTGAACATACAGTAGAGATCGAGCTATCGTCTCGATTCTAGCTACGCACAACTCTACTCGACTCTGCGCATGAGTCGTAATTTTAATGTTACACATCTACCAAGCGTCCTATGACGACCTCTATTAATGGGAAGTACAAAAAAATGTGTTCACTCCACAAGCCTCATTACTATAGCGTGCCAGCCGTACGGATACGACACGGGATCTTTAGGGGGTTTCGTCTTCGTTGTAGTGAAACTCTTCCAAGTGAAGTGAATTTATTAATGAATCACTTTACATTTTATATTAATTATATTCAATATTACTTTCTTATGCGAGGAACTGACTTCGTCGAGTCACAGGTCAGCTATGTCTCTCGAAAGACGTCAGTCGATTGAATCTTGTTTTTTAAATAAAAAAAATTATTTCTTTCTATTTTTAACCCTTTCGGTTCGGACGCATTCTACGTCACGCCGTCCCCGCTGACGCATAATGCAATAGAAAATATTTGCTCATTTCGTCAGTTTATTATTAGGCAGCGTAAATCAAGTGCAAAATACTTGCGATGGATTACCATGGAGATAACATATATATTCTGCTCATGAAGAGTCGCGAGTGACCTAAGTCACCGTTCGTACATAACGAGCGTCAAATGTTGGGTGACCATAGTCACCGCTCGTACAGAGCGAGCGTCAGGCGTCGGGTGACGATAGTCACCGCTCGGACAGAGCGAGCGTCGGGCGTTGGGTGACTATAGTCACCGCTCGTGCCGAAAGGGTTAAATTACGAATGTAAAAAGTAAAAAGGTTCTATTATATTCAATTAAAAAGTATTGATACATTTATCATGATGATAAATGTATCACTAATGTAATAAAACTTTTTATTTGAATATATTAAAAACTTTTATATTATATAACTTCTTTTTAAATCCGTAATTGTAAAATTAAAAATAGAAAATAAATAATTTTTTTTATAAAAACAAAAACATTAGTTCGACTGAAGTCTTTCGAGAGACATGTCACTCTTCCGGCATAAGAAATTGTGATATAAAATATAAAATGTTAATTCATGTGTGAATAAAGTAAAAGCTGGTTCCACATAGTGGTGATGCGTGGAAAGAATACCGAAGTAGATCGCAACTCATCCAGATGGTGGGGATGAAACTTTTCTCTTACTTTTTCTTTTGTGTTTAGTTCAAATCGTAGCAGCATATACGCCTCTACTGTAGACCTCTTCATCAGTTTCGCGTTTCGGATGTCCACACACTTCCCCGGCGATCTCTGAAAACACAAAATAACAAAATGTACTTTTTCTCTCGCCATATATAATATTTATATCATCATCAGCAGCAACCTGCGGCAGTCCACTGCTGGACATAAGCCTCCAAGAAGCGCCACCTAGCCCGATCTTCGGCTACACGCAACCAGTTTCTGCCAGCCGCCCTGCGCAGATCGTCGCACCATGTAGCCGGGGGGCGTCTCAAACTATTGTCGGATCACCGACAAACGTTTCCAGCCCATTTCCACTTTAGTTTGCTAATTCGAAAGGCTATGTCGGTGACTTTAGTTCTCTGGCGGATTTGTTCATTCCGAAACATATCTACCAAAGAAACTCCGAGCGTAGCTCTCTCCACAGCTCTCTGAGCGACTCTGAGCTTATGAAGCAGACGGACTGTCAGCGTCCACGTTTCGGCGCCGTAGGAGAGTACGGGTAGGACACACTGGTCGAAGACTTTCGTCTTCAGGCTCTGAGGTATGGACGACGTGAAGACCGGACGGAGATTCCTAAAATATATAATGTAGTGTAATAATATATGATAATAAATTACTAGAACTAAATTACTAGACCGAACCTTTATTAACAATACCTAGGTCTAGTTCCAATGGTATCGCAAGGACGTGATATGTAAGACGGACTCTCCCAAACTACAGAATTTCTACAAAATGCTAGTATGGCATTCTTAGATGTACTATTTAGATTTAGACTATATTAGTAACATAATTTTTAGTGATATACATATATTCACGCCTGTTTTCCGTAGGGACAGGCAGAGACCAGAGATCTCAATCCGCTACAACCCCCGCACACCTTCCTTGCTCTCTCTACACTCATCCATAATTTTCATCCTTCCTCTCACATTCATCGTAGCGAAACGGCTCTCCGTTAGTCGTTCCTCGCCCTCGTGGGAATCAGGACGTGACGGATGACGAAGAACCACTTCGCCCTCATTTTTTAGCAAATTAGGTTTATTACAATTCGTCATAGTTAATTTCACGAGTCGCAAGGGAGGATGGAGGTCAGCCCCAGCAGAGCCCCGCACGCTAAGGTACTATACAAACTTATACAAAGCACTATAGTACACGGGGGAGCCCGATCCCGGGACGGGCGACTTTTAAGTGAGTTGTCTGATAAATAAATAAATATATTATTATTATTATTATCATATTTTGATTATTAAATAAAAAATAAATTTCTTAAAAATGTTGTCTTTTTGGGATTTCCATCGTTGAAACTAGGGAGGGTATCGCGGCAAAATAAGATATTTTTGAGTACAGTACATCCCTATTGTGAATAACCGTTATTAAATAAATATAATTTACATTTATCCGAGCCTATATATTAATAGATTTGTGTTGACGCTTTCATATAATTGCAAGATCAGATCAAGAGTGAATATCCGAACGTACCGAGAAAAACGGGGACGTCGTGGAATGCTTGCACTAAACCTGTTTTTCTCTCGCTCCCACCCACTATATGAACGCCGCGTGAATCTCCCTTTCCCTCTCGCACTTGAGTACGCGCCGCCCCGTGAAATCGGGACGCGGGAATGCTGTTCGAATATTTGAATTTGATAAAGGAACGAAAAAGACCCTCAGTAATGCCGCCATTTTATATTGAAAAGATTTTTTTTCAAATTTTAATTACAAACAGTTAAGGGTATGTATATTTTAGGTTATCCTGTTTTCATTTAGGGTTCAAATTGATGTATATTGTTGTAATACTCTAGAAAAGGCTGAAATTACTTTGTGGTTGAATATTCTTTAAGATATTTGTAATAGCTTCTGAAATTGGTCTACTTTAAGGCTATTTCCACTTGTTTTGGTAAACATATAATACTATATTAATTTCTCTACTTTTGGTTGCTTGTCGTAGATCTTGATCTTGGCCAAGTAAAATTCTGCCTAGCAATATAATAATGGATTTTCGCAAAGTAATGCTTGTCTCCATTACATACATACTCGTACATACATATTGTCACGCCTGTCTCCCGTAGGGGTAGGCAGTGACCATAGATCTCCATCCGCTACGATCCCGGCACACCTTCCTTGGTTCCTCCACACCAATCCATCCTTCCTCTCACATTCATCGTAGCGAAACGGCTCTCCGTTAGTTGCTTCTCGCCCTTGTGGGAATCAGGACGTGATGGGTGGCGAACCACGTCGCCGTCATTTTTTAACAAATTAATAAAATAAAATTCCACTGAAAATCATCTGAATTAGCTGGTAATTAATAATTATTAAAATTCAGGCTAACAATTACCTTTTGTCGGTTAAAAGTGGGTTTTGTGTTACGGGAGAACGCCGGAAGATTGCTTGACACACATCACTGATGATGCAGCACAAGCGAGGATCATATTCTACTGCAGTTGGTTGCATCTATAACCAAAAAAAGGAAACTTGAAAATTAATTTACAAATCAAGCTAAATAATTTCGCAATTTGCGCTCATGCATTTGCAATATGCGCTAATCCGCTTGCTTATTTACTCACACGCACTCACAAACACGCTATTTTTTATGGTACAAGAAGGCAAACGAGCAAGCGTGTCACGTGATGGAAAGCAAAATTAGGAAAACGAATGATCACTTCATCTGCTTTACAACCTCAAAGACAAAGAGAGTTGTGTTCCTAGATATAATTCGGTAATAAATCCGCCGGAGAATCAGACTTAACGATAAACTTCAGAGAAAACGATTGCTGGAGTGGAATTAAGGAGGAGAGGAGAGTGGAGGAGTTTTGGCAAACAGTGAGGGACGTCCCCCTAGTTAGATAGAGCAAAGATCTGCAGGGCGGTGTGTTCCGTCGATATAATCTTCTGAATGCATGAAAGCAGACTGAATGCGGTGGAAAATGAGAGCATTAAGAAGTAGCAATGTGGAATAAAAGAAGGTGTTGTGACAAAAGTAGAAAAAGGGATGCTTAGATGGTTTGGGCATATAGAGAGGATGGATGAAAGACGACTGGCAAAAGAAATTTACCTTGAGAATGTGGATGGAAGGATCGGAAGAGGAAGACCACGAAAAACATACCTTGACCAAATTACTGAACTTTTTAAGAAAGGCCAGGTCAAGAGTACCCTCAACCGGCGGGCTTGCTTGCATGCAGAGATCGTAGCAGTTGGAGATCTGTGGTCTCTGCCTACCCCTACGGGAGACAGGCGTGACGATATGTATGTATGTATCTCTCTCTATCCGGTTGATAGAATGTCGAACACAAGGAATTATTTCTCCGTATAAAAAAAAGTAACGTTACAAGATAGGGTTGTGCTGACGAGACGGGGAATCGTGTTCTGACAGATCACTGCGCAGGCGTCTGTCTACCCACGCTTGTCATCCCAGCCTGAAACCACTGCCTCTTAGACTCTATTTATATGGTCATAAGATCTAGATTAAAACTGTGCTTTCGTTACGTATCTTCTTATTTGGTATTGCTACAATGGATTTATTTTACAATATAATATTTACTCCAGTGGTGTTTTGCGAGCCGATACGATATAAAGACCTTCAGAAACGAACCTACACCATTTTAAGAAGCATAAAGAGGCTGCGCTTTCGTCTCATTTTTTACAGGACAAGAAAGAAAACGAGCAAGCGTGTAGCCTGATGGAAAGCTTATTAATGGAGTCAGGCGTTACTTTGCGGAAATCCATCACTATATGGACAGTCAAAAGTTTCACTTAGCTAAGATCCGCGACAAGCATAACAATATCAGAAAATTAATAATGTGTGTTTTTAATTACAACGGTAGACAACCGAAAAGTGACTTTTCTGTTGTCTACCGTAGAGTCTACTATACCTGAGGATGCCTCGTGTTGGGGCGAAACACGTGTCGTTTACAAGATGGAAAAGTGATAATGTGTGTTTGGTGTTGTGTATAGTGGTTGGTGGGTGGAGAGTTGATGGCTGATTTTCGGTAAGTTTTTGGTTTAAGTTCCAAATAAATCCACTAAACCCAACGGAAAAACACACATTATTAATTTTCTGTTATTGTTTTGCTTGTCGCGAATCTTAGCTAAGTAAAACTTTTGACTGTCCATATACTGATGGAAAGCTATCAGCACCTATAGATATGCAAGAAGATAAGCGTTGCCAGCATTTGTTATATAAAGTTTCTGAAGGTTCTAGTGTCTTATCAGTTAGGAATTACCGCTTAAGGTAGCCAGTTTCAGAGTGGTGGAGTGTAGAAAGAGGATTCGTGGAAACAATGTAATGTATTGGGATCGTAATGCATACAAATGGTAGGGGCGAGACTTTTCATTAGAAATGCTTTATTTCCACACAAGAAATTACATTTCATTTGTCAAAAGGCAGTCCATTAAAAGTCAAGCTTTTACTACCATTTCGCAATGGGGTTCTTGTGGATTATATTGTGGCGATTTGTTTTTTTTTTAAATGAAAAGGTCTGTAGCCGCGTTACACGAGTCTGGGTAGGCAAAAAATCTATGCGTACGCGTCAGCAACATGCTAATGGATTTTTTCTCCAATGCACACAATGTGTGAAGTTTTCATTTATTTTTAGTTGTAATGCGTCAAAAAAAAATGTCTCCTTTTATATGTAAAGTAAGAACAGTTTTATAAACTCCTGCGGTGTCGCGGTTGTCTATTTGCGGCGTTGATAATTATTAGGAAATATTGCATTCCATCAGGCGACACGCTTGCTCGTTTGCCCTCCTATCCCATAAAAAAAAATACTCAAGCTAAGAAAGAAAAAAAATTAATACATTCAAAGACAATTGTTGTTTTACTTTACGTTGGCATAACAATTATGGTTGCCATTATCTTAGAAAAAAAAAAAATAATGTGAACATCTGTTCATGTTTAAATTTATAAATCAATTGTTAAAGCGTTCATTATGGCTCGGCTAGATAAAATACCACGATGGTGAAGCATCACGTTTTCATAATATTGAATTATAATTAATTCTAAATAAGCATAGGTGGAGCAGACGAGTGCTGAAGTAGAGACCGCGTCTCGGCAAACGTAGTGTGGGACGCTCCCCGGCTAGATGGTGCGACTATCTGCGCGGGGCGGCTGGCAGAAACTGGATGCGTGATGTCGAAGATTGGACCAGGTAGCGCTTCTTGGGGGAGACCTATGTCCAGCAGTGGATTGCCGCATAAGTGCTGGAAATATTATTTAAAATTATAAACAATTCTCCTTAACCCCTTGACATAATGACGTTTGGCAGACGTCGATCGTTTCATGTGGCATTGTAGACTTTGACGTTTCCGAGACGTCAAGAATGGTCTCGAGCGGTCGCCATAATATTTGTCTGTAGCATGAATGGGCCGGCTCGCCCGAGGAAGTACCACACTCCCGCAGAAAACCGGCGTCTGAGTGGTAGATTAGCTACCGCGCTTCGTACGGTGAGCGGCTGAGTTCCAGAGGCCCAACAACCTCCCCCCTTCCCTTCCTACTCCCATAATGATACTGTCCTTAAAGGCGGCGTTGATTGCTGCCTGTCAGAAATGGGGAGCAGATTTAGTGGCCATATACAAAAGACCCAAAAACCGCTGGAAACAGCAGCGCAAAAACCGGGAAGTGGTCGCTTCCCGAGCGTAAGCCCGAGCAGTGGGGTTCATCCCCGAGGCTCGTTCCCACATCCCTGACGGGGTGTAGATGTCCCCGATTCATTTATTACGCAACAAATAAGGAGGCGGTGAAACGCAATAATACGGGATCGAATAAATATGTCTATGACATCCCCTTTCACAATAAGATAGTACATATTAAATTTGATGGAGTATATTTTTAATAAAAATGTAAACATGATAAGGATGCGTTGACCCCCAAATGTTAAGCTGGTACGCGGTCGCTATCTCCCGATGATATTATAGGGAGGTTTAAAAATTATCAGCACCAACGTTCACACCAAGTGTGTGTGTTATCTATTTATAGAAGAAACCTTGAGATAGGTTAGGGTGAGAGCTGGCCGACTTCGCTACCGGGAAACGTTGAATTTGTTTAGTTCTGTTTGCGAGCTGCCATGTTTTGTGTCGACTTTTTTTAGCGTTCTGTGCGCATTTCAACGAATTTCCATCAACCAATACCGTTTCTACGTTCTACTCTTAAATCTAAAAGCCTAATAGGCATATTTCCTTCACTTCGCACAGCTCGACATGAAACTATTGATTTTTTTATTTTATTTTATTTATTAGGCACTTAAACAAGTTACGGTCTTAAAGAATACGATATTATATAAATTTAACAACGTTCGGACTATAACTCTTTAAATTTGCACACAGCATAGCTACATTTTGACAATAGGGTTACTTATGTAATTATAAAATATTATAAAATTCAATTAAAAAAAATAAGAAATATAAAAGAGAAGAATAACAATAATTTTGTGATCTATCGGCTGCCCAAGATATCACGGAGCGATCGCTCCGTGATATCTTGGGCAGCCGATAGGGAGCGGATTTTGATATTGAAAATATCGAACGTTTCCGTACCGTTGTCAATGGAACTAGTAGTTCACACTCACCCTTCTTATTCTAAGAGTGCCTCTCCAACTTGCGAAGGTTGGCTGCCAATTCAGCACAACTTTCCTCCTCCTTAGCGAGGTGCAGCAGTTCTGGAGCACTCACTAGACTTTCGTTTTCCACCAACTTGTCTTTTCGATCCCCGCATCGGAATAAATATTTAGGATTTATAAAAATTTATTCCGAGTCTGGTAACCCCCCCCCCAATCCGCATTTTCTTTCCTTTTTTCTCAATCCTTTTCTTTCCTCCTGGTCTGCCGTGCTAATGGATGCGTGACTAAGGGCGAGCTTAGTCGCAAGCGTGCCGACCGTCCCGGGATCAAGCTCCCCCGGGTACTATGGTGCCTTACCTCAGCATGCAGGGCTCTGCTGGGGTTGACCTCCATCCTCCCTTGCGGCTCGTGGGATTCACTAAAGACGAATTAATATACCTAATTTGTTGAAAAATGACGGCGACGTGATTCGCCACCCGTCACGTCCTTATTCTCACGAGGGCCAAAAGCGACTAATGGAAAGCCGTTTCGCTGCGATCATTGGTAGCGGACGGAGCTTTGTGGTCTCTGCCAACCCCTGCAGGGGATAGGCGTGAATATATATAAAATAAATTATATTGAAGAGATAAACGATAACACACGCAAACAAGAAAGTGAATTAATAAAAACATGCTATAAATACAATATAAAATAGAAACAGCACGAAAAAGAAATTTAATAAATTCAAGAAATGACCTCAAAAGAAAGCAGTGAAGGTCATTTCTCCGCTGTGCCTAATGCATTACGATGACAAAAAAGGTTACTTGTCTATGGCCTTGAACGGAGTCAACGATCGGGAACCCTTGCATCCGACCGCGTAGTCCGTCTCGCTCGCGCGCGGTGGGGATTGCATCTATCCCGCTCCCCCACCCGCAGCGTGCAACCGCTCGACCAATGGCGGCGATGCGCGAACGCAGTGGCGCGAGGCGTTTGCTCAACTGCATCCAGGGGTGTCAGCTTTTTCTAAAGCTCTCACGTATGCTTTTGTCTTATTTTCGCCCTCCCTCGCACTCTGCCTCTATACGATTATTTAATTGAGTGTCTGTTTTAAGCCAGTATTAACCGATGGCGTCACGCTCATATTTTAGATTAGTCCAAATTGTTTTTTTTTTAGGACTATGTAAAAGGACAAATCATTGTTCTAACGAGATCAATCCAATGTTCGTGTCATCTTTTACTTTTCGTAGATTTTATTTGATATGAAAACATAACAGCGTTAATTTACAGTTTAAAAAAGTACACATATATATTTAAAATAGAAAATAGATTATAAAATGGCGGTTCTTAAAATATTTTAACTCGAAGAAATAATGAAAAAATATATATATATCTAAAATTGACGTACGAAATTAAAGACACGCCCTAACTGATAGTCTTTCTTTAGTTGAGTATACAAATTCGCAGATTTGAAATTATATAGATATAAAAAATAATATCTTTGCTTAAGAAATTATTTTATTAGTGGTAGAGCCACGCTGTAGACGAATACTTTGTCAAGAATGGCATGTTATTTGTCTGTAGCATGAATGGGCCGACTCGCTCGGGGAAGTACCACACTCCCGCAGAAAATCGGCGTCTAAGGGGTAGCTTAGCTACCGCGCTTCGTACGGTGAGCGAGAGTTCCGGAGGCCCAACACCCTTCCCCTCCCACTCGTATAATGACACTTTCCTTAAAGTTCGGGAACGCTTGCGCACTATCTATGGCGCTGCGGATGTCTATGGGCGGCGTTGATTGCTTTCCATCAGTTGACACGCCTGCTCGTTTGCCTTCCTATCCCATAAAAAAACGTATAAAACGTATAAACTCCTATAGCTTATGTGAAGATATAAATAATGAATTTTGTGACGTCAATTTTAATAAAACCCCAATAACTGAGCGCATTTTTCTAGTATTAGAAGACTCGAGTAGTAGACTTATAAGATATTTATCGCTTCATTTCCACAGCCAGAAAAAGTGCATAATGAACGTTCTTAGGTACTGTAGTGATACATTGATAAATGTATCATTATTATATTAAAATTTTTTAATTAAATATAATAAAACCTTTTTAATTTTTTTACATTTATAATATTAAAATTTAGAATAGAAATGAATTGTTTTATACAAAAATATTGGTTCGTTTGACTGACGTCTTTCGAAAAACATATCGCCTTTCCTTGAATAAGAAATTGAGATTGAATATAAAATGTAATGTGACAAGTAAAATTTATTAATATAAAATGTAATATTAGAATATTATTACAATATATAATTAATATAAAATGTAAAGTGATTCATTAATAAATTAACGATACGTGGAACAGTTTCACTATAACGAAGATAAAACCCCCCTAAAGATCCCGTGTTGCCATATCAATATGGCTGGTACGTCCCATACGATATACATTTATGGCACGTCATATACAATTAAGACAGAATCGAATAAGTTTCTTAAGATATCTCGTCATGCCGCTCGTATGGCCACATATATGGCCGGAATATTTGTGATGTCGCGAGTGTGGCGACATTCGATTGTTTTAGAATATTTGTGATGTCGCGAGCATGGCGACATTCGATTGTTTTAGAATATTTGTGATGTCGCGAGTACGGCGACGTTCATTCGTCAAGGATTTAAAGAAACCACAACAGCTACGGAAGTACAAAAGAAACGGTGCGAGAAATTCTCTCAACATTCTCTCAACAATGACGTACTTATTTTTATTTATAATTCGATTATTAATAATATTTATAATTGGATTAATTATTATACATCGCTATTAGTGATAAGATCGCCATTTGTATATAAATATTACAATCAATAATTGTATAACTTTGTTTTTGGTGTACAATAAAGAATATATCTATCTATCTAGGCTTGTTTAAATCGCTGAATTTCTCAAGGAAGGCCAAGTCAAAAGTACCCATAACACACGAGCTTATACGAGAGTGATGAGTGTGGATGAAGCAAAAAGTGTGCCGAGATCGTAGCAGATGAAGGTTTGTGGTCTCTGCCTACCCCTACAGGAAACAGGCGTATGTATGTATAAAATGAATAAATAAGACCTTTATTACTGTCTATGATTAATTATCATCGATTCATTAGTTTTAATTTGTACAATCGACAGCTTGTTCTTCTACAAAGATTTCCATGCCTCTGTATCTCTTGCTAATCCTAGCCTTTTGTGCCAAAAAAAAAATCTTCTTCTGAGGTCATTTTCCCAGAGTTTTGTCTGTCGCCCTTTGCTCCTTACTCCATCCTTTGGATACCAACCGCCCTAAGACTACTTTTGTTCATTCCCTTCCTCTCTTTCTCTTATCATATGTCATGTCTGTTGCCATGACATATGGCATTACATAATTTTATTGCGTCTTTAAATTTGGTTAAACTTTTTTAATTTTATTATGAATATATTATTAATGTTGATTAATGGAGTCAGGCGTTACTTTGCGGAAATCCATTACTACGTGGACAGTTAAAACTTTAACTTAAGTCACTTAACGGCTGTCTTCCGTAGAGTCTACTATACCTGCTGATGCCTCGTGTCGAGGCGAAACACGTGTCGTTTGCAAGGTGGAAAAGTGGTAGTGTGTGTTTGGTGTTGTGTATAGTGGTTGGTGGGTGGAGAGTTGCTGACGGCCGTTTTTCCGGAGAGATTTAGTTAAAGTTCCCCGTAAATCCACTTCATCCAGCAGGAAAACACACATTATTAATATTCTATTGTTGTTTGCTTGTCGCGGATCTTGGCTAAGTAAAAGTTTTAACTGTCCACATATTATATATGTTATTTAATAAAATAAAAGGTTATTAATGGAGTCAGGCGTTACTTTGCGGAAATCCATCACTATATGGACAGTCACAAGTTTTACTTAGCTAAGATCCGCGACAAGCAAAACAATAACAGAAAATTAATAATGTGTGTTTTTCCGTTGGGTTAAGTGGATTTATTTGGAACTTAAACCAAAAACTTACCGAAAATCGGCCATCAATTCTCCACTCACCAACCACTATACACAACACCAAACACACGTTATCACTTTTCCATCTTGTAAACGACACGTGTTACGCCCCAACACGAGGCATCTTCAGGTATAGTAGACTCTACGGAAGACAACCGAAAAGTGGTCACTTTTCGGTTGTCTTCCAAAATCCACTTAACCCAACGGCAAAACACACATCAATTCTCTGTTATTGTTTTGCTTGTCGCGGATCTTAGCTAAGTGAATCTTTTGACTGTCCATATAAAAGAAATGGTCATAAATAATTTGTTGATGGTAGTTATAATTTAGAAACAGCCAATTATGAATACTGTAGCAATATGTAATGGTTGATGGTAGATTTACACGCACCCCTGTGTTCCATGTCGGCGTGTCGAGAATACATAACGATGCCCGCTGTACGGCGCTCGGGCTCTCCTCATCTCATTTCCATTCCCCGCAGCCCCTCACCTGAACCTTTTGTTTTTCTCTTTCATTTTTTTTACGCTCCAAACTCTTTGTATAGACTATTTGCTCTCTGACAAGTGCAGCGGAATCCTTCGGGGCAAACATTGGTGGTATGCCTTTAGATTTTTTTTGTCTTGCGGCGGCGTGTGTGTGCTGCTTCATTCTCGTTTTTTGGAATCCATTTCGGCTAACCGTTTTAGAAGAACCTCCCTCCCTCCCTCTGTCTGCCTTTATTGGTCGGTGTATCGTTAATTGTACCTAATAAAAAATTTGATACTTTTTTATATATAACAAGCTTGTCAAAAATCATTTTCTATCTTTACAAATATCTATGTATCTTTTTTTAACTAAATATCATGTCAGTGTCAAATAAAATACGATAAAATCAAATCCCTTGTAATATAACAAGTCAGCTTATCACGTTAAGTCTTGATAAAATGGCGGCTATTCTACCAAAACCTTATATGGCATTTTTCAGTCAACTTACAAAGTCACGATATTTATATAATATCACTTCACTTATACGCCTTAATCGAACTATATTATATAACACACACAATTAAACAATATAACTAATAATAACATTTTATTGATGATTATTAAAATGAAATAAAAACACATTACTGATGTAAGTTCGGCGGGAAAAAACTACCATTATATTTATACATATTTTTATGTGTACAGATATTTTTATCTCTTTAGAATAAACTCAAAAGTAATAAATACTTTTTTGTTCCATTTCACGTGGCAAAAATATACAACAAATTACAGATAATAAAGATGTTTATTATTTTTTTAAAAAACACAATGGATTACAGATAATAAAGATGTTTATTTTTTTTTTAAATTAATAGTAATATCAAATGACTGAGTTTCTCGTATTGAGTCTGTGTCATCGAAACTTCGGCGTTACATCTTCTAAGTATTACCGTATTTAATGTTCAAACAAATTTATACTTTATATTTAGAAGCATAAAAGTGATTGTTTTGTATTATAAGGCTTTAATACATTGATGCATGGCTTGCTGATCGGTGAAGTGCTGTGCATGCATTCTCATACAATTGTTTTCCGTTCTCACCGGTGGGTGTATGCTATATGATATAGTATTCGCTTCCGAGAAAATTCAACGCTTGTGCATAACAAATTTATAACATAAAACATATACACATACATATTGTCACGCCTGTCTCCCGTAGGGGTGGGCGGAGACCACAGATCTCCATCCGCTACGATCCCGGCACACCTTACTTGCTTCCTCCACACTCATCAATCGTTCCATCCATCCTTCCACTCACATTCATCGTAGCGAAACGGCTCTCCGTGGCGTGACGGGTGACTTACTTTGCGGAAATCCATCACCATGTGGACAGTCAAAAGTTTTACTTAGCTAAGTTCCGCGACAAGCAAAACAACAACAGAAAATTAATAATGTTTGTTTTTTCTGCTGGATGAAGTGGATTTATTTGAAACTTAAACCAAAAACTTATCGAAAATCGGCCATCAATTCTCCACCCACCAACCACTATACACAACACCAAACATACACTACCACTTTTCCACCTTGCAAACGACACGTGTTACGGCCCAACACGAGGCATCTTCAGGTATACTCTACGGAAGACACTTTTCGGTTGTATGTGTCAGAATCAATGATTGTATTACTTTGTTTTTAGTGTACATCTATCTATCTATCAAATGTCTCACTTTACTAAAATGTCAATTTTTTTCACACCGCATTCCTTATAATAAACCGGACGGCGAACGGGAGACGCGACAAGATGAACCCAAGTTGTATTCTCAAAAACACCTGCCACGGTTTAAAATTTAACATGGCAGTGATAATTGTACCGCGAGTCCGGGAATCGAATCGACCGTGGTACGGACTGACCGTGATACAGACGATTTTGGTTCGAGTTTCTACGTGAGAAAACTAAGAATATAAGTACTATGGTGCCTTACCTCAGCATGCAGGACTCTGCTGGGGCTGACCCCCATCCTCCCTTACGGCTCGTGGGATTCACTAAGACGAATTTAATATACCTAATTCCACGTCCACGCTTGGATGTTCCTTAACCACGAAATAAAACTTTTAAATTTTATTTAAAATTTAAAATTTAATAAAATTTCTACGAACAACTTTCCTTCTTCCAGACAACTTCCATACCATCATTATGAGTTGCAGGAGCTCATATGTAGGATGCCTAAACAGGTTATAGCTATCAAGCAACACAAAAATTATCAATGAAAATTTGCATCAGCATCAACCCTGGTACATAGTAAATAGTCAATAAATAGATCACCAGAACATAACTGGCGATTAAAGCTCACAGATAGACCATCGCATGAACAGTGTGGG
Organism: Baronia brevicornis; assembly: GCA_031353405.1. Taxonomy (NCBI): domain Eukaryota; kingdom Metazoa; phylum Arthropoda; class Insecta; order Lepidoptera; family Papilionidae; genus Baronia; species Baronia brevicornis. The sequence goes on along the minus strand of JASFAT010002648.1, from coordinate 740,163 downwards.
TAGTAATGAGGCATGTTACAAACAGGCTGTTTCTCTTTATACGCCGGGCGAAAAACTTGTTTTATAAACCACAACTATGAGGGTAGTTCGCGATTACTTAGATCATTGGAACCGGTACAGAGTGACCGAGCGTAGGTACAGAGGAATTTTTAACGCTTAACTGTATCTACACGATGCGCTGCGGTGCATCTTGGATGACAATCTGGGAGGGTAATCGTCGACATTTATCGTCGGTACATTTTACCTACCACACATCGTCCGTATTTACGTTTTAATGTTTTTATTTCATTTTTGTAAAGTACCCTCCTTAATTGTCGATTGGAGCGTGTTATGCAAAACTGATCCAACCCACAAACAGTTCGATTAGGAAATGTATTATTATAACTGAGCTAACATACATATCGTCAAGCCTGTTTCCCTTAGGGATAGGCAGAGACTAAAGATCTCCTTCTCAGACTTTTTTATTTGAATATAATAAAACCTATATTATATTACGTCTTTTTACATTCGTAAAAAAAAATTTGAAATTTTATAATAAAAAAATATAAATTATTTTAGAAAAACAATAGGATTAGTTCAACTGATATCTTTCGATATACATGTCACCTGTGCGGAATAAGAAATTGAGATTGAATATAAAATGTAAAGTGAAAAGTGGAATTCATTAATATAAACTATAAAAGGTAATAATATATTGGAATATTATTGAAATATGTAATTATTTTTTTATATATATTCACGGCTATCCCCCGCAGGAGTTGGCAGAGACCACAGAGCTCCATCCGCTGCCATTCATCGCAGCGAAACGGCTCGTCATTGGTCGCTTTTCGCCCTCGTGAGAATCAGGACGTGACGGGTGGCGAACCACGTCGCCGTCATTTTTCGACAAATTAGGTATATTAAATTCGTTTTAGTGAATCACACGAGCCGCAAGGGAGGATGGAGGTCAGCCCCAGCAGAGTCCTGCATGCTGAGGTAAGGCACCATAGTCCCCGGGGAGCCCGACCCCGGGATGATCGGCACGCTTGCGACTAGGCTCACCCCTAGCCACGCATCCATAAAATTACACATAAAATATTAAGTGGTACATTTATAAATCAGAAATTGATTTATATTTGGAAGAGTTTAATTACATCGAAGATAAAAACCCCATAAAGATCCCGCGTTGTCACCGTAAGCAGTACGGCTGGCAAGCCACAGTACTTTTGACCTGGTCTTTCTTAAGAATTTCAGCAATTTAATCAATGTATGTTCTCCCTGTCTTTCCCTACCGATCCTCCCATCCACGTCCGCAACGCAGATTCCTTTTATCAGTCGCCTTTCATCCATTCTTTCTATGGAAGGGTGTTGGGCCTCCGGAACTAGATCCTTCACCGTACGAAGCGCGGTAGTTACCACTCAGACGCCGGTTGTCTGCGGAAGTGTGGTACTTCCCCGGGCGAGCCGGCCCATTCATGCTACAAACAAATATGCCATTCATGACAAAGTATTCGTCTGCAGCGTGGCTCTACCACTAGAAAAAAATCTAAAGGCTATAATCATTATTATACAAGTACTATAAGCTTATGACTTGACGTAATATTGGACAAGGAGGGCCCATCGCTGGCCCTACTCGACGTAGGAATAGTTTCAGCCACATCTGGACGACGCGAAGTCGTTGAAAGGCGCCCAAAAGCCGCGGCCAACAGCAGCATCTAGGACCGGGGGGCGATTCTCGCTTCGAGATGCTGCACGAGCAGTGGGGTTCATCCAAGAGGCTCGATCCCCTGTGGGTGTGGATGTCCCCGTATGTTATGTAATGGCGAGTTATGAATATAATAAAGTTATTTATATTTATAATTTTTTTAGTAATAATTATTTACTTATATAGGTCTTATCTCTCGGTTCTTTCCAATTAATGAAGACAATTTCCATTTTTATTCAATCCAAGGCTCCTTCAATTATCTATATGTGGATGTCCCCGTATCGTTGCGATATAGGAATGGTTAAGAAGAGTTTTAGTGATATTGCATTGCTAGTCTTTATTTTAATCTCTTATGGTCCTATGTCCCCGAGGTGGGGCAGGGGGCGTTCACAGTGCTTCTTCATTGGGATCAGTCTTGAGCAACGCGCTTCACTTCAAGCCACGTCAACCGGATGGATTTCATTTCGGCCGCTACGGAGCGCAATTTATTTTAATAGTGAAAGCTTTATTTTAATAGTCTTCTTTATTTAATTAAATGAAACTTTCAAAGAAAACCATTAACACAACGTTGAGGTTGTGAATACGCGCAAAATTCCGTCGAGTATATTCTTGTCGTATATATCAGTATACGACAAGAGTATTCGTCAAACGCTACCTACGCGGAATCTTAAAAGTATATTGGCCGGATAACATGGTCTCCAACGGAGGGCTGTGGAGAATCAGCAACGAGGACCCAATAGATGTCCAGTTACGTCGACAAAATGGAGACGGATAGGGCATACAAACCCCCAACAAACCCTCGAATGGAATCCTCGAATGGGGAAAAAAAATGTGGGCGCCCAGAACAAACTTGGCGGCGTACTGTGACGGCCGAAGTACAAAAGATGGGCATACCCTGGAGCGAAATGAAGCGTACGGCCTCCGAGAGGTCGAAACGTCGTGTCTGCCCTATGCCCCACCAGAGGGACTTAGGACTCAGAGAGAGAGAGACAAATATTCTTGCCGAAGCAGCTTTAGTTAGAAACTGGAACGAACTTTGGCCGTCGTATCTGTTCTATCCCGAAATGTCATCGTTCCAATAATTTAGGCCTCCAGAACTCAATCGCCGGTTTTCTGCGGAAGTGTTGTACTTCCCCGGGCGAGCCGGCCCATTCGTGCAACGGACAAATAACAACAGATAAATATGCCATTCTTGACAAAGAAGTATTCGTCTGCAGCGTGACCCTGTACTACAGTTCAAAGTATAATTTCAGACAAGTGAACCACAATATTTGTTAGTAACAAAGATTTATAAGCTAGAGTTGGTACATACATCTATGATAAGATATTATAAAAGCCTTTATTCGCTGTCCAGAGTATTTACAAATAATAAGATTATATAAGAAGCATGTAGATCGCTGGAAAAAGTTGTATGTGACTAAAAAAAATCATTTCCCCAATAGAGAAATGACCATAATGATAATAAACAGCCTTCATTGGCGAGTTATCACCCTGTATTATTGGTAGACGCAGTTAGTGACAAGCTAGTAGCGATACAATTGCTTGGACCATCCTACTAATCCTACTTATCCCACTAATATTATAAATGCGGAAGTTTGTGAGTATGGATGTATGTTTGTTACTCTTTCACAAAAAAAACTACTAGACGGATTTGGATGAAACTTTACAGTAATATAGGTTATGCATCGGAATAACATATAGGCTACAATTTGTAATGATGTTATGTAATTTTGGTCGTAATTTAACGACACATGTCAATTAAGTCGGAAAAAACTCTGGCCTCTGAGAACCATCTTGGCGTACGCTGCCTAAACCATTGGAGTTACACAAAGATGATGTACCGTTGGATTGTTTGTCTTGAATAGTTCTAAATAAAAGTCCACGACAGCATATATCTTACCTTTTATGTGGAAGCAACTATGACCAAAATTGTGAACTATAAATTAAGTAAAAAACATATATATATATATATATATATATATTTATTTAAAATGATCTGTCACGAAACTTAATGTGGCGGACCAAATTCCACGCGAGCGAAGCCGCGGGCAAAAGCTAGTATGTATATAGTATAGCCTCATCGCCAAGGAGATTATGTAACACTCGAGTTTCAATAGAATCGTTTTTGAAGAACTCGTGTGAGACAAGATTCAAACAAGGGACCCCATTTTTATGCGCCACGTGTCTCACGAAAAAAACGCGTCCACAAAAACTCTTTGTTCGCGCCTTTTTTTTTTCTACATACACATCGTACTGGCCGAATGTAAAGTGTCAAAAGCAACGTCTGTTTGAAGCTGTTATTCGATCCCTTTCAAACATTTTTAATTTTCGAAGTGAAAACATCTATAGCCGCGTTACACGACTCTGGCTAGGGAAAAATGTATAGGTTCGCGTCAGCAACATGCGAGTGCTGCGCGCACAGGTAATGCGCGCGCAGCTGCCTACATACGCATCACGCCAACACATTGTATATACCCGATTGTATGTGTGTGCGTTGGACACTTCATGGATGAATAGTTTTTGAGTCGCGTCAGCAACATGCTGTAGTAATAGCAGCATTTAGTATTACAATTAGCTTTAAGTTTTCACTTCCGTCATGTCATTTTCACAGTCCTCATGACTGTCTCCGTTGTTTTTTGTTTAGCCTTCGGAACTCAACCGCTCACCGGACGAAGCGCGGTAGCTAAGCTATCGCTCAGACGCCGGTTTTCCGCGGGAGTGTAGTACTTCCCCGGGCGGGCCGGCCCATTCGTGCTACAGACAAATAATATGCCATTCTTGACAAAGAATTCATGTGCAGCGTGGCTCTACCACTTCAATCTACTTTGTCCTCGGTATTGCGTATGCTAGATTACCTATTTATTCAATAAAAAATGCACGTCAGTGACTGACTCTCTAGCGAATTTCTCCGGTACTATGAGATCGCAGAGAATGCATAGTTGTGTGAGAGAGAATACGTGGTGAGGGGTGTTATTTCTTTCGTACGTTTCATATTGAAAGCTCAATTAATACGATATCGATAAAAGCCATTTCTTCCAAAATGGAACTTGACATGTCAAATATTTCATATAGATAACGAGCTATACCCTTTTAGAGCAAGATTCGTTCACCCGAATGAAGTTTTCAAGATAACGAATGGGGGTATTATGGTTTGAACGCATCATCACTTAATACGTCAATTAATTTAGTTAGAATTTTGTTAAAATTTTGAGTAAAACTGATATTTTAAAATAAATATATAAGCTTACATTTTGTTTGTTTGAGATCTTTTAAAAATAAATGAAAGTGAATAATGGAGTCGGGCGTTACTTTGCGGAAATCCATTACTATGTGGACAGTCAGAACCTTTACTTAGCTATGATCCGCGACAAGCAAACAATAACAAACATAATAATGTGTGATTTCTTCTTGAAGAAGTGAATTTCTATTGGAAGAGTAGACTCTACGGAAGACAACCGTTAAGTCGGGTGTCTTCCGTAGAGTCTACTATACCTGATGATGCCTCGTGTTGAGGCGAAACACGTGTCGTGTACATTGTGGAACACTGGTGGTGTGTATTTGGTGTTGTTGATAGTGGTTGGGAGGTGGAGAGTTGCTGACGGCCGTTTTTTCGGTAAGATGACCAAGATCTCACCGATCGGCTTGATTCTCAAGCGCTGCGGAGAGATGTCTCATCTCTCAGCATTTTTTACCGCTTCTATCGTGGGGAGTGCTCCGAGGAATTGTTTGGAATAATTCCCGCCGCCGAATACCACAACCGCACAACTCGCCGTAAAGAAAATATTCATCCCCACCATCTGGATGAGTGGCGATCGACTACGGTGCGTTTCTCCCGTAACTTCTTTCCACGCACCACCAGTTTGTGGAATCAGCTACTTCCACAAACTGGTGGTGCGAGGAAGATTTAGTTTGCGTTCCCCGTAAATCCACTTCTTCCAGTAGAAAACACACATTATTATTTTTCTGTTTTTGTTTGCTTGTCACAGATTTGAGCTAAGTAAAAGTTTTGACTGTCCACATATATATAAGTAAGAAAATTATCCTTTTCAACACATAAAAGGTAAAAATCAAGAACATTTAATTAATATATAATATTTATTTGCATTCAGACATCAAAGAAAACAGAAATATATACCTTAATCCTACGAATGGATGGCCTGTAGGTAATAGGAGGATAAGGATATATCGAGTTTGGTATCCCTCAAATCCACCATGGATATTTCTCCTCTTGAAACGGGGAGAACCCAACAGTGAGATATATATGGGCTATATAAAACGAATATGATATATATTATTATTCTACGAGAATGTTTGGCTCAAAAAGCAAACATTTATCATCGCCATATAGATCGTCTCTTGAAGTGTTTAACTAGAATATTATAGTGCAAGGCTAATTTAATAAAACAATGAAAAATACATTTTTTTATTCTGTGAGATGCTACAAAGCCAGGTCCAGTCTTGTTTGCTGAGTGTAGTGGATGGGGTGGCTTGGGGACCTTGACAGTGAAACGTCAAACCGGCTGCTCTGGCGCAGTAGGGACGGCCTATCGAATATCGATATTCAATATTTATTTATTTATTTAATATTTTTTGCACAAAATGCACAATAGACGGACTTAATGCTATTAGGCATGCAGCTTGTTACATTTATTCATACACACACATATAGTTTAGATACAACATAAATATTGAATATTTCTTTTCTTTCTTTTATACGAGAGAACAGGAAGAAAAGAAATATTCAATATCGAATGATTATCCTAATAATAGACGATAAAATGTTTTGTGATCTTTAAAAATTTTAAGACCACAAAACATTTTACACACAACAAATTTAAAGATCATAAAACATTTTACGTACAACAAATTCAAAAAACCGATGTCAACAAAATTGGGAATTGCAGGTTGGTGTTTTGCAGGATCTACTATCTACATCCAAAATGTAATTACACCATTCGATAGCTGTAGGATCAAAGAGTTCGTTAGCTCGAGTGGGGACTGCAACACGAGCACGTGGCGGAGCGGAAAGCGCCGCCATTTTGAAGTCGTTATCGTTTATAGTTTTGGCGTTATTATGGCATGATGCTTATGAACTTTAACATATGAAGTCAGGGTGCGAATGATCTACCGTCTTGAAGCGTTTAATAATGATGACTGTACTCTCCAAACTCCTTCTTTTTGGTTCTTTTTTTGTCTTTTTATCACCGTTATTACAAAAATCAGATACTCTACAGGTTACTTAGAGGCCAGCAACGTTTTTCCAATGCCTATGGTGTGCAGATGTGTATGAGCGGCGATGAATGCTTTCAATGAGGTGACAAGTACATATGTATGTCAGTTTGTCTTCCTATCTCATAAAATTTTTGAATAAATATAAATATTTTAATGAGCGACGATCTGCGCAAGGCGGCTGGCAGAGACTGGATGCGTGTAGCCGAAGATTGGGCTAGGTGGCGCGCCTTGAATGAGGCCTATGTCCAGCACTGGACTGCCGCGGGCTGATATTGGTATTGAAATATTTTAATAGATGCTGGGTTTGCTGGAAGAAAACTCAATTTTGAGTTAAGCTCGCCCTTGTACATCTTCTTTCCTTTTAATTCTTTTATGTTCATGTTTTGTGTACAATAAAGTATTAAATAAATAGACTTTATACACTTAATTCTTCTTCTATGTCGTCATGCTCTTGGCGGAGAAGTCGGGGTCGTTATATATAGTGGTGACTTGTTTAATCAGACGTCGACACTCATCCCTCACGGATGCTTTCTTCATGTATTCATGTAACCTTAATAAACTGCAAACATGCTCAGCAGTCATACAAATTATATTGCATATATCTACATCGAAATTTAATGTAGATTAAATATGAATTGCATTGCTATCGATAATCGATAAATATAAGAAAATAAAAGTGACATCACTAAAAGTCCGAAACAAAAAACCTGTCCACGGGTCATTGGTGACCTCTCAGGTAGGGAGGGCCTGCCTACCCGCTCGTCCCGTACAGACAAATTGTTTTAACGGCCTCAACCTATAACCCAGTTGGACGCCCTTTGGACCGTGAAGGGTGGTTTTTTATGAGCCTACCCACAAGTTACAGCTGGCAATCGGAATAGTTTATAGATAAAATGTTATGACTCGTCTGTTCGTCCGTAATACGAACATAAATTGTGTACGTTTAGGGATAGAAGATTGGGGGAATTAATGCAGGTATTCTAGAGGCTTATGTACAATTATAAATCTATTGAAGGTAAAAGGAAGAAAAAGAATTTATCATTTTTCAAGCTGTTCTTTTATGTTGTACCTTTATTTTTTATTCGTAAAGCTTCCCTGTATTAGAGCGAACAAAATAAAAGAAAAATTATTCCAATCGGTGGAGCCGTTTTTGAGTTTTATTTTATATATTCACGCCTATCCCCCGCAACGGTTGGCAGAGACCACAGAACTCCATCCGCTACGATCCTGGCACATTCTCCCCGCCTCCTCGACACTCATCCATCCTTTCATCCATTCTTCCTCTCACATTCATCGCAGCGAAACGGCTCTCTATTAGTCGTTTCTCGCCCTCGTGGGAATCAGGACGTGACGGGTGGCGAACCACGTCCCCGTCTTTTTTCAACAAATCAGGTATATTAAAATTCGTCTTAGTGAATCCCACGAGCCGCAAGGAAGGATGGAGGTCAGCTCCAGCAGAACCCCGCATGCTGAGGTAAGGCACCACAGTACCTGGGGAAGCCCGACCCCGGGACAGTCGGCACTCTTGTGACTAACGAGAGGAAGGGAAAAGATAGAGAAGCAAGAAAAGGGCAAGAAAGAAAATGCGGATTGGGAACCCCCCAATCCGCATTTTCTTTCTTATCAGACTCGGAATAAATATTTATAAAGCCATATTTATTAAAAAAGATAAAGACATATTTATTCGATGCGGGGGATCGAACCCGCGACCATCAAACGACTCCGCGCGCGGAGGGTTTGAATTTTAGCGAGACAAACAAAATAGCTAAAAACGAATGCTACATTTTTAAACTATAATGAACATGTATGTCCCGTATGGTCGATAAATAACACTTTAGCCATAACTTGATCATGGGGGCCGTTATTCGGACCCATGAACGGATGGTGTACGGACGTAAGGCCGTAACCAGGCACGTAAGGCAATAACCGGGGCAACTCATGGTGGTCCATGTGTCTAAAAAATACAATACATTTAAAGAAGAAAATTATAGAATTTTTTTATGGGATAGGAAGGCAAACGAGCAGGCGTGTCACCTGATGGAAAGCAATCAACGCCACCCATAGACATCCGCAGTGCTATAGACAGTGCAGAAGCGTTGCAAACCCCCCTCCTCCCATAAGTTGGATCTCCAAAACTCAACCGCTCACCGGACGAAGCACGATAGCTAAGGCATCACTCTGACGCCGGTTTTTTGCTGGAGTACCAACAAACCCCGGGCGAGCCGGCCCATTCATGCTACAGACAAATAACACGCCTTTCTTGACAAAGTATTCGTCTGCACTGTAGCTCTACCACGCTGAAAAATGTGAGAAAGACTTAACATGATAACGTAAACAAATTTATTAGGAGTCGAATATGTTTTTTTTTATCGATACGACATTGGAAACTTCAAAAAACGAGCCTGCACATTTCTAACGATTTTGCAGTGTCGCTGAAAGTGGCTCATAGACATCCGCAATGCCATAGATAATTGCGCGCTTTACGTGTATTTGGTTTAATGGATCAAAAACATCGATTCGTTCAAAAAGCAACCATTGATGATTAAAATCGTCTAAAATGAAAGATATCAAGAACAAAATAATATTATTTTTTTTTTAAATCATTTTATACTTTTTTTCTGTTATCTACACGCTTTGCTACTGACGGTATTTATTCACAAATATATATTCTGCTAAATATGTTATATAAGTAAATTTTTTTTCTCCGATATAAAACTAAAATTAATTATTTAATAAATTAATATGTGAAAAAATAATAACTGTTATAAATAACAGTTAACTATTATAAATAACAGTTAACTGTTATAAATAACAGTTAACTGTTATAAATAACTGTTATAACATCAAGTGTCATCCACTTAACCAAATTTAAAAAAAATTGAACTTGAGTAGATGAATAAAAAGTATTTTATTAACGATTGAAAATTTGAATATATAAAATGTAATAGAATAAATAAAATAGAAAGTATGGCATAATATACAAAATGTAAATAAAATAGAAATTATAGCAATAATAAGGCAACCATGGTTACCAAAAGCGCGACGCCGTTTTCCGGCCTGTCGCGTCGTTCCATTTATGAAATTTCATTTATATTTATTTAGTATCCATTGTCTGCCTGTAGCGCTACTGCCACCTGTATTCTAAGATCCCATTTGTTCTTAAAATACAAATATCTCGCAACGCATTCCCATCCATATTCCAATGTAACGTATCTATTGTCTCAATATGGAGGTAAAGTCAATACCCGCTGACCCGGAAGTCGAATGTTAGACCTTTCTCTCAATAATAAGTACTGTGGTGTTACGTTTGGTAAGAGAACTATGTGGGAATTTATTTTACGGCCCATATGGCTACTAACGAAGCCTTACCTTTCTTTCAATTTGAAAAAGATTTGTATGACCCGCAGATTTTTGTATATAATCATAAATACAATTTATTTTCTTTATTACGTACTTTTTAGAACCGGTGGCAAAATTAGATTTTTCAAACTTAGCTAATACTTTCAAAAACGAATTGTCGTCTATTAAAACTAATCGACCTATTAAAATTATTAATTATTAAAAACAAATATATTTCATAGTTGACACTGGCATAATAAATTAATTGCCATTATCGAACAAGAAGAAATAATGAATGGGTGTTAGTCATCGCTCGTAGTTATTACGCGTAGTCGTCGGTCGACGCTAGGGGTATGGGTTATATATAATATTATGCTAATAATATTTTTTTATTAAACTATTTTATTTGGCACTGGCATAATACATTAATTGCCATTATCAAAGAAATTATGAATGAGTATTAGTCATCGCTCGTAGTTACTACGCGTAGTTGTCAGTTGACCCTAGAGGTAATAATAATTTTTTATAAACTATTTTATTTGGCACTGGCATAATACATTAATTGCCATTATCAAAGAAATTATGAATGAGTATTAGTCATCGCTCGTAGTTACTACGCGTAGTTGTCAGTTGACCCTAGAGGTAATAATAATTTTTTATAAACTATTTTATTTGGCACTGGCATAATACATTAATTGCCATTATCAAAGAAATTATGAATGAGTATTAGTCATAGCTCGTAGTTACTACGCGTAGTTGTCAGTTGACCCTAGAGGTAATAATATTTTTTTATTAAACTATTTTATTTGGCACTGGCATAATACATTAATTGCCATTATCAAAGAAATTATGAATGAGTATTAGTCATCGGTCGTAGTTACTACGCGTAGTTGTCAGTTGACCCTAGAGGTAATAATATTATTATTTTTTTATTAAACTATTTTATTTAGCACTGGCATAATATATTAATTGCCATTAACGAAAAAAAAAAGAAATTATGAATGAGTATTAGTCATCGGTTGTAGTTACTACGCGTAGTCGTCGGTTGGCGCTAGAGGTGGTGTTACGCGACTCGGGCGAACTCGGCCGAGGTCGGGAGCGTTCGACGCGCGACCAACGACCTACGCCAACACCACACAAGGGGGGAATTGTAACATGTTTTAGTTTTAATTAGACTATTTGCACCGCGTGACTGCTCCTATGCATATTTTTATTATTTTTACGTTCATTTCAAACAATTATTAAACAGTTTTTTTTTATGATTTCATGAAAGGAGATGGAATATATTTAGAAGAACGTAACAAACATTTATTATAAAACATACATTTTTAAAGCGACAACAGCCCACGTTAGTAAATCTCGATCTTACAATTTGTACGTCGTGATCTTGCATCTTCCATTGGAATATTAATGTGTACCATATACTAGCACAAACATTATAAGCTTAGTTGGAAGGGTTAAGAAAATTCTAGTAATATTAAAATCGTGATTAGTATTCTTTAGAAAAAAATATTTATTCAATTTAATTTACAATATAATATTATCCGAAATCTTTAAATATCAGCTTTTTATTATTTCAAAGGTTAGGACAGGAAGTTGATATAATCTTATGTACACAATCCATATATGTTTTCCGTTTTCTTGAGGAATTGAGATAAACCTACCACGCTTGTCCAAGGCGGATTGACGGGATATATATTTATTAACTTTTTATTATATAATAAAAACAAAGCAGATATATTATAAATAATAATATTAAAAAATTGTGACAACATAAAAAGGATGTATATTCGCTAACAGCTATTTCTTTCAGAAAATCGTAACTATATGCTTTTTTATTTAATTTGATACGTATGTGTATGATTTATCTAATAATATATTTTAATTCTAATTCTTATATAATTTCTATTTTTGAATTAGCCAGTCATTACAATACATTCAAGTTTGGATATATATTTATGTATGTTGTTGCATAACAGAAATAAAATGTGTACTATTATTAAAAACAATGAAAAATTGTTAAATTATGAGCGTACAAAGGTGTTCTTTTTGCTGATAAAAAATTCTTCTAGACAAACGTACAGTTCTACGCTTTTTTGTATAATTTTGTCTAATATAAGCTTTGACAAATATAAAAGCGTAGTATAATCTATTTTTTAATCATGGTGTTTTAATTTATGAAAAATAGAAACTGTAAAACCGTTTTTGTTTTTTATAAATAAGATTGACACATAAATTCCGTTTTTTTTCTTCTAAAATAAACGTATACAGATAACGTAAACTGATATAACAACTTTTTTCTGTATAACTCGTTTTAAAAATAAATATACTTTAAATACGTATCTTTATTTATATTGAAATATGTTTTTTAAACTTGAAAAATATAAATTGTGGTTTGATATATTTTAAAGAATGTTCATAATATGATTTCCATGTTTAAAAGAGGTCATAGCATTTTAAATTAAACAAAACAGGAAATATATATGTTAAAAATAATAATTGTTTTACTTGACACTGGCATAATGGTTACAGCCATTTGCCATCAAAAAAAACCTACACAAGCTCCCATGATTGACTTGACACTCGTAGAATCGACTGATAGTTGCCATAATAAAGAATTATAATTATACAGCGTAAGTATAATTCTCCCATTAAGGTTTTTAAAAATAATGTATGTACATACACACGTTTCCGAAGTTCTATACAGCCAGTAGTCGCTTTATTTAACATAACACATCTGTGTGAGTTAGAATTCCTCATCCCAGTCTAAACAAGAATAATTCGAGCCCGTGAAAGTCCACGGCCGTGACCGAGTGTATTGACCTGAGTTTCCGATAAGTCTATGTTGGCCTAGGTTAGGCATCGCGTGTTGGTGACGTGGAACATTTCAACGCTGGCATGGCAACAATTTTTACATAGACATTTAGTAGAAAAATCGTATAAGCTTCCTCAAAATTTTTGTAGAATATCATAAAAAATCGTACTTCTTGCGACAGTAATTTTTCTAATTCGCTTTTTGTTAAAAGGCGTTTTTTTATAATGAAATAGTTACTTAAATGTATATAAAAATGTGTATAAAATAAAAAAGCAGTTATCAACTATTAAATCATTATTTTTTTCATGTAAACCAAAATGTAAAAAGAAATCGTACTTCCTCTGACAATTTTTTTCTAATTCGCTAGAAGGCGTTTCTATGCGAAAAAAAAAAAGAAAAGGCAGTGACTAAAGATTAAACTTTTATTTTATACCTAATTAATTTTTCCTGAGGACTTCACAAGAAATTTATAGAACTACAATATATCTTTACAAGATATATTGTAGAGTTTTAAAAAAATAATGAAAGTATTTTTCATATTTTTCGGTAACATAACTGCCAAAAACTCAAAATTTTTACTAAAAACACTAAATAAACTATTGTTATTGTAAAAATATATACATAAAACAATTTGAACATAATGTTTATTAAATAAATCTTACAAGAATCTAACAAAAAGGTAAGTTTGATATATAAACTAATTTTACAACGGAACGCACGCAAGATGAAGCATTTGAAAAATAACGAATAACATATCTGACATTACAAATTATAGCAATAAATGTTTAGGCATTTATTACTATATTTTATTTGATAACGTTAAATTTTATAAATGTGCAAAATTATTCATCAAAAACTTCATTTTCAAATATATATAAACATGTTCAGATTACATGATAAATATCAAATTAATAAGTGATATTTAAATATAATTTTAAATTAATAAATTGTATGATAAAAACTTACAAGTTTCTTCCGACTAATCATGTAGAGTTGATGTTCTGCCATGTGCTGCACTAGCGTCAAATTGTATGAGATGTGTATAACACTGGGGCGTGTGTTAATTGAGGGATAACTTCGGGAATTACTATTCTATGTGAAATAAATTTCAATTAATTTTTTTTTTATTAATAATTTTCTAATGCAATGTGTTATAGAATAAATTATTTTGAGGTTATATCGTTACTAATGTTGCTGCGAAAAAAGGCGCTTACTGAAATGTCACAAGGGTTTCATTTAAAGTTGAAAAGTGATATTGTTGTATTGGTTGTGTTGTGGTGAGTTGGGGATCCGCGACGTGCAAGAAGCACGAGGTCTCGGGCTGTACTGCGCCGGCGCGGTCGTCGCCAGAGAAATTACGTCAGTGAATGCAGCGCCGCGCGCGCACCCCTTTCTTTTTTTTTCAAACGCAGATAATTAATTTCTTGCGAGATTTCGGCGGAGAATTTTTTTAAATAAAAAAAGACACCACATGTGATGTTAATTGCTGATAACATAACTTGCTATAAACAATGAGAAGAAAACCCTTTCCCATTACAAAATAACGTTACAATTATGATATTTATTTTTATGTTAAATTAATTATAATATTATTCTTATAATCATCTAATATGAATTATTTTCGTTTTTAAATTTTCAAATAACATACAAATATTGTTTATATGTAATACTTTTATTTTCACGAAGCTTTGTTTTTTAAATAATAGTACAGAGTAAAATAATCTATTGGCAACTAATGGCAATATAATCTGTATAAACTATTATACACATAATATTGCCAAAGTAAATAGAGACAGATCATTTGAATGGGAACTTTCACCACTAAGAATCTTCTAAGAGCAAAAATTCTAATACATTTTCATGTTTCAACATGGACGCCTGTTTCCCGCCTTGCAGACGGTCCGGGTTACCTGCGCCCGCACCACTCTCAACACACGCGCGTTTACACTCACACAGACAAAACCCTGGGAGACGTGACACAGACGCGGGGCTCCTAATGCCGCTGTGAATTTGAAAGAAGAAGGAAGCAAGTGAATCATATTTTAAAACATTTAGATTCATTCATCTGATAAATTTCATATAAATATGTCTCTTGAATTTTGCTTTTTTAAAATAATCTTCTCGAAGCTTCCTTTAACTTTTTCCATTGTATATGCTATTTTCTCGTGACAAATAGTAACAAGATGGATGAATGTCACAATAGATAAAATATGTCACTATCAGCAAACTAAAGCAAGTGTTTTATTTTAGAAACATAACATAAACTAAGTTAAAAGCAATATAGCAATCAAGGAGTAATTTACAAGTAGCTTTGCCATTACGAAATGACTGGCTTTGTATTCCAATCCGGCAACAACGATGACGTAGACATCCAGCAATATACTTCTGTTCTGTTGATAATGATTAAATTACTATGTATTTCAGGAAAATTAATTGAAATAACTAATCATATTTAAAAAATTCACCAATCAAACTTCATTTTCATCGTTCAAGTCTTGAACATACAAGTATATTTTAGCTCTATTATTTAATAAGATGCCATGTTGTTCTGAAAGATTCTTGGTCGATTTGAAAACATTTTTTAAACATGTGTTTTATTATTTGTTTTTTTTTAATATTTGATAAAATTGTGCATTATTAAATATAAAAATATTATTACATAAATGTTAAAAAATCAGTTGTCACCTTATAACCGCATCCCCAGAACTAAGAAAGTATAAATAAAACATAACTATCGTTTGCTGGGTACGCACAACCGACTTAGGGACGATGCCCGCCGTCGTCGGGTGTGTGCGTACCTTTATTATGTCCGCTCACGTAATGCTTCGCGTGTGTGAGTGTGGCCTAAGTACACACTGCACACAAACTCCAATTGGATTCGTTCACACCGTCTCGTGCATAAGAATGCAAGAAATTAAAACTACTTATTTTTTTGCTATATTTGTTTGTAGTAGTAATAGTAGTATTAAAGTAGATCTTACTACCTTCAGGTTTCTCACTTGTTTCCTTATCGAAGCGCCGATAGCTAGATATTTGTAACATCGGGAGTTTCTTCATTCATTCGGGAGGGGAAATTCCTGTAACATAATTTATGGAACACACCTTATGGTTATTATCATAAGCAGAAAAAATTCTGTAGCAAAAATTGGAAAAACAAAAAATAGAAAATGTCAATGAAGGAAAACAACAGTTTATAAAAAAAGAGACGCATCATAAGACGCTTGGTAGATGTGAAATATTGACGACGATTCGGTCTCCACCGTATGCTTACGGCCACGTGTAAGCGACCTTGTATAGAGTTGAGTAGAGGGCCTAACCTGAATCGAGACGACGTTTAGGTCTACGATTTCGCTCCCAGATCCCGCGTTAAGATGTTTCTTGTCTTGGAGAAAAGGACACACTCGATAAAAAGCTGACGGGCATAAAAATATTCGTCCTAGTGCAGGATTTAAAACCGCGCTAACCACCTTAGTTTAGAAAGTGAAAACATCGCCACTGCCATATTTAGGTTTTGAAATAAACAATCCGATTTTATAAAGAATCAATTTTACCTTTAAAACCTTAAAGGCAAAATAAAAGGCTTTACTTGATATTTTTTATATATAAAAGGAAGGCAGAGTTAACCTCTAAACCAATTTTCTCAGTTTTGCCCGCAGGTTGACAGGTAGAGAATACCCAATGACATTAAGTCCACCTGTTGTGCACTAAAACTTTAAATAAATAAATGAAATAAGAATTTTCATTATACAGTTCAATCCAAAGGCTGACTGACACAGAACGCCTTAAGTCCGTCTTTGTACCAAAAATTGTACATTAAGGATACATTCAACATTATAATTGTGCAATAGATAAACACCTAATGTTACACGACGGTGTGATAGGCGGCAATCATAGCCACGTTGCATTCGAGAGTGGAATGGAGCCAAGTTCACTAGTGCCTAGGTTCGCGGTAGTTCCTATGTAAATATTGGCAGCCGGGGAGGACCGGTTAGGAGGGCCGCGGACCGATCCCATAATTGTTTCAGGACAATATTTTTAACCGAATTCTTTAAATAGTATAAATGAGAGCATTAAGAACTATGTGTGGTGTAACTTTGAATGATAGAGTAAGAAATGAAGATATATAAGGCCGACCGATTGGTTCAGTGGCGGGGCCCTCCGCCCACGGAGTCAATGGTCGCGGGTTCGATCCCCGCACCGGAATATATGTTTGAATTTTTAAAAATTTATTACGAGTCTGGTAATCCCCTCAATCCGCATTTCCGTTCTTGCCCTTTCCTTTCTTCTCTATCCTTTCCCTTCCTCTCCGCCAATCCATGGTCTGCCGTGCCAAAGGATGCGTGGCTGATGGCGAGCTTAGTCGCAAGCGTGCTGACCGTCCCGGGATCGAGCGACCCCGGGTACTATGGTGCCTTACCTTAGCATGTAGGGCTCTGCTGGGGCTGACCTCCATCCTGCCTTGCGACTCGTGAGATTCACTAAGACGAATTTAATATACTTAATTTGTTGAAAATGACAGCGACGTGGTTCGCCACCCGTCACGTCCTGATTGTCACGAGGGCGAGAAGCGACCAATAGAGAGCCGTTTCGCTGCGATGAATGGTAGCGGATGGAGCTCTGTGGTCTCTACCAACCCCTGCGGGGGAAAGGTGTGAATATATAAAATAAAAAAAATTAAAAATGATGATATAAGAGAGCGATGTGGAGTAAAGGAAGGTGTTGTGACAAAAGTTGAGAAAGGGATGCTTAAATGATTTGGACACGTAGAGAGCATGGATGAAAGACGACTAGCAAAAGAAATTTACATTGCGAATGTGAATGGAATGGATAGAGTACCCATAACCGGCGGGTTTGCATGAGGAGATTAATGAGTGTGGATGAAGCAAGGGAAGTATGTCGAGTTCGTAGCGGATAGAGATCTGTGGTCTCTGCCTACCCCTACGGGAGACAGGCGTGATGATATGTATGTATGTATGTTCTTTAAATAAGTATCAATCAATATTATATAAAGCTGGATTACCACTGACTGACTCACTGTCATGTTATTTGGGAGATGGAGGGTAAGTTTGTTCTAGGGAAATGTTCGCTTGAATTGGATATAATTCAGAGGCAAAGGCAAAATGGCAGAGGAATTATATCAAAACCTTCAAACTCTGAACCTGGTAAAAATTTGCTTTACGGTCCGTCCGCACTATGAACACCTACAGGGGTCGCCCTTGAACAAAAAACGATGACGAGTGCGAACACATTAGAAAAATTCCAAAATGGCGAAAAAGGATATGGCCGCCATACAAAATTGAAATTTTCATTTATGGGCCGATTTCGCTGAAATTTGGCAGA
Organism: Baronia brevicornis; assembly: GCA_031353405.1. NCBI lineage: Eukaryota > Metazoa > Arthropoda > Insecta > Lepidoptera > Papilionidae > Baronia > Baronia brevicornis. The sequence continues at coordinate 721,753 of JASFAT010002648.1, read as the reverse complement.
AGACCGAAAGCTCGCGAAAAACTAGTGTACACTTATACAGCTCTTATCTCATGTTTATTAATTTAAATTGGTCTTCTTCCTTCTCTTTTCTTTGATGGCAATTAGTTACAAGTATTATGCCAGTGTCAAGTAAAATACAATAATATCCAATCTTTTGAAATCTCCAAGTCAGCTTATCACGTTACGTCTTGATAAATTAGTGGCCATTTTACCAAAACCTTCTATGGACTTTTTCAGTCAACTTAAAAAGTTACGATACACGCATTTATATCATATCACTTCACTTATACACCTTAATCGAACTATATTGCATAATACGACACCACAATTAAACAATATAACTGTTAATAATATAAGATTATGAAAATGAAATAAAAACACAACATCACTGATGTAAGTTGGCGGGAAAAGTCGGTCTTCTTCCTCTTTAAATTGGTGGGAGCACGAGGTGACAGATAATAAATACGTTACTGAGGGATATGAATGAATGAATGAATGAACGAATGGATGAATTCTTTATTTATAAAAGATACACACATAAACAATATTAAGGAAGAAGCGAATAAACCAACTTCAATATTTAGTTCATTGTAAATTACACAACAGTATATGACGTCATTAAAAGGCTGTCATGTATGTGGATGGATGGTTGGACACTGATTTTCAGTGATGTATGATTCTATACATACATACATATCGACGCAAAAAGGCGAAAATGTAGTGAACCACGAATGAAAACACACCATTTCTGCAAAAAAATGCTTTACTAAATTTTCTATTCGTCGTAGAGCTGTGAGACTCAGACGCAGTATTTTTTTCAGGTCCGAAACACAATAAAAAATTTGAGTTAGGTATCATTCACAGCGTTTTCGATTTCTTTTTGTGACGATACAAATACATGAATCTTTAGGGACTTGTCCACAGCTCGTCTTGTAGAATTTAAGAACATATCACGAGATTCCACAGCGTCTATTCACTAAACAATCACCAATCAGCTGTAACGTCTTCGAATTAAATTTAACGAGCCTTTTCTAGCAGCCGCTAGCCGGGAAGACTATAAGGCAGTCAGTTTATTGTCTGAGAGGTACCTACTCATAGAAATGTCTGTTGTAGTCTCGACGAATTATGAGCCTATGTTTGGAAAAATAAATATTTCGTTTCCATTTTGGAATTCCTTCATTTCCCACTTTAACTTTACATTCTCGCTTTATATAATCTCTTGTTCACATTTGCGATAGTTAATAAAATCATTTTTAATCATTCATTGAACTTGCGTGGTTTAATAAAAATTAGTTAAATTCAAATGAAAACAGAAGTGGTAGAGCCACGCTGCACACGAATACTTGAATTTGAATTCCAGAGGCCCAACCCCACTCTCCCAACACTGATATGAAAATTGATGCCGCGATTCACAAGGCGAACACTTCGTCACTGCGCCATTTGCGTCATCATTTGGGCAACCCTTATCACCTAGAGCGTCATTTATGTCATCAAATATATATACATACAAGCTGACCCGGCAAACGTTGTTTTGCCATAAAAATTTAAAAAAATTGTCCAAAAAATAAAAATTTGGTGAGGGCAACCCCAATCACCTAGAGCGACATTTACGTCATTAAATATTTTTACATACAAGCTCACCTGGCAAACGTTGTTTTGCTATACAAATTTAAAAAAAATTGTCCAAAATATAAAAATTTGTTGAGGGCAACCCTAATCACCTAGAGCGACATTTACGTCATCAAATATTTATACATACAAGCTGACCCGGCAAACGTTACTTTGCTACAAAAATTTAAAAAAATTGTCCAAAATGTAAAAATTTGGTTAGGGCAACCCTAATCACCTAGAGCGATATTTACGTCATCAAATATTTTTACATACAAGCTCACCCGGCAAAAGTTGTTTTGCCATAAAAATTAAAAAAAAATTCCAATATATAAGAATTTGGTGAGCTACCTCCTATTTCTCAGGCCTACCAAATAACCAAAAAAAAAAATAAAAATTAAAAAAATATCGGTCAAGCCTTTTCGGAGGAGTTCGCTCATTTTCCAACACAGGACCAAAGTGGGACATATATGGATGTTAAAAAAAAAAATTAATACGAGTCGCACAGTTTGATTACCACTGACCCGAAACCACAGTTCACCGCGCATTTCTGTTCGAAGCCAACCATCCATCGTTATGTGTTTGTTAACTTGCTCAATGAATTTTATACGTTTTGATATCGCATAGACTTACTGAGGGGCAACTAAGATGGCGTCGTCGAGTGAAGTCTTGTAATGGCCGCCGTGAAAAATGAAACCATTTTTAAATTGCTCGCAATAAAGTTAACGGCTAAAAATATAAATATAACAATATTATATAAACAAAAATATGAATATATATATAATTTTTTTTGCGATAGGAAGGCAAACGAGCAGGCGTGTCACCTGATAGAAAGCAATCAACGCCGCTCATAAATATCCGCAGTGCAATAGGCAGTGCAGAAGCATTGCCGGCCTTTAAGGAAACTGTCATTATGGGAGGGGGAGGGGAGGGGGAGAGGGAGAGGGAGGGGGAGGGTGTTGGGCCTCCGGAACTCAACCGCTCACCGGACGAAGCGCGGTAGCTATACTACCACTCAAACGCCGGTTTTACTGCGGGAGTGTAGTACTTCCCCGGGCGAGCTAGCCCATTCACGCTACAGACAAATAATATGCCATTCTTGACAAAGTATTCGTCTGCAGCGTGGCTCTATCACTATTCTTTATTGATCCAAAAACAAAGTAGTACTTATTGATTGTAATATTGCTTATAATTTATTGTAATATCGACGTAGAAAAGCGAAAACGCTGTAAATGATACAGATATATATATGAAATATAGTGCATATGCGGATCAGAAAAAAATACTGCGTCGAATGGTCTGAGTCTCACAGCTCCACGACTAATGGAAAATTTTGTACAGCGTTGAAACTGACTGTTTTTGGGTGATCAGATATAAACAATTGTTTCAGAAATCTTACTAGTATTTTTTGACTCTGGTGGTAAGTTTTATATTTTCAGGATTATCATGTTTTCGCTTTTTTGCGTCTATATACATTACAAAGGGCGATCTTATCGCTGATAGCTATTTCTTCCAGCTCGTTTAAAAAAATATTGGATTTGTTTTCTATTTCAAAAAAACATTTTATTAATATGCTTAGCGTTTATTATTATTTTTTATGTTAATTTTTGTCACACAACATTTATGTCATTTATTTTATATTTACTTTTTTTATGGGATTGCGAGGCGAACGAGGAGGCTAGTGAAAGCAATCAACGCAGCCCGTAGACATCTGCCAAAGGCATCACAAATTCCTTGTCGACATTCGAGAAATATTTAGGCTTGTTTTTTGAAGGTCCCAATGTCGTATCGGTTCGGATATACCGCTGAATGCAACTGGTTCCACATAGGTATGGTGCGCGGAATGAAGTTTCAGGGAAAAACGCACCAAACTACTTAATTTATGTGCTTTATTACAATTATTGTTCCAGAGCGCGTTATTAAGTTTTCAATGTTTTATAAAGATATCATCACATCAGGGATATCATCATCCATCAGGGGCACAAATATGCTGTTATTTTCACCGTGAAGATAACCTATATTTGTATGTATATGCAGTAAGTTAAGGAATTTTTGTATCATTATTTTATATTGTGTTTACAATTATATGTAATATAATTTTTAAAGTCACCATTTTTGTTTCTTGATATTGTGTGGTGCTATTTTAAATTGCTAAAATATTATTAAAACAATGGTATTATATTTTATAAATACCATTGTTTCATGCCGGTTCTTCTCTAGATACATCTTTATGTTCCCTTCAAATACTTCTATCTTCTACTTGAAGTGAAAACTTCTATAGCCGCGTTACACGTCTCTGGATAGGAAAAAAATCTGTGGGTTCGCGTCAGCAACATGCTAATGCTTAAGGTATATCTATAGCTATAAGGATAGCTATAGACATACTTTAAACACAGTTAATGCGCGCGCAGCTGCTTACGTACACGCATCACGCCAACACATTGTGTATACTCGATTGTATGTGTGTCCGTTGGACGCTTCGTGGATGGATAAAGTTATTGTGAGTCGCGTCAGCAACATGCTGCAGTAATAGCAGCATTTAATATTCCAATTCACTTCTGTCGGCAGTCCTGATGATTGCCTCCTTTTTTGTATCATCTATCTATTCAAATACTTCTATCTTTTATCTACTTGTTTTATAAGATTATAAGTAAATAAAAGATAGAAGTTTTTGAATTTAACGAACGATCGTGTATATCCTCTAGTAAATAATGGGTGTCTAGTCGTAGAATTAGATTTTTAACCTTAACCATCACTTTTAAACAAGGATTATTCGACCTATATATTAATATAAACAGGGTTCAATATTCCTTTACTTCCGTAGTAGTTAAGGTTGAAAACCTAATCCTATTACCGGACAACCTATATAAGGGCTACCACGTGTGCACGTGTTGAGTGGCTGAATCCCACCCTTCCTCCCCCTCCCCCCTCCCTTCCCTCCCTCCCCCCATCCTTCTACTCTCCTCCCCCTTCTCCCTTACCTTTAAACAAGGATTATTCGACCTATATATTAATATAAACACGGTTCAATATCCCTTTATTTTCGTAGTAGTTAAGGTTGAAAACCTAATTATCTTACCGGACACCCTATATAAGGGCTACCACGTGTGCAGGATGTTGGCATTAGTACATATAAGTGTCGGAGCAAACACAGATACGGGTCTTTCGAAACGGGCTGCGGAGGAAAAGTGTGGTTACCAATAAAGAACTATTTGTATACATAATTAAACTGTAGATTTTCAGGACAAAAAATATTTTTAAATTTAAAATCACTGCTGAAGCTTTTGTACAGGGTGTCCGGTCGGCAGATAACACGTTGACAATACGTTAAAAAAAAAGAAATGCGTCATACGACGCTTGGTAGGTGTGAAACATTGACGACGGCTCGGTCAGCTCTACCTGTACAGAGTCGAATGGAGGGGAGCGTAGCCTGAATCGAGGCAACGATACCTTAGCTACCGCGCTTCGTACAGTGAGCGGCTGAATTCCCTATTCTCCTCCTCCCCCTCCCCCTCCCCCTCCCCCTCCCCCTCTCCCCCTCTCCCCCTTCACTCTCCCAATCGATCCCTTCCTACTTCCCCCTCCTCCATAATGACACTTTCCTTAAGGGCCGGCAACGCTTCTGCACTGCATATGGCACTGCGGATGTCTGTGGGCGGCGTTGATTACTTTCCATCAGGTGACACGCCCGCTCGTTTGCCTTCCTATCGCATAAAAAAAAATGCAATAACGTCTCGATCTATGATTTCACTCCCATACTCCGCGACAAGATGTCTCACATAAAATACGCGACAGTAAAGATTCTGTAGTTGAAGTGAGTTCATTCCCCGGGGACCTCTTCTCACAAGTTTGCCCAGCAATTAGATTCACAATCTAGAGTCGACGGAACCGTCGCAGAAAAAGCCACGTAATAACTTCTAATGAGAGCCGCCAGACAGGTTGTGAGCGGACCGAGCTATGCTTAGTTGGAATCGTACGGAAGGGCGGTTGAGACGGTCGCCTAGGACAGCGGTTTTACACCGCCGTGTCACACCCATGTCACGACACACCGATGTGTCACGAGAGAGATTTACAAATACAAATTTTTGGATCTGTTTTTTTACTTCACGTGTTTGTATATTATGTTCTTATGTAACAAAAAATATGTATGTTTACCATAAAATGTACGTGTACAATTTATTTTGTATTTCTTGTTTACTCTTTACATGAAATACAAAATAAATTGTACACGAGATCTACACGCCGGTATTTATTCCTAAATTTATAGCATGCTAAGGAGTGAAAAGTAGAATGTTCAAGCAGAAAGTTTATGGATCAAATCAAAGAAAGAACAAGAGTAGCAAAGACATATAGACAATTGAAGAAGCCTTGGATTTAATGAAAATGGACACTTCATGGATGGATAAAGTTTCGTGAGTCACATCAGCAACATGCTGTAGAGATAGCAGCATTTAATATTACAATATTTTATAATACAGTTTTAAGTTTTCACTTCTGTCGGCAGGCATCAAGACAGCCTTTAATTTTTTATCTTCTATCTATTGAAATACTTCTATCTTTCATCTACTTCTGTGAATGGATGGAAGTAATCGAGAAGTAAGACCTATTTAGGTAAATAATTATTACTAAAATATGTCACCGACATAGCTCTTCAAGTTAGCAGACTGAAGTGGCAATGGGCTGGAAACGTTTGTCGGAGAACCGACAATCGTTGGAATAGACGAGTGCTGGAGTGGAGACCGCGACTCGGCAAACGTAGTGTGGGACGCCCCCTTGTTAGATGGAGCGACGATCAGCACAAAGCGGCTGGCAGAGTTTGGATGCGTGTAGCCGAAGATCGGACTAGGTGTGCCACCTAGTCCGATCTTAGGCTAGGCCTTGAGTGAGGCCTATGTCCAGCAGTGGACTGCCGCGGGCTGATATTGATATCGGTATTGATCGACATCTACCGGGGCGTTCAAAACGCCCGATGTGAGAGCAGCCTTAAGAAATATACCGCGCTATCGTGTGGCGATCTAGCCATTAATAAGAGATCTTTGATTATTAATAATGCATGCATGCCCGTTCAAAGATAGCCCAACGACGGAGGCAGCGGGGTTCGCTTGCCCTGAACAGACCAGAGTGCTTTATTAGTCTGTGCGTCGTAGCAAATTGACTGTGTCCAACTTGGCGAATGAGAAATTATCTTTAACACCTATACTGTGGATATTAGATTGTCTTTTATGATATAAACCTGAGGGCTTTTTGTTTTAGAGGAAGGTAGACGAACGGTCTGGTAATTTAGTGATAACGACCTTAATTCTATATTCTTAATTTATACCCGTACTCTCCTACGCCGCCGAAACGTGGACGCTGACAGTCCGTCTGCTTCATAAGCTCTCTCCATAGCTCTCTGAGCGACTCTGAGCGCTCAGAGAGCTATGGAGAGAGCTATGCTCGGAGTTTCTCTGGTAGATATGTTTCTGAATGAACAAATCCGCCAGAGAACTAAAGTCACCGACATAGCCTTTCGAATTAGCAAACTTAAGTGGCAATGGGCTGGTCACGTCTGTCGCAGATCCGACGATCGTTGGAGCAGACGAGTGCTGGAGTGGAGACCGCGTCTCGGTAAACGTAGTGTGGGACGCCCCCCGGCTAGATGGTGCGACGATCTGCGCAGGGCGGCTGGCAGAAACTGGATGCGTGTAGCCGAAGATCGGGCTAGGTGGCGCTCCATGGGGGAGGCCTATGTCCAGCAGTGGACTGCCGCAGGCTGCTGATAATGATGATGATGATGATGATGACCTTAATTGGTTTAGTGGCGTTTTTACCATTTTCGCGAGTTCGATTCCCGTATCGGAATAAATATATTATGTTTATAAGTCGACGGCGGCGAAGAGAACCCCACACTTTATGGGGCCACACATTTTTTTATGAGATAGGAAGGCATACGAGCAGGCGTGTCACCTGATGGAAAGCAACCGACACCGCTCATAGACAAGCGCAGTGCCATAGACAGTACAGAAGCGATATACACAGATATAATAGATAGATGTGAAAACCAGATTAATGTTAATAATTTTAATTAAAAAATTATGAAATTTTAATTTTTAATGTTACAATTAGTTTGAAATTTTAAAATATAGTTTGAAGTTTTCACTACTGTCGGCAGTCCCCATGACTGCCTCCGATTTATTTTGCAAACCGAATATGCAGTATGTTTTTTTTTTAAATGTGTGTCATTCTGAAAAAGTCCTTAAAAAGCGAAAACACTGCCATACATGTCAGTGTAAAAAAGCAAAATATTTTTACACTGACATGTATGGCTTACTAACATTATTTCGGATTTTGGTACACCGCCAATCCGCTATTGACAAGCGTTGTGAATTAATGTCCATTTTTGAAGAAAATGAGGCTACATTGTGCCCAAGAGTAGAATATACGTTGGCTGTAAAAAATGCGATCAGTGCCTTCCAAAAACGTATTGTGAGATTATGGAAGTCTTTACTCAAATTAATAACGGGACTGGAGAGATGTTCTTTAGCAAAGATTTAAAAAAATATAAAAAAAGTTTTTAAAATGTTGGAAAACATTTTAAATTTAAAAACAGCGCCACCTATCGTTGGTTTTGGAAGTTAGCTTGTAAACACAGTGGCTCGTAATTAATATATTAAGATAAAATAATGTAAAATTATTTATATATTTTGAATTTTTTTTATTGAATTTAAACAAAAAGGCAGTTTTATTAACTAAATACTGCCATTTTATAATAATAAACTCAAAGTACAGTAAGGCAAAAAAATGACAGGAGTCGGCCATGTTGGATCGGATACGCGGGAACGCATCAGACGCGTTCGAGAAATTGACATGTGCCTTATACGGTCTCTTGTTACCATTCATCTTGCGTAGGACTCAGTCCACAGACACAAAATGTATAGAATAGACACCAGAATTAACGAACTTACTTGAACAGATCTATCTTTATTGGAACAGTCAGTCACCTCCTTTTTTTATTTATGTTACAATTGTTCTCCCATTTCTGAGGATCATGTTTTCAAATTCGATAATATGATGTTGCTTATCTGTTATGACGTGCTTTTACCATTTTTCGCAGTACTTCAATGAATGGTAGAATTGTATCGTTGTTGATTTTATCAGAGCAAAGATAGTCCAACTTACTTTACTAAGATACGCAAATACAAATCAAAAATAAAAAAATGTGTGTGTAAATCCTCCCGCACTTTACTGATTATCAACGTTGACAACGTCAAACACAATAAGAATGGTAGTGAGTGTACTTATCTTCTTTTTGATGGCAATTAGTTATAATTATTATGCCAGTGTCGATACGAAGTACGACGAATTAAAATACTCTTGTAATGTCATGTTGTCACGTTACGTCTTGATAAAATGGTGGCTATTCAACCAAAATCTTCTATGGACTTTTTCGGTCAACTTAAAAAGTCATTTATTTCATATCACTTCACTTATACGTCTTAATCGAACTATATTGTATGATATTCCCCCACAATTAAACAATATAACTGATAATAATATAAGATTATGAAAATGAAATTCAAACACAACGTCACTGAGGTAAGTTAAGAAAAGTCGTAATGAGTGGCCTTAATATATCGAGGCAGGCGTTACTTTGCAGAAATCCACTTCGATGCAATTCATTATTATTTTTCTACTTTCGTTTGCTTGTCGCGGATCTTAGCCAAGTAAAAATGCTGACTGTCAACGTAATATACCAGTTGTCCACTTCTATTGATTCATTATCTGTGGTCCGAGCAAGCGTTAGACGCCGCTTAAGTCGCTTCTAAAAAGTTATGTGCGACAGATAAAAAATCGCTTTGCAATGTACTTCGGAATGTGTATTTACTGACTAGTTTCGCATTTATCAAGCGTTTTTTTTTAGCAGATAGGAGGAGTTTATATTATTTTTCAGTTAACTGTCCGCAACATTGTTAATATCTGTAGTTTATTATTTTGAGTTTACTTGAGGAGAATTTATTATTATTATAAATTGAGTTATTATTAGATTGAGTTCACATAAAGAGAGTTCATATACGAAAAGTTTAAATATTTTTTTGTCTCCTGTAATAATCAATAAATACAGGCGTACCAATCAACCACTCAACACTGGTCTACCTCAAACTTGAGGGATGTTACCGTAATCCCCACCACTAGAGGTGGATCGGGGATTGTAGATTGGTTTTCACTCAACTAGACGCTCCTGCTCATCTACTAGTCTTTGCTCCCGTAGAAGCCTCGTAGGACACCTTATTTATTTACTTAATATAAAATTAACTATAAATATTTTTTATTATTATATTATTTAATTTATATAAGTGTTATTTATATTAATTATTGAAAACTTGTGGAGCCCATAACGTACATTTTAATTTATAGTTATAAAAAAATATACACAACTCGAGTGGATGAATAAAAAGTATTTCGTTAACAATTGAAAATTTAATTTAAAAAAGATTGTCGGTTGCCTTCCGTAGAGTCTACTATACCTGAAGATGCCTCGTGTTGTGGCGAAACACGTGTCGTTTACAAGATGGAAAAGTGGTAATGTGTGTTTGGTGTTGTGTATAGTGGTTGGTGGGTGGAGAATTGATGGCCGATTTTTGGTAAGTTTTTGGTCTAAGTTCCAAATAAATCCACTTCATCCAGCAGAAAAAAACACATTATTAATTTTCTGTTATTGTTTGCTTGTCGCGGATCTTAGCTAAGTAAAACTTTTGACTGTCCACATAGTGATGGATTTCCGCAAAGTAACGCCTAACTCCATTAATAATTTTAAAAAAGATGTATAAATACATATACATATATAGGGAGAGTGTGACCTAATAGTAGGAATTGAAAAATATATACAAATTCGTTGTTTACGACGGTAAATCTATGGAACTCATATATGTATATTTGTGCGCAAGCGTGCATTTATACTATATATTTATATGTTGTGAGTGCGCACATATAATATGTTATATTTATTTCTTTTTTATAATTCTAATGTAATTATATTTTTTTATCTATTTAATTTTTATATGTTTACAAAAATTACATCATACTAGTTATAACTAATCGCCATTATATATATGATAAATATCCCCGATACAGAACAATTATCTGCAAGCATAAAGGTTTATCCTGACACGGGATTAAACCCACGACCCTTGGAATTAGTATACAAACACTTCGCGATTTTTTATGGTTGAGGCATAGCGAGGAAACATCCATAGACATCTATAATACCATAGATTGTAGAAGTGTTATTGGCCTTTAAAAAAAAATTGTATCGTTCATTTCTTTTCATCAAGCGACACGCATGCACTTAAAAAAGTACGTATTGAAGACTTCGTATTCTTGCCGTTGACAACACTCTTCAATATTTCATCTTCGTTTTTGACGATGTATCGTTTAAAGGAATTCTTTGGAAATATTGTGATATTGAATGACATATGTATGTAAATACATAAATTTTTCACGAAATATATTGAAAATAGCGTATTTTTATTCTGAGACCCATTTGGGACATTCGAAATACAAATGTTTCTTGAGGTTTGTCAATAAAAATTCTCGTCATATACCACACGGTCAAACGGAAAAGATATTCTAACCATTCGCTTAGTTCCCTATGGGAGGAGGGAGAGCAGGAATGTCGTCCTGGTCTGCCAACGTTTTTGCGCTTTGAACCACACTTATTGACCAGTGACCTTTTCAAAACCTTAACACCGTAACTCCCGAGTATCATTACACGACTTTCAATTCTATACTTACGATCGAAGTTTCCTTTTTGATCAGCAAGTAATCGACATATGTGTTGGCATGGTAAACCTGCACTACTTTAAGTACAATGACGGCAACCCAAGTTCTTTCGTTAGTGACGTTCAGGATCAGGTAGATAGACGTCCATTATATAAATGCCTAACACACATATATATATATATATATATATATATATATATATATAAATGCGAAAATTTGTGAGTATGGATGTATGTTCGTTACTCTCACGAAAAAACTATTGGACGTATTTGGATAAAACTATAGTAATATAGGTTATACTTCGGAATAACTTATAGGCTACAATTTGTAATGATTTTATGTAATTTCAGTCGTAATATAATTTTATTATTAAGTAAAAAAAATATATATATTTATTTAAAATGATCTGTCACGAAACAATGTGGCAGACCAAATTCCACAAGAGCGAAGCCGCGGGCAATAGCTAGTATATATATATATATATATATATATATATATATATATATATATATATATATATATATATATATATATATATATACATATATATATACATATATATATATATATATATATATATATATATATATATATATATATATATATATATATATAGGCCTCCCCCATGGAGCGCCACCTAGCCCGATCTTCGGCTACACGCATCCAGTTTCTGCCAGCCGCCCTGCGCAAATCGTCGCACCATCTAGCCGGGGGGCGTCCCACACTACGTTTACCGAGACGCGGTCTCCACTCCAGCACTCGTCTGCTCCAACGATCGTCGGATCTCCGACAGACGTGACCAGCCCATTGCCACTTAAGTTTGCTAATTCGAAAGGCTATGTCGGTGACTTTAGTTCTCTGGCGGATTTGTTCATTCCGAAACATATCTACCAGAGAAACTCCGAGCATAGCTCTCTCCATAGCTCTCTGAGCGACTCTGAGCTTATGAAGCAGACGGACTGTCAGCGTCCACGTTTCGGCGCCGTAGAAGAGTACGGGTAGGACACACTGGTCGAAGACTTATAGACTATATATATAAATATATATATATATATATATATATATATATATATATATATATATATATATATATATATATATATATATATATATATATATATATATATATATCATATGTGTGTGTGTGTATGCGTGTATACGCTGTGATAAAAAAAATCAAGTGGCAAATTTGTTAGTAATGTAAACTTAGAAGCAACAAGAATTAAACTTAGAAGAAGCGAACCAAGCTTTGATTCTATCACTTTTATCATATTTTTTTTTCTTGATGACTGGATTCTTTATGCCAAATGTTCTCCTAAACGACGTTTAAACAGTTAATGTTAATTCATTTTTGATGCTAATCGTGGTTTTAAATTAACCGTTCCGGTTATCGTGTTAATTTATCTATGTCGGCAATCTTCATAAGATATCGGTCGACTGTAAGGCTTTAAAATTAAAATGTCTTTTATTTTAGTCAGCATAGAATAAATACGTGTTTAGTTAGATTTATTTATTCCTTAATTGGTCTAGTACTAGGTACTAGGAGCTAGGTGATCATGGCTGATTAAAAAAAAACCCGTGTACAGATCACACGCGGCACAAGTGAACCCATCGAGAGAATGAGAGAAATGTAGAGTATAAGAAGGAGGAGATAATTTAGAATGAAACCCTCATTCTATATTCTTATTATATATCTTATTTATTAAAACATTGTCACTAAGATTAAATATAATTTTACATTTATTACGTATATATTACATAGATGACCGATTGGCTCAGTGGCGCGGCCCTCCGCCCACGGAGCCAATGGTCGCGGGTTCCGTAAATATTTATTCCGAGTCTGGTAACCTTCCCAATCCGCATTTCCTTTCCCTTCCTCTCCGCCAATCCATGGTCTGCCGTGCCAATGGATGCGTGGCTAGGGGCGAGCCTAGTCGAGCGTGACGACCGTCCCGGGATCGGGCTCCCCCGGGTACTATGGTGCCTTACCGCAGCATGCAGGGCTCTGCTGGGGCTGAACTCCATGATCCCTTGCGGCTCGTGGGATTCACTAAGACGAATTTAATATAATGGTAGCGGATGGAGCTCTGTGGTCTCTGCCAAACCCTGCCGGGGATAGGCGTGAATATATAAATAAAAAAAATATATTACATTGCATATCATCTTCTTCTTCTAAGAGTGCCTCTCCGACTTGTGAATGTTGGCAGCTAATTCAGCACAACTCTCCTCCTCCTTCGCGTTTCCACAGTGTGGTGGTGCGTGGAAAGAAGTTTTGAGATAAGTGCACCGTAGTAGATCGCCACTCATCCAGATGGTGGGGATGACTCTTCTCTTTATTTACAAAACTTATTACAATATTAAATTATTATTTTAAAATCATTATAGTCCCGTTTATACATTATATTTATTATTTTTTTATTTTCATTTAATACTTTATTGTAAACGAAACAGGAAATACAAGAATTAAAAGGAAAGAAGATGTACAAGGGCGAGCTTAACTCAAAATTGAGTTTTCTTCCAGCAAATCCAGGAGTGAAAGAGAGATAAGATAAGCTGTGAGGATAGAAATAAGTGTACAACAACAAAATATAATAATAATATATGTATAATGTAATACATAGAACCATACATATATTATAGCACTCCCGTACGAGCGGGCCTATGGGCCTCACTGAAAATCAGAGCCTGACGTTCTATCTATATAGATCGTATCGGATAGATCGGCCTATGCCGAGTGAATCAGTCAGTTTAATGACGTCACTCAACTACAAACGTATATTATATTGCTTTGTCTTTCCTTTTTTTAACTGTTATGTAATTTCCTCATTAGTTTATCCATTTGCTTTTTGTCTAAATATAGTGTATGTGTAATATTAAATCATTCATTCATTCATTCTTTCATTTCACAACGTCACTTATTTATTATCTGTCACTCCATGTTCCCACAAGTTTAAATTAATAAAACATGATAATTTTTAATTAAAACGACACGTGAATTCGTGAGAAATTAATAAATAAAACCAAACTTAGCCACGCTCGAGTAAGAATTTTATGAGTTTTAACGTCTTATACTTAGTTATGTGCATTTATTAGCTGACTCCAGACATTAGGGCATCGAAATGATCCGACCCACTAGTGCGGTTACTTAAAGGATAAAAGATATTAAAAATGATATTTGAAAAACTGTATTAATATCAAGTGTCATTCACTACAAGTTTAAAAAAATGTATTTGAACTTGAGTGGATGAATAATAAGTATTTTATTAACGATTGAAAATTTAAACAAGATATATAAATAAATATATATGTAGGTAGAGTGTGAACTAAAATTTAAGAATTGAAAAATCAATCGCCTTGCAAGAATAAATAATAATAACCTTAATAAAAATCTAGCACAATCGTTTCACAAGATTTTAAATATTTCAGTTGATTCTTTTTCTAGATAGAGCTAACTGTATTTGCACACTATATTTTTACTAAATTCATAAGTAATATTTTTACCAAAATAAAAGTAAGATGTAATTATGAGATATTATTACGTTTGATTGTTTCACTAATTTTGACTAACTACTATCCTAATTAGGGTTTTCGTAACTTGCAATAAGGATTGTTTAAGTTTTTTTTTACATAAAGTAGTAATTTTGGGCCTTATATTAGCCGATGTTGCTGTGCTATACGTTATCCTGTTTTGTATCGTAGAAAATAAGAAGGACCTTTCCCGCCAACTTTCATCAGTGACGTTGTGTTTTTATTTCATTTTCATAATCGTATATCATAATCGTTTATATTGTTTAATTGTGGTAGCGTATTATACAATATAGTTCAATTAAGACGTATAAGTGAAGAAGACTGAAAAAGTCCGTAGACGGTTTTGGTAGAGTAGCCGCCATTTTATCAAGACCTTACGTGACAAGCTGACTAGTTACGTTTCAAGAGATTTGATATTATTGTATTTGTCTTTATTATTGTAATTGTCATCAAAGAAAAAAGAAAAGTAAAGAAGAATACAAATGTGGTGATGACTTACAAATTAAACGTAACTTAACTAAATTATAAACTACTTCCTACTAATATTATAAATGCGAAAGTTTGTGAGTATGGATGTATGTTTGTTACTCTTTCACGAAAAAAACTACTGGACGGATTTGGATGAAAGTTTACAGTAATATAGGTTATACATCGGAATAACATATAGGGTACAATTTGTAATAATTTTATGTAATTTTGGTTGTAATATAATTTTACTAATAAGTAAAAAAAATATATTTATTTAAAATGATCTGTCACGAAACTTAATGTGGCAGAGCAAATTCCACGCGAGCGAAGCCGCGGGCAAAAGCTAGTATGTACATATATTAATAATTATTAAACAATAATTGTTTTGTTATTAAAAACATAAAAACAGTGTGTGTGTGTATGCATGCGTATGTGTGCGTGTGTATGAGTTATTATTTAGCCACACCGGTTATAGCAGAGTTATATAACGACTAATAACGTACTGCTAACTACTGGAGAAAGTGCTCACGTTATCTAAAGCGTTGGGCAGCCCTACGAGACAGGTTTGCGGCGTGTCCTTGGGGAGAAATGCCGCCGCCTTGCGCCGTGTCAGGCGAAAGTGTGCTCCGCAGTACTGACCACTGCCACTGCGAGCTGGTTGGTCGCCAACGATTAAAGACACAGGTACACTGTGGCCTAACCAGAGAACCAGAACCGACTTGCGAAGGTTGGCAGCCAATTCAGCACAACTTTCCTCCTCCTTCGCGATGTCCAGCAGTTCTGGAGCACTCGCTATCACCGCCCACTTCCACCCACCTTGTTTAGTAGAAACATACAGTACCCACTGCCGTGGTCTGTTAAAGGATTGTGATGTTAATAAAAAAATAAAATACTAGTGGTACTATTAAGAAATCGGAGGCAGTCATGAGGATTGCCAGACTGCACAGGACTGACAGGACTGCAGAAGTGAAAACTTAAAACTGTATTTTGAAATATCAAACTAATTGTTAATAATAAGTGATATATAAATGTAATAATAAATCATAATTTAAATGATAATATAATAGTTTAGTTGTGTATTTAGATCTGTAATAATTGTTTTAGTTATTTTTAATAGTATGTAATAATTAAAGAAACTTGTACGCCATAAGTGGCAATGTGATGGAGCTTTTATACGTCTTTTTTTCATCTTGTTACACCTCACATTATGCAAATAAAGAATTATTATTATATAGAAAAATAAAAATTGAGTCTTTATAATAAATAAATAGTTTAAATAAATTATTTTAATAATATATACCATAAGCATTAGCATGTTGCTGACGCGAACCTATAGATTTTTTCCCTACTCAGAGTCGTTTAACGCAGTTATAGAAGTTTTCACTTCAAAAATATTCTGTTATGGGATGGAACGGCAAACTAGCAGGCGTGTCACCTAAAGGAAAGCAATCAACGCTGCTCACAGACACCCGAAGTGCCAAAGGCATTGCAGAAACGTTGCCGACCTTTAAGAAATGGGTTGGCTTGTTTTTTGATGACACGTTTGTGATCAGAAAAACATCTTTAAATATTATACGAACGAGCTCGGTGTGCCAACGGCTTTAGGGGCCGGTTTTTTGATTCATCGTTAAACCTAATGACGTCCAAAGTTCCGTAGTAAAATCACAAGGCGGCGTGTTACGAACGCGACTATCAAGTTTTTTTAAACGATCAATGTAGATAGCTTTGATTTTTAGTTACAACTAACTATGATTTAACATTATTTATTGGCATAAATTAAACTTTACACTGTATCGACTTAGTTTTTTTTTCACAGCCCTTATGTCTCACTGCTGAGCACGGGCTTCTTTATTTCAGGAGGTACGAATTATTCCGCCAAGTTTGTCCAATTAGCATTGGCGAGGTTACCAGACTTGGAATAAATACCTGTAGGCCATATATTATGTATATTTATTTCGATGCGGGGATCGAAACCGCGACCATTGACTCTGTCGATATCAACGTATGACAAAATTGTATTTCTTCAACAAACTGACTAATATATATATATATATATATATATATATATATATATATATATATATATATATATATATATATATATATATATATATATATATATATATATATATATATATATATATATATATATATATATATATATATATATATATATATATATATATATATATATATATATATATATATATATAAAAAAATCATTGTAATTAGCTATAAGTAACTGTTATGCGAATGTCAAGTAAAATAATAACAAATATCTTTAAATGTAAATTTAGCTCGTCGAGAGATACGTCTTGATAAAATGGTAACCGTTCTGATAAAACTTGCATAGACTTAAAAACAAATAACTTAAAAAGACATGGTATTTCATTTATATACGCCCTAATCAAATTATATTGAGTAATAAATCACCAGAATTAAATAATATAACTGATAATAAAATGAAATTTTAAAAGTGAAATAATATTTTAAGAAAATATTTTATTTAACAATCTATAAAATTGTGCTAATAAAAAATAAAAATATAAAAGTGACAGACATATGATTTAAGATGGACTTTTCCCGCCAACTTACATTAGCGTCGTTGTGTTTTTATTTCATTTTCATAATCTTATATTATTATCAGTTATATTGTTTAATTGTGGTGGCGTATTATACAATATAGTTCGAATAAGAATTGTAAGTGAAGTGATATCAAATAGATGCGTGTATCGTGACATTTTAAGTTGACTGAAAAAGTCCATAGAAGGTTTTGGTAGAATAGCCACCATTTTATCAAGACGTAACGTGTTAGTTGACTAGTTACATTTCAAAAGATTTGATGTTATCGTATTTTACTTGACACTGGCATAATAGTTATAATTAATTGCCATCAAAGAAAAGAAAAAGATTTAAGATATTGTTATCAACTAACTAACTAACTTTTTTTTATATATTCACGCCTATCCCCCGCAGGGGTTGGCAGAGACCACAGAGCTCCATCCGCTGCCATTCATCGCAGCGCAACGGCTCGTCATTGGTCGCTTTTCGCCCTCGTGAGAACCAGGACGTGACGGGTGGCGAACCACGTCGCCGTCATTTTCGACAAATTAGGTATATTAAATGCGTCTTAGTGAATCCCACGAGCCGCAAGGGAGGATGGAGGTCAGCCCCAGCAGAGCCCTGCATGCTGAGGTAAGGCACCATAGTCCCCGGGGGAGCCCGACTCCGGGACGAACGGCACGATTACGACTAGGCTCGCCCCTAGCCACGCATCCATTGGCACGGCAGACCGTGGATTGGCGGAGAGGAAGGGAAAGGATAGAGAGGAAAGGAAAGAGCAGGAAAGGAAATGCGGATTGGGGGGGTTAACAGACTCGGAATAAACATTTATAAATCCATATAAATATTTATTCCGATGCAGGAATCGAACCCGCGACCATTGACTCCGCGGGCGGAGGGCCCCGCCACTGAGCCAATCGGTCGTCTTATCTTTGTAATGTTTCTTAAAATATAAAATAAGTTACTCGATTTAACCTGTTAAACCAAGATAGGTTAGATTCGTTCATATCGTCACGCCTGTCTCCCGTAGGAGTAGGCAGAGACCACAGATCACCATCTGCTACTATCTCGGCATACTTTCCTTTCTTCCTCCACACTCATTACTCTCCTCATGCAAGCCCGCCGGTTATGAGTATTCTTGACCTGGCCTTTCTTAAAAACTTCAGCAATTTGGTCGAGGTATGTTTTTCGTGGTCTTACCCTACCGACCCTTCCATCCACATGAAGAATCATGGAGAACATTATTCACAATGTCCGGTCAATTTATTTTTTATTACAGTTATTTTTTAATGTCCTATCTTAATAGACATTAATCATTTAGTCCATAACAATTTTTTAATTACAAACTTTCTATCTTCTTCTAAGAGTGCCTCTCCGACTTGCGAAGGTTGGCAGCCAATTCAGCACAACTCTCCTCCTCCTTCGCGAGGTGCAGCAGTTCTGGAGCACTCGCTATCCCGGTCCACTCCCTGATATTACGTAGCCAAGACTTTTATTTTCGACCAACTTGTCTTTTTCCCGCGATTTTTCTCATCATCATTAGATCAGTTGCAGCAATATGTACCTGATTTGAGATATAACTCATGATATGACCCAGGTAAGCAACTTTAGAAAAGTTGCTTACCTGGGTAATGGATTTACATAGGTTCCTTACCTTTAACGGTGTGCAAAAGTTCACTTTTTTGCTTGAATTGTCGGAGAACCTCGTCATTGGGAGCTGGACTCAAGGGTGGCCCTATGAGTCCAGCTAATAAAAAACCTTTCTATCTAGTTAATAATTATTTTAACAGGGTCAATCTGTTAAAAAATGGTTAGCCCGAGAAAGGTTTCTTAAAAGTTACTGGGTATAGAACATTTTTCAATACAATTACATGCATTATACATCATAGTTTTTGCTTACGGATGCCATTTTGTGAGCGTTCCGCGGTATTTTCGTTCGGGAACATTCCAACGGGCTCTAATGTTTGAAACATACCGCGTGAGACTGTTTCCAATAATATACGACCCGAGTTTTTCTCCGGGCCGCGTCGCGATCCGCCGAAGCTGAGCGATTAGAAACCGGTCCCGTCCCGGGCTGCATGGTCGGTGCATTGCACTCGGTGGACTGCTTAGCAGCACCCCACGCGGCGTTTGCGATCGCGACACATACAAAACCACCTTCTAAATACGACGCTAACGCGTACGTATCTGCAAATGTGTTTTGCGGACTCGAAGCGAACTCACAAGTCTCCAAGTTGTCCGAACGCATTCGCACGAGGTTCCGAGGTTAGTTTTTCAAGCGATAACTTAAACTCGATCGGTAATACGCGACGCGCGAATGGCGGGCTGGCGATAAAATAAGTGGGATTCATTGACATCGGTCATGCAGTTCAGATATGTGGCTTAGACTGGATTACGTAGGTACTAGACGTTGGGAGCCCGGTACAGGTTGGTTTCTTGTTAGACTGTTGCCTGATAAAGTGATTACTATCGGTTGGTTTTACACCGCAACTTTTCCCGCCATTTTTAAATGGCAACGGAACGTTGACATTTAACAATGGCGGGAAAAGTTCCTACGTAAATGGCGGCGGACATTACCCGCCATTTTATCTTTTCTTTGATAGCAATAAGTTATAACTATTATGCCAGCATTTAAAATACAATAATATCAAATATCTTGATATATAGTAGTTAGGTACGTCTGGATAAAATGATAGTTATTCTAACAAAACCTTCCATGGACTTTTTCAGTCGACTTAAAAAGTCACGATACACGCATTTATTTCATATCAATTCTTTTAACGCCTTAATCGAACTATATTGTATGACATCCAACATGAACATAAGATTATTAAAATGAAATAAAAACACAATGTCACTTTTATATCTATTAATAGTAGGTACACCAAAAGTTGAGAAAGGGATGCTTAGATGGTTTGGGTTAGAGAGGATGGATGAAAGACGACTGGCAGATATCAAGTTGCGAATATGGATGGAAAGGTCGGTAGGGGAAGACCACGTAAAACACACCTTGACCAAATTGCTGAAGTTTGAAGAAATATCAGGTCAAAAGAACCTTTAATTGGTGGGCTTGCATGAGGAGAGTGATGAGTGTGGAGGAAGCAAGGAAAGTATGCCGAGATCGTAGCAGATGGAGACCTGCGGTCTCTGCCTACCCCTACGGGAGACAGGCATGATGATATCTATGTAGTACACCAACATAAAACTGCAGCATTCACGGGTAGTTTCAGACAACGAGCAACTAAAGCTATTTCCAATTACTTTCAATAGATGGCGTTCGTGACGGCTTTATTACAAAACTGACATATTATACAAAACTGTATTATAAGACAGAATCAAATTAAATAATTGTATTTATAATAAATTGTTTCAAATAAATGAATAAACATTATTCATTTATTTGAATTACAATAAACATTCGTCTAATGTATAAAAGTTTAATCGTACAGTATGCAGCGAGTATAATTAATATCGATGGATTGAAATCGGAGGATTGATTTTAATTGATAATCGCTGAACAAAAGATTTACTTACACATAAATTCTAAACATAAATTACATACATTGTGAAACGAATTTCACCGCATCATTTGTTTTTTTTTTAGTCGAAGAGCGACGCTGCGGACGAATACTTTATCAAGAATGGCATAATATTTGTCTATAGCATAAAGGGCCGGCTCGCCCGGGGAAGTACCATACTCCCGCAGAAAACCCTCAATAATGACACATTCCTTAAAGGCCGGGAACGCTTCTGCATTGGCTATGGCACTCCGGGTGTTTATGAGCGCCTGCCCGTTTGCCTTCCTATCTCATAAAAAATATATAATATGCACAAACGACGTACATCCCTGGTGCGTGGGATGTACGTCGGGACAGTCCCAAAGAGATCCTGCAGGTAAATGCCAGGTTTGAATGTCAGTACCAAAACCGGTATCAAATGGTGCACATGCTAACAAATCAAGCTTGTCTTAGGTAACGTAGTATCAAGATAACTAACATTAGTATAGTGCGTGTGTCTACTAACAAAATATGATGACCTGTGAAGTGTTGAAATACATTATTTTTTTTTTTTTTATATACTCACGCCTACCCTCCGCAGGGGTTGGCAGAGACCACAGAGCTTCATCCGCTACCATTCATCGCAGCGAAACGGCTCTCCATTGGTCGCTTCCATTGGCACGGCAGACCGTGGACTGGTGGAGAGGAAGGGAAAGGATAGAGAAGAAAGGAAAGGGCAGGAAAGGAACTGGGGGGGGGGGGGTTACCAGACTCGGAATAAATATTTATAAATCCATATATAAATTTGTTTCGATCCACGACCGTTAATTCCGCGGGCGAAGGGCCCCGCCACTGACCCAATCGGTCGTCCGCCACTGAGCCAATTTTTATTTTTATTTTATTTTATCTAATTGGTTCACGTAATGAGCAAGAGTTCGATCCCGACTGCTGGCATTTGTCGAGTTTGTTCTATTAAATGGCGTGACATGTGTACGTACACACACGCTTAAAGGTCGTGCGTTCGTCGTGCCACAGAGTAAGTGATACCCAGAAAGAAATGTATATATCGGTAGGTGTAATCATTGTGCTAGCTCGAGCTCGTACATCGTCCGGCTTGAAGTACTGTGGCGTGCCAGCCGGACTGCTTACAGTATCTGGGATCTTTATGGGGTTTTATCTTCGATGTAATTGAAATTCTTCCAAATGAAATTAATTTATTTTTCTATTCATTGTATATTTACATAATATCTTATTCATAATTTATTAACAGTTTTCACTTTACATTTTATATCTCAATATATATATATATATATATATATATATATATATATATATATATATATATATATATATATATATATATATATATATAATTTCAATTTCTGGTGACTTGTCTATAAAATACGTCAGTCGAACTTAATACTTTTGTTTTAATATAACACAATGTATTTGTTTTTTTATTTTAAATTACAAATTTAAAAAGAAATAATATAATATAAAAAGTGCAATATAATATGCAAACAACAAGTTTTAATACAATAGTGATAAATTTATCATTGTATCACTACAGTACCTAGGCAACTTCGTGTCTCTGGAACAATTAAGCATATGCTGATCATTGCTTCGAGGTGCAACTTCCTCTCTTTCAGACAAATGTGGTGTCCAAATGTTTGTTCCTCTAGAAATGAGGAGGCCTTTAGACAAGAAATGGGATAAATATGGGCTATAGAAACAAAAATCAACAGTGAACTACTTGTCATTGATTACTTCACAAGTAACTCCTTATTTGTGAGGTGGTCAATGACCAGTACTTTATCACAATAACCCCTCAGCTTTTTCAATTCCAAGACAGCGTTTTCAACGCCAAAACCTGGCTATAGTCTAGGGGAAACACTAGATAATTTCTCATAAAAGTTTTTATTTCAAAACTCTTATGAGAAATCATCTAAATAAAGCAAAAAGATCCAAAAGTCTGATATCAGTACAGAGTAAAATACTTTAAGATGGTTCATTTACAATATCTAAGCTAAGCTTCAATTACAAAAGCTAAGATCCGCGACAAACAAACAAAAGCAGGAAAATAATATTGAGTGTTTATATTGGAAGAAGTGGATTTACGAGGAACTTAAACTAAATCTTACCCTTACCTAACTACTATACCTGAAGATGCCTCGTGTTGCGGCGAAACACGTGTCGTTTACAAGATGGAAAAGTGATAGTGTGTGTTTGGTGTTGTGTATAGTGGTTGGTGAGTGGAGAGTTGATGGCCGATTTTCGGTAAGTTTTTGGTTTAAGTTCCAAATAAATCCACTAAACCCAACGAAAAACACACATTATTAATTTTCTGTTATTGTTTTGCTTGTCGCGGATCTTAGCTAAGTAAAACTTTTGACTGTCCATATAAATCTTACCATAAACACGGCCGTCAGCAACTCTACACCACTATTACCAACATCAAACACACACTACCACTTTTCCACATTGTACACGACACGCGTTTCGCCTCAACGCGCGGCATCATCATGTATAGTAGTAGGTCTTAGCTAAGTAAAAGTTCTGACTGTCCATATAGTAATGGATTTCCGGAAAGTAACGCCTGACTCCATTAATAATCTATAATAATATTATATAATAATAATATCTAAAAAGTATAATATAATACAATTCTGTTGTTGAATTACTCTGTGTTATAATATAGAACTACACAAGAACTAACCAATAATACAGCCCTTAATTATCGCACGCCGACTTGTTTTGTCTAATAAACATCACCCATTTAATAACATATATGGTGACCATTCATAGTTCTATATCCCATTAAGAAAAACTTCACGAAATAATTAAAAAACATGCAGTTCTCCGTAAATCCACTTCTTCCAGTAGAAAACACACATTATTATTTCCTGTCGCGGATCTTGGCTAAGTAAAAGTTCTGACTGTCCGCATAGTAATAGACTAGCGTTTGCCCGCGGCTTCGCTCGCGTGGAATTTGGTCTGCCACATTAAGTTTCGTGACAGATCGTTTAAAATAAATATATATTTTTTTACTTAATAGTACGACTATATATTACGACTAAAATTACATAAAATCATTACAAATTGTACCCTATATGTTATTCCGATGTATAACCTATATTGCTGTAAAGTTTCATCCAAATCCGTCCAGTAGTTTTTCTTGAAAGAGTAACAAACATACATCCATACTCACAAACTTTCCCATTTATAATATTAGTAGGAATTCCGCCAAGTAACGCCTGACTACAATAAGCATCCATTATACTGCATTCATCATTCATTTGAAATATAAGATATATAACTTGCTCCTTTTGTTTTCTTTAAAAATCCATCTCCATGTGTGAAATAATCATATACGGCTCAAGGCAGAACAATTATATCCAAACCTTGATATACAGATACTGCAAAGGTGCTCAACTACGCTTAAACAGTAATATCTAGGTAGGGGTCGCTTTCGGATAAATAATGGTCAAATGTGCAAGTATAAGGGGGAAGAAGAGAAAGAGAAACAAAATGGCGAAAAACAAGATGGCGGCCGTAAAAAGTGAAAATCGACGTCGATTACGCTGAAATTTCGCATAAGGCCGAATCGCTCGCGCTCGCTGAATGGTCGCCGCATCCGGGCCCCGAAAAGTTAGTTATATTTATGAATTAAATATTCATAAGCGATATTACACTCTTACGGTGCCGAAACGTGGACACTGACAGTCTGTCTCTTCGAGAAGCTCAAAATCGCTCAGAGGGCTATGCTCAGAGTTTCTCTGGTGGATAGAATTCGCAAATACAGAAATTCTCCGGAAAACCAGAGTCACCGACATAGCTCTTCAAGTTACCAAACTGAAGTGGCAATGGGCTGGACGCGTTTGTCGGAGAACCGACAATCGTTGGAGTGCGTGCTGGAGTGGAGATCGCGACTTGGCAAACGTAGTGTGGGACGCCCTCCTGCTAGATGGAGCGACGATCTGCGCAAGGCGGCTGGCAGAGATTGGATGCGTAGCCGAAGATCGGGCTAGGTGGCGCGCCTTGACTGAGGCCTATGTCCAGCAGTGGACTGCCGCGGGCTGATATTGATATTGATTGAAGCGATATTTGAATCATTGTCCTTCTTTTTTTTACCACTTCATTACTTCGATCTTCAATTAATTGATGCAGAAGAAGGACAATGTATCTTGTTTATGGTCATGGTGTTTATGTTTATTAAATTAGTCGCCCCCCCCATGTCGCTGGACCGGTCGACGGAACCTGCATGGAAACATGCTCAGGGTTCGTTACACCACAGATCAAGCCTTATTTGTAAACATAGGTATCAACGGGATATGCTTGCGTTCCAGTGCATGCTATAAAAAAGTATAAAAGCTATAGAGGTTAGGCTGTGAATCGCTATTTTAATAAAGAGGTAGAAAGATTACTAAACATCGTCTGATGGTAAGTAATCGCTCACTCATTAACACCTGTATTACTAAGGGCATCGCGGATACTTTGCCCACCTTGAGCTGCATTGAATAAAGCAGTAATAGAGGAAGAAAAAGAAATTAACAGAAGGAAAAAGAAGTTGAGTCTATAAATCTCTGCTGTGAACAGAGAAAAACTTAAAGGTGATATTCCTCACACTAGAGTTATTACAATAAGAATATCGCGTAGCGTATAAAGAAAGAAACGATGGAGTGTCTCTATTATATGTGTCTCTATGCTTTCAAAGAGCCGGCACATACATACGTACATATCGTCACGCCTGTTTCCCGTAGGGGTAGGCAGAGAGCACAGATCTCCATCCGCCACGATCCCGGCACACCTTCCTTGCTTCCTCCACACTCTCATCTTTTCATCCATCCTTTCTCTCACATTCATCGCAACAAAACGGCTCTCCCTTAGTCGTTTCTCGCCCTCGTGGGAATCAGGACGTGACGGGTGGCGAGCCACGTCACCTGTGACATTTTTTTTTAACGAAAGGGAATATAAGAGAGCCACCACGAATTATTTTTCCTCTACTGAATGAACCGCCAACTCGATTGTTGTTTAAATTGACTGTTGATTAAAATTAAATAAAAATTCAGAGTCTCATAACCAGTGCTCTGTACGGCAAAGAATATTCATTTTATTAATATTTATAAACAGTTCAATTTCTCATTCCATGTCCATCGTACCTTGTACGTTTTGATGTATCAGGATGATTTTGTCCGACAAGAAAAGATAATATAATATTTATAGCATTTAATGGAACACAGTGTTTATGTATTAACTATTTCTGCACATCTCGTTGCTTTGAACCTATCGTAACTAGTTGAGTGGGGTCCCGTGAGTAACTGTGTGAGAATGTGTATTAAGGGTTATCTTCTTCTTCTTCTAAGAGTGCCTCTCCGACTTGCGAAGGTTGGCGGCCAATTCAGCACAACTCTCCTCCTCCTTCGCTAGGTGCAGCAGTTCTGGAGCACTCGCTATCCCGGTCCACTCGCTGATATTACGTAGCCAAGACTTTTGTTTTCAACCAACTTGTCTTTTGCTCGCGACTTTTCCCAAAATCAGTTGCAGTGCAGGTGTTGTGTATAGTGGTTGGTGGGTGGAGAGCTTAACTCAAAATTGAGTTTTCTTCCAGCAAACCCAGGAGTGAAAGAGAGATAAGATAAGCTGTGAGGATAGAAATAAGTGTACAACAACAAAATATAATAATAATATACATAAAAATACATACTATAGAAAACCATACATATATAAACATATAAATACGAATAATATATAATATAATACTATATAAATAAGAGGATACATACATGTGTATATATATATATATATATATATATATATATATATATATATATATATATATATATATATAAATATTTTATATTGAAAGGAAATGTTCTTTAATTCTTCTCTTAAATACATCCAGTGAGAGGCTATCACGTATAGTATGTGGGAGAGAGTTCCACAAGCGCACTGCGTGTACTATGAATGAGCCACCGTAACGGCTGGAAGAATGCGGAGAAATTCGAAGAAAAAGGGAGGAGGACATGCGACAGGGCTGATCCCTGCGTACAAGAAACTGGGAACGTTTTTGAAGATTTGCTGGGAGATCTGGGATTATGTAGTACAGAGTAAAGTAAAGAAAGGATGTGAGTAAGTATCTCGATGCCGTCGAATAGGCAAACCCTTCAACCAGACCTGAAATTCCTATACATGATCGTTCTTTCGAAGTCCAAAAAGAAAACGGATGCACAAATTCTATTGATGTTTGCTTGTCGCGGATCTTAGCTAAGTAAAAGTTTTAACTGTCAAAAGTTTTACTTAGCTAAGATCCGCGACAAGCAAAACAATAACAGAAAATTAATAATGTGGATTTCCGCAAAGTAACGCCTGACTCCATTAATAAAGTTTTAACTGTCAATCTGTATGGTATATTACTTTTTAAAGGAGTTGAAAACAATTTACAAAGTAATTACATATTGTCACGCTTGTTTCCCGTAGGGGTAGGCAGAGACCACAGATCTCCATCCGCTACGATCCCGACACACCTTCCTTGCTTCCGCCACACTCATCCATCCTTCCTCTCACATTCATCGTAGCGAAACGGCTCTCCGTTAATCTCTTCTCGCCCTCGTAGGATTCAAAACGTGACGAGTGGCGAACCACGTCACCGTCATATTTCAACAAATTATTAATATTATATTATTAACATAATAAGGTATATATAAAAACATTTATTAAGAATAAAGTAGTTACTTTGTTCTAAATAAATGTTTTTTTTTTCATTTTTGCATTAAATTATTCACCATGCGGAACCCTTCAAACACTTAAAACCGTTGGAACAGCTTTGTTTATCCATTTGCGCTATCGCAACCGGTTGTAAATCATCGTGTGAAAATTATAGGATTGTCTACGAACTGGTAGCTCCAGTGATGGCCTGGGGCCGGCTTATATAATAACAGTCCAAGGATAAAAACATGTCAAACTACCCAATCAATTAGGGCCAAGGGATAAGCCTCGCTTCAATAGCTTTTGGTACTTAATGTCAGTCGCTTGGCTCACTAGTTGTACCTATTACCTTAATGCTCGATCGAAATTGCATTTTTCAAAACTAAAAATTAAGGCATACTGATATATTTTTTGTTAAGTTTAATATAATAATTATTATGGCTCAGTCAATAATGATCATGCTTCAGTAATTAATAATCATGGGTAAGTAAATTATTATGACAGGTTAGTAAATAATGATCATGGATCAATAAAAAATGATCACGGATAAGTACATAATGATCATCGGTGAGTAAATAATTATTACAGATTAGCAAATAAATGGACTAGGTGGCCTTGGGTAACACAGTTCTATAAGAAAGATGAAGACAACAGTTTGATCATCATGACGGATCAGTAAAAAATGATCGTGGATAGATAACTCAATATCACGGATTAGTAAATAATGATCATGAGTTAGTAACAAATGATCACAGGTTAGTACATAATGATCACGGGTAAGTAAATAATTATGACAGATTAGTAAATAAACAGGCTAGGAGGCCTTGACTAACACAGTTTTATAAGAATGACGAAGACACCGGCTTGATCATCGTGACGGATCAATAAAAAATGATCGTGGATAGATAAAGAAATATCACGGATTAGTAAATAATGATCATGAGTCAGTAACAAATGATCACCGATTAGTACATAATGATAATAAACGGGGTAGGTGGCCTTGACTGATACAGTTTTATAAGAATGATGAAGACAAAATGAAAAATGTCCGTGGATAGATAAATAAATGTCACGGATTAGTAAATAATGATCATGAGTCAGTCACAAATGATCACAGGTTAGGAAATAATGATTGTAAGTGAATTATGATCACGGATTAGTAAATGAACGGGCCATCTGGCGTTGGCTAACCCAGGTTTATAAGAACGATGAAGACAGCGGTTTGATCATCGAGCGCATGTCATAGTATGAAATAGAACACAGATACACAATAAAAACTCATTTCCTTTTGAATCGTTTATTACATCAAATGCATCGCATTATGATATATGTATTTTGAACAATAAATAAATTGATACAGTGACCTTATATCTTTTTAACTACGAGTATGCAGTTAATTTCTTCATAAATACAGTTTTCCGTTTTGCCATATATATATACTCGAATATACATTTGTAAGTTCACTATTGATGTGACTTAGCAGTTTGATATACAACGACGTTTGGGAGACAGTCAAAAGTTTTACTTAGCTAAGATCCGCGACAAGACTTGTCGCGGATCTTAGCTGAGTAAAACTTTGGACTGTCCATATAGTGATGGATTTCCGCAAAGTAACGCCTGACTCCATTAATAAGTTTGGGAGACGCCGATTATTTCATATAGGTAGACTTTGACGACTTCGAGACGTCTAGAACTGTCCCGACAGACGCCAGGAAGTATAATTTTACATTATTGAATTAATTCACTCATTCATTTTAAGTTTTCCTTCACATTATTTTTCGGTTGCATCAAATAGTATTTTGTTTGTAAATTAAGGGGTTAATTATTTTAAAAAAACAGTATAAGATGAATAGCTCATTCACTATAATATAAACGTGGAGAATTAAAGGTAATATTAGACTTTTCCCACCAACTTCTATAATTATATCAATAATAATTGAATACAATTAATTTTACTTCTTCATTCAATTTCTTAATCATTGTTTTCTTTATGGTAAAAAGCAATTTAAAGGTTTAGATTTTTAAAAAATAGTGTCATCTTTTTTTTTCTTTTATGGCAACAATTTGTTGCCAGTATCAATTAAAATAATATCTTTAATATATTAAAATAATGTAAATTCACCTTTTCACGATACGTCTTTATAAAATGGTGACCGTTTTACTAAATCTTTTGCAGTCAAATTAAAAAATATATACATACTCATTGATTTCATGAACTTCACTTTGGCACAATTAAACAAAATAATTGATAATAACATGAGATATTAAATGAAGGCAAAATTCAACGTCACTGAAATAACTTTGAATTTTTACTTCATTCATTCATAAGGGAAAGTCAAAAAAATGTCTTTTAAATTCATCAATAGGATAAAAAAGCTTTTATACAATTTTTTTTCGTGGCTCCTAAAATGGGAGATAGATCCATTAAAAAAAACATTTAATTAATTAATTAAGAAGCCACTTGTTGTCAATATTACAACTATTTAATCAATGCAATTCGAGTATATATTTGACAAAAATTTGAAAAAATCTATTAGCTTCATAACCTCAAATCATGTATGTATCTATCGGATATAATCTTTGCCGTTTTATTTTTCCTTTAATATTATATTCATTCTATACATTTAGTCGAAGGAATAAGCTAACTAAGGAATGAATGAGGCGTGTAAATAGTATAAAATAAATACAAAGGTAAAATAACAAACTTGTCTTTGGCTGTAGTGCTAGTGTAAAAAGATTGCAACTGTCGGTAAAATAAAAAAAAATTGTACTTAGCAGGTAAAGTAAGTTTTCAAAATTTAAAATTGTATCATTAAAAGTTTAGCATCTAAATATTGTTTATTATTTAATTATTGCATTCCGAATTTATTACAACCTATTAGATGTTACACACGTGGACATTAATTCAAATCACTGGTGCATTATAGCCGCTGACGCTTATTCATAATGAGATATGTTCAACCGATCACAATAGAAAAACGCATCTATTTTTTTTTTCATCAAAATAGCACCAATATTCAAATATCAGCACGGCGCGTGTGCCAAAGGACGAGGGCTGGCAGCACTTTTAATTTTATACAAAAAAGAATTCAACAACTAGCAACACCAAACATTTACGCGTAATCGGCAAATTATTCACGAGGTATATATCATAATATAATATCGGTTTAATTATTTAAATGTATCTTACAATTACATAAGATATGGTTAGTAGACATTTAGACCATTATATTGATCATATGCACCCTATTTTCAATCACACATCTCTAAAACATTAGAAAATATACATTAGATTCATGTAAATAGATATGTTGTTGTATAAGTAAGTAAAATTAATTATTCACTATGGTAACATTTTAACTACGGAATCATAGATAACTGAATAGAACATTCACTAACATTTACTAATGCGCCTCATCTAAAAACTAACTGTTGTTTGATAATCTACAATGTCATTAAAAAAAAACAAGATTTTTTTATCAAGCTCTTATATTATTTGCGTTGAAAGTAGAGAAATTCACCCCATAGTACTCGAAAGTATATCAACAATTAATATAATATTAACAAATGTTAAAATTTACAAAAACTACAACTTAAATTAACACAAACATAGCCAACTACAATTACACAAACATACCTAATTTTATTTGGTCTCATTTTTAGTAACGGTCATCTTAACAAAATATAGATAATTAACAGATAAAATTTTTACATTGCATATCCGGGGGTTTTTATTATCAGTTCAACAAATTACTATTTGGTTTTTCATTCTTCGATATTATAAAAAAATAAAAAAACAACCAGCGGTATGATAAAAAAGTACGAATGTGTTGCCCGATCACAACAATAAAACTCCCAATTTTTGTAAAGTTTTGGCGATTTAAAAATTTTCTTTATAAGATTTTCCTTTAAAAAATCTAACAAGATTCGCTATTTAAGCAATGTTATTTATTTCAGATTCAAAGAACCATTATATATTATTGTTTCGTTTATTTATACCAAACGTTAAGATTAATAACATATTTATCATAAAATACAAAGTAATGTTTTTATACAAGATTTTTATCAGTTTATTTTATGGTGAAAACACTCTCAAGCTTCTGAGTAAGGTTGCGAGTACATTAGCCAAACATTCGGCCCTTAGTGCCAGTTGCCCTTCAAGGGAGGAGTTTGTCTCTTGTCCCTGGTTCTGCGTCTTCACGATGTGCTCATGGATAATTTGTGCCATTTCAGCGCCTGCAAGGTCTTTGAACGCCGCAGTCACGTCGTGTACTCTCAGCACTAGATTTCTGGTTTGCAGTGGAGATGAAGTGTGTCTGCCCAATGCCTAAAATAGTATACAACTAAAATTTACAATTTCCTGGCATATCATCTCTGTATTTTCATTATATTACTATACATTTAATAATGTATATGGGCTTATAGACGGATGCTCGCCATTAGCTGAATCCAAAAGTGGTCAATGACGAGGTTCTCCGAACATTTCAAACGAAAACGTGAACTTTTGCAGACCATCAAATGTAGAAAAGTTGCTTACTTGGGTCATATCATGAGACAGACACATGATACACATGGGACGTGAAATCTGGCGGGAAAACGACAAGAAAGTTTTGGCTACGTAATTTAGGGAGTGGACCGGGATAGTGAGCGCTCCAGTACTGCTGCGCCTCACGAAGGAAGAGAGGAATTGTGCTGAATTGGCTGCCAACCTTTGCTTTGTCACAGAGGCACTCTTAGACGAACAACTGCATAGCTCAATGAAGGCTTTTTTCAAAGGAAATATGAGAGGAAGTAGGCCTATGTCCTTGAAGTTTGAAGTAATGGGAGAGTAATGGAGAGTAATTAGATTGCTGAACTCACAGTATGAAATGCGATAGCGCAAAAACTTAATACAATATAACATATAGATGGAATAAGGAATGAAGTTATAAAAGAGCGATATGGAGTAAGACGGTATTGTTACAAAAGTTGAGAAAGGGATGCTTCGATGCTTAGGGTACACAGAGAGGATGGATGAAAGTCTACTGGTAAAAGAAATTTACTATATGGATGGAAGAGTCGGAAAGGGAAGACCAAGCAGAACATACCTTGACCAAATTGCCAAAGTTTTTAGGAAAGGCCAAATCAAAAGTACCCTTAACCGGCGAGCTTGCATGAAGAGAGTGATGAGTGTGGAGAACGCAAGAAAAGAGTACCGAGGTTGAAGCGAATTGAGATCCGTGGTCTCTGCCTGCCCCTACGGGAAACAGGCGTGATGATATGTATGTACTTAACTTTATTGGTATTTATATTGTATTTGTTACCTGAGCGAGGTCGGCGAGTCGCCGTAGAGGCGCCAGGCAGTCGGCTAGTGCCGCCGGGGCGGCGCCGGATTGGACGCCACCGTTGCCACCACTGCCAGCGCCGCCCAACGCACCCACCAACGTACGCGACGCACCCACCAATGACACCGCGCATGACGTCAACTCACTCCGAGCTCGCTGGGCAACGTACGTTGTTTTTTATGACAATTATAACTATTATATATATATATATATATATATATTTTATTGTATATATATTTACGCCTATCCCCCGCAGGGATTGGCAGAGACCACAGAGCTCCATCCGGAGCGAAACGGCTCGTCATTGGTCGCTTTTCGCCATCGTGATAACTATTATGCCGGTGTCAAATAAAATACAATAATATCAAATCTTTTGAAATGTAACTAGTCAGCTTGTCATGTTACGTCTTGATAAAATGGTTGCTATTCTACCAAAACCTTCTATGGACTTTTTCAGTCAACTTAAAAAGTCACGTTATACGCATCTATTTTATATCGCTTCACTTATACACCTTAATCGAACTATATTGTATAATACGCCACCACAGTTAAAGAATATAACTGATAATAATAATAAGGGACTCTTCCCGCCAACTTACATCAGTGACGTTGTGTTTTTATTTTATTTTGATAATCTTATGTTGTTATCAGTTATATCGTTTAATTGTGTTGACGTATTATACAATATAGTTCGATTAAGTCGTATAAGTGAAGTGATATGAAATGAATTACGTTGACCTATTAAGTTGCCTGAAAAAATCCATAGAAGGTTTTGGTAGAATAGCCGCCATTTTATCAAGACGTAACGTGATGAGCTGACTTGTTACATTTCAAGAGATTGGTTTTTATTGTATTTTCCTTGACACTAGCATAATAGTTATAAATAATTGCCATAAAAGAAAGAGGAAAAATACAATAAGGGACTCTTCCCGCCAACTTACATCAGTGACGTTGTGTTTTTATTTAATTTTCATAACCTTATGTTGTTATCAGTTATATTGTTTAATTGTGGTGGTATGTTATACAATATAGTTCGATTAAAGCGTTTAAGTGATATCAAATTAATGCGTGTATCGTGACTTTTTAAGTTGCCTGAAAAAGTCCATAGAAGGTTTTGGTAGAATAGCCGCCATTTTATCAAGACGCAAAGTAACAAGCTGACAAGTACATTTTAAAATAATAACAGAACTAGAACAGGATAATAAAGACAGGATTTTCTATCAATATTGGCAGAAAATAATCA
This sequence comes from Baronia brevicornis, assembly GCA_031353405.1. Classification (NCBI taxonomy): domain Eukaryota; kingdom Metazoa; phylum Arthropoda; class Insecta; order Lepidoptera; family Papilionidae; genus Baronia; species Baronia brevicornis. Next base: position 687,059 of record JASFAT010002648.1, on the reverse strand, counting down.
GTAAGCATGCTGTCACTGATTATTCGACCTGTAACCTAATGCTGCCACCGGGCAGCCTATACATGAAAATAAAATATGAGTATTTTACCTGAAACTTTATTTCATCGATGTCCTCACCGCCACCGTGGGCGTGTTGGTGTGAACATTTCTGCGCAACTTGATGCAGCCTTTGCAAAAGGCCGTCTACTGCTATCTCCGTCTTGCACAACAGGTTCTCGATGGACACGTGGCCGTTATTCCCCGCTTGGAATTCGGGAAACTTCACCGTAGGCGGAGACGGAGGCGTTGGTATATCGTCTACGACGTCCTCTTTGAATCTAACATGGTTTTGCACCTTAGGGGTGGGGCTAGCTGTGTCCAAGCGGAACGACTTTCGTTCGGAGAGCTGCGGGCTGAATACTTTATGCTCGCTACCCGGCGCGCCGTTTAAAATGTCAGGTCGGTTGCTGAACCTTCTATTCATTTGCGGCGAACACAGAGACAGCGCTGTGGACATCTCTTTGTTTTTCAAAATTGTGCTCTTGGTCTCCGAGTTGGATCTGACGTGGCGGTTCTGCAACGTCAAGGAGCTGTAGTTCTGAGTGGACCTTATGCTCAATTCGTCGTCCGCCAGTCTGCTCTCGTTCTCCAGGTTTCTGTACGTGTTCAGGTTGCGGTGGAAGTGGGGTGATCCGATGCTAGCGAGACGCTGCTCCGGGTTGCGCACCGGCGAAAGTTTCTGCGAATTTTTCATCCTTAAAACTTCAATACTCGGAACTGGAGGCAAGGGGGGTTTTTTCGGGGGTAAAAGCAACGGCGGGGGAGGCGATAGGGTTCTGTTTTCTATCCTCGGCGGTAGCTGCGGTGGGTTTTGAGAATTTTGCTCGTTAATGTCACAAACTACCTTGTAATTCAGTTTTTTATTATTCAACGTGCTGAAATGATTGTTCGTTATTTCGACTGCACTCAATTCGTTGTTCGCACATGTGAAGGAATTGGATCTGGGCCTCGGAGCGGGGGTGGGTGCTGTCTTAGGTGGCCTTTCGGGGGGTTTCGTGGGTTCGATGCTTTTTCTTCTGGGAGGTGGCCTAATCTCACAAACATCAGGCATTGAGTCAGATTTTTCTACGTGACCGTCAGTTTCGTCTGTACTGTCCTCGTTTTTGCTTTTATCTTTACTACAGCAAGAGAACATACCTTTCCTTTCAACCGTGGGATATTCTATGATGTGTGCGACACCGTTTGATTGTTTTTCTCCTGAAACGCTTTTCCTCTTGCCTTTCGGTGAATCAGATTTAGGTTGACTTTGGTTTTTACTTTTATCCTTCAACAAAAGGCTGTTTCTAGCTTCGCTGAGCGTTTTCGCTGCAAACATATTTCTTATTTCACTCACACTAAGCGTACCCCGAACTACATCCCCATTACTCGCTTTCACTTCATCATTGACATTCTTTCCCGCCTTTTCTTGTGTGAGTTGAGTTTGATTAGCATACCGTACGCCATCTCTGTCCAAAGTGGACGAATTAGATGCTGGGGGAGGTGGGATAATGTAAGACATTATTTCTTCGGGCGTGAGCTCAATAGCGGGGGTAATTTTCACCGTTGGCGGTTGAACGGTAACATTAGCAATAAATTCTTCTAGCTCGCTAGACTTCGGAAGACATTCTTCTGTGCCTTCCTTATCGTCGGCAAAAGAGGGCGGTACAACCGGTAAAATTTGAGGCACTTGCGTGGCACAATCTAGTTCATCAGGCGTCTGGGGGGGAGGTATTAAAGTTAAATCTATAAGCTCGGCGTCATTGTCTATTATATTTTCTTGATAGAAAAACGGGAACTCAGCTGGTGTGGAGTTCTCTTTAGTACTTTTCTCTCTTAGTTGTTTAAGATACTCCTTTAAACTCGGCTCTTTATTATCTAGAGTGGCTTCTGGGCTGTGTAAGCCAAAACTAGTTCTGACACCCTTACTGGCTGGTTTGTTTTGATGTTTGCGTATAGGACTATTCGTTGGTGTATACAGAGAATCATTATCGCTTTCAGACTGACAAACATCATTATTAAGTGCCAGCAAAGCATCGGTGAGACCGCAATTGTTCAAAATGGCACTGAGACCTTGAGATTGCCGCTGTGTTAGCTCACCAGTTGCTTCTTTTTCTGTGTCTGCCATGTTTAAACCATTCAGGCCTTGGTTAATAGTTTCAGTTAATAACAACAAGGAATCGCTATGTTTAAGTATACCTGGAGCATCATCAGTTGCCGACATTCTACTGGTATTGGACTCGGTGTCGCTCTCTAAATGGTCTACGCACGTCTCCCTACCCACCAATTCGTCTCTCAAAATTCCGCCGTTGTAAACAATTTCGTTGTATGCGTCGCAGTTTTCCGTTAAATATTGTTCGGAGTTCTCAACGAGTTTCTGCATCTCTGCGACCCTCCGTAACACTTCCTCGTTTTTAGCCTCGACCAATCTCGGATTGTTAGTTGCGTTCTCGAGGAGCTCCATTGACAGCACGCTTTGGAGGTCGAAGCCCATACCGTCGTCCAAATAGCAAGCGTCGTTGGGGTCGAAGAGTCGGAAATCTTCGTTTATTCTGCACTTATCGAAATGTACATCGTGGCCTAGTCTCCCAGACTTGGAATTGTAACCCATTAACGGGCTGGAGTTGTTACTGTGGTTCCTGTTTGTTAAACTGGAGTTCATGTTGGTGTCCAAATTGGTTTTGGACTGCTCGGGCGTGGAGTGATAAGGTGGCGGCATGCTGAATATAGCGAAATGTTTTTTAGAGAGCTCTAGGGGATCACCGTAGTGTAGATAGCTCCACTTCGCTGGCACGACGTTATGCTGGGAGAGGTACGGTGGAGCTGAAATTGAAAGAAACATTTGGTGTGAAGTCAAAATAAATTATCTACTTAGCCGCTCACGCGGTTTTTGGTGACTGCGGTTGCCAACAATACATGTCTCGATTTATTTTTCGATTTCTACAATTTCAAACAATCTATATAAATAAAAATGCATCGGCGAAATGTATGTACGCACATAACTTCAGAAGGACAGCACCGAATCGGATAATTCTTTTTTTGTTGTGTTTGGTATTATCAAGACAAGGTTTGTATAAAAGAAAATTTTCAAAACATTATACGAAAACATGTAAAAAAGACAATTTTTCTCTTTTTTGTCATTTTCAATAGCAATATAACTAATAGATGACGCCATTACTGTGATTAACAAAAGAAGCTATAATTGACAAAAGAAGCTATGATTAACAAAAGAAGCTATAATTGACAAAAGAAGCTATGATTAACAAAAGAAGCTATAATTGACAAAAGAAGCTATGATCAACAAAATATATATCAGTATTAATAGATTGGCATTCATTTATATTCAATTACCGTTACATTGGTATTACATTATCAAGTTGTAGAGCCACAATGCAGACGAATACTTTGTCAAGAATGGCGTAATATTTGTCTGTAGTATAAATGGGCCGGCTCGCCCGGGGAAGTACCACACTCCCGCAGAAAACCAGCGTCTGAGTGTGCCGTGCCAAAGTATGCGTGGCTAGGGGCGAGCTAAGTCGCAAACGTGCCGACCTTCCCGGGATCGGGCTCCCCCGGGTTCTATAGTGCTTTACCTCAGCATGCGGGCTTCTGTTGGGGCTGACCTCCATCCTCCCTTGCTTGAATCTTAATATATTAAATTCGTCCAAAAATGACGGCGACGTGGTTCGCCACCCGTCACGTCCTGATTCCCACGAGGACGAGAAGCGACGAACGGAGAGTCGTTTCGCTGCGATGAATGTGAGAGGAAGGATGGATGAAAAGGTGTATGAGTGTGAAGGAAGCAAGAAAGGTGTGTGGGGATCATAGCGGATGGAGATTATTAGTCTCTGCCTAACCCTACGGGAGACAGGCGTGACGATATGTATGTATGTATGTTGATTGCTTTCCATCGGGTGGCATGCCTGCTCGTCTGCTTTCCTATCCTATAAAAACAAAACTTAAATAAAAAATTTAAATCTATATAGGTACTTTATTCATTTATCTCTTCTTACCTATATCCTCAGTGATGGGTTCTCTTTCCAATTCGACATTAAGCTCTTTGCCAGTCGCAAGGCGGTAATACCTGAAAATTATTTCATATAGTTTGTTTTTAATAATATATAGGTGTATAACAAATTAATATTATAACAATGATTATGTGATATGTGATTTTTTGATTAAATTTTATAGCGGTAGAGCCACGCTGCAGACGAATACTTTGTCAAGAATGGCGTATTATCTGTCTGTAGCGTGAATGGGCCGGCTCGCCCGGGGATGTACCACACCCCCGCTGAAAACCGGCGTCTGAGTGCTAGCTTACCTACCGCGCTTCGTACGGTGAGCGGCCGAGTTCCGTAGGCCCAACACCCTCCCCCTTCCCTCTACCCCCTCATATTCCCACTACCATAATGAAACTTTTCTTAAAGGCCGGCAACGCTTTCCATCAGGTGACACGTCTGCTCGTTTGCCTTCCTATCCCATATAAAAAATATTATTATCTCAAGGGATTTTTGAAGCGCTGTCTCTCTGTCACACCTATGAATAACAGAGACAATAGCAGTATATATCAGCATGGGGTGATATAGCAAAACACCTACCCAGCTATCACTAGCGGCATCTCCGCCGCGTCCCGCTCGTCCATCAGAAGTGCCAACACGCGATCCCTCTTCAGGAAAATGGCGACGTCCGCGCTGGTGGAACACTCCCGTTTCACTCTGATCCCTTCGACTTCTTCTAAAGAGGCTATGGATTGAGGCTGGAAATAAAGACCGTACAATTATTTGTTTACCACTAGCTATTGCAGACGGCATCTTTGATTTATTCAGAGGAGGGGTTAAAAATCGTTGCTATGATCAACCATCTCTATACAAATCGTTGCTACTATCAATGATCTCTATAGTAACCGTTGCTATGATCAATGATTTTTATAGCAACCGTTGCTATGATCAACGATCTCTAAAGCAACCGTTGCTATGATCAACGATCTCTATAGCAACCGTTGCTAGGGAAAAAATAGTCATAAAAACAATGTTCCTTCGTATATAAGTCCGTAATTTTTTTAAATATTCATATATTAACTATCATAATCCCGAAATCATAGGTATACATAACTAACATATATTTAAAATACGTACAGGACTTTTCCCGCCAAGTTACATTAGTGTCGTTATGTTTTATTTCATTTTCATATTCTTATATTATTGTCAGTTATATTGTTTAATTGTGGCAATATAGTTCGATTAAGGCGTATAAGTGAAGTGATGTGAAATAAATGCGTGTATCGTGACTTTTTAAGTTGACTGAAAAAGTCCATGGAAGGTTTTGGTAGAATAGCCGCCATTTTATGAAGATGTAACGTGACAAGCTGACTAGTTACATTTCAAGAGATTTGATATTATTGTATTATACTTGACACTGGCATAATAGTTTTATCTAATTGCTATCAAAGAAAAGAAAGAAAAAAGTACGTACTACGGAGTTGTTCCTGCTGACTATCTGGCTGAGGCCGAAGCGTGGAGACACCAGAAGCACCCGCTCCGGCCTCGTGCTGCTGAAGCACTTGGCTCCGTAGCTCGGCAGACCGGACACTATGTCCAGGTAATGCAACTTCGCCTGGAATTCAACCACATTCGCTATTAGATAACAATGTAATTTTTTTTTTGTTATGGGCTAACGAGGCTTTAACCCATTTAGTACCATTGTTTTTTACTCATATATAATGAGATATAATGAAAAATGTAAAAGAAATCTTTTGTTTTTGATGTCATTTACCCCGTCCTCCTTGTAATTTCAAATATCATCGTATAAGCAAAATAATTGTTATCTGTGTCAGCAAATAATTGTTATCTGTGTCAGCAAAATAATTGTTATCTGTGTCAGCAAAATAATTGTTATCTGTGTCAGCAAAATAATTGTTATCTGTGCCAGCAAAATAATTGTTATCTGTGTCAGCAAAATAATTGGTATCTGTGTCAGCAAAATAATTGGTATCTGTGTCAGCAAAATAATTGTTATCTGTGTCAGCAAAATAATTGGTATCTGTGTCAGCAAAATAATTGTTATCTGTGTCAGCAAAATAATTGGTATCTGTGTCAGCAAAATAATTGTTATCTGTGTCAGCAAAATAATTGTTATCTGTGTCAGCAAAATATTTATACCTGCAATTGCGTCAGCTGCCGCTGGTTGCCCGTCATTTGCGCGTTCAGCTTCAGGAAGTGCGCGATCAGCCGCCTCAGTTCCTTACGTTTCATACTCTCCAGGAGTCCGCTCGACACAAACCGCTCCAGGCCGAACTCTCGTCTGAAAGTTTGACAAACAAAAAGTAGTTAGATGAAAACTAGCGAGAACTTTTTGTTGGACCGGTAAAATGCTCTTATAATGTGAACGAAAAGTGTTTATCGATTTTAAAGGTTCCAATGTCGGTTCGGAAATACCGCTGAAGACAGCCGGTACCGTGCGTCAATCGATTTCGATGCTACTCACTCGACAGCCTTCACGGTGAGTTTGGCCGGCGACATGTTGTTGGCGAGGGCGTGCTGGTGCATGTGGAGCGCCGCCAGCCGCAGCGCCACCTCGGGCTGCAGCTCGGGGGCGAAGCGCTCCTGCGCGACGTCGTTGCAGCACTGCAGGTACAAATAGTCCAGGGCGGCCAGGTCCCGCTGGGCCAGTTCCGCCGCAGAGTTCGGGACGAACACAACGCGGTAGAGACAACGCATTTTGTGAGAGCCCGGACGCGCCGCTATCTGAAATATATTTAATAATTTATTTATTTATTTATTTCACGCGAGAACAACAACTTATTCCAAGATACATAAGATATATATACACATATATATATATATATATATATATATATATATATATATATATATATATATATATATATATACATATGTATATATATCAATTGCTGTTCGTTAGTCTTGTTAAAACTCGAGAACGACTGGACCGATTTAGCTTATTTTGATTTTGAATGATTTTTGGAAGTCCAGGGAAGGTTTAAAAGGTGAGTAAATATGATAAAAACATTAGGAATATAGTAAAAGCAATAATTTCGTTTTCCCTTAGAAACTATTCCTACCTGTCAAATATTTGATGTTCCGACGGACCGAACATTCAGAAATCAATTTAATTTAAAAGTCGTTCAGAATTCAAATTAAATTCAAAAGTGAAGGTTTTTTTTATTCTGAGTTAATTCAAATTGCTTATGTATTGAATAAAGTCAAATTGCTTATGTATTGAATAAAGTCAAATTGCTTATGTATTGAATAAAGTCAAATTGCGTATGTATGTACATGGACGCGTGTATGTATATGTATATGCATGTGATTATGTGTCTGTGTGTATGTGTTTTTTTTTTTGTGGACATTTGCAAGTGTAACGTAGATTGATCATTGTTAAAAATAAGATATATATTAATAATAATCGTGCTTCATTATACTGGGATCAATCCAGTATCACGGAATGCTATATTGTTGCGAGGCCAATAAGCCTGATATCGTGATAGTGGATCGAAGTGCATGCGTGGCAATGATTGTGGATATTAGGTGTGCATGACAAGAATCTCATCACAGCGGAAAAAGATAATGGATTTTCCATTGTCACTGTGTCCACAGTAGTCTATGTGAATGGACTTATTGGTAAAAATTTAGCGTAAAGGATAATTTGGTTCTAAAGAACTTCTTCTAATAGATACGACTGTTTGGCAGATACCGCAGATCTCTATCTGCTTCAATCTCGGCTCACCTTCCTTGATTCATCCACACTCATCACTCTCTTCACGCAAGCTCGCCGGTTAAGGGTACCCTTACCATGACCTTTCTTAAAAACTTCGACAATTTGGTCGAAGTATGTTTTCCTTGGTCTCCCCTACCGACCCCTCCATCCACATCCGCAACGTAAATTTCTTTTGCCTGTCGTCTTTCATCCATCCTCGCGTCGCTCGCTTTCTCAACTTTTGTAACGACACCTTCTTTACTCCATACATTTATGTATGAACTAACCCTAGCCAAAGATTCCTTGGGGTCCAAAAGCGTGAGCTTGTTCCTCCGCAGGCTCTTCACGTGTTCGACCACGAGACTGAAGTGCTCGTCGGCGGTGATGCACAGCTTGTCCTTGAGGCTGCTGACAACGTCCGCCACGCTGGTGCTGACGTCGTACTTGAACGACTTGGTCTGCCCGTTCTCCAGGAACACCTTGAGGACGTTCGCCATCGGCGGGAGGCAGAGGTCGCCCAAGGAGAACGCTGATGGCTGTAAGGATAGATAAATAGATAACTTTTTTATTCAAGGCACAATACAAACAACATCAAAAGTAACAATTAGAATAAAAATTATATGGACAGTCAAAAGTTTTACTTAGCTAAGATCCGCGACAAGCAAAACAATAACAGAAAATTAATAATGTGTGTTTTTCTGTTGGATTAAGTGGATTTACTTGGAACTTAAACCAAAAACGTACCGAAAATCGGCCATCAATTCTCCACCCACCAACCACTATACACAACACCAAACACACATTATCACTTTTCCACCTTGTAAACGACACGTGTTTCGCCCCAACACGAGGCATCTTCAGATATAGTAGACTCTACGGAAGACAAACGAAAAGTTTTTCTGTTATTGTTTTGCTTGCCGCGGATCTTAGCTAAGTAAAACTTTTGACTGTCCATATAGTGATGGATTTCCGCAAAGTAACGCCTGACTCCATTATTAATAATAAAAATTATGCTAAAAATTAAAGTACTTTAAAAATTTTCGGAATAACTGAAAATTAACATTAATGTACCGAAGAATAGGCTTTGACTCAGCTTTGATGCTGTAGTTGATTAACTACAACGCTGGTCATTCTGCCAACAACCGTTTGAATGTGCGTCACACAAAAAATACAAAATAAATCTGGGTATTTCTAAAGAAATGACGTAAATGTTTACTGATTTTTTTTTGTGAAAGAACTGTTAGTGCCTTAGGCAGTGCAGAAGCGTTGCCAGTCTTTAAGGTAAGTGGGAGAGGGGATAGGGGTACCAGAACTCAATCGCTGACCGGACGAAGCGCGGTAGCCTAGCTACCACTCAGACGCCGGTCTCCTGCTACAGACAAATTATATGCCATTCTTGACAAAGTATTCGTCTGCAGCGTGGCTATATCATGTGGCTTTATCGCAGTTTTAAGTCCCAAAGCAGGGCATGCTTCTTCAGCGGCACTGTTGGTCTGATGGAGGTTTCATTGCGAACACGCGTACCAGTCCACGTGTAAATGGTTCTGATCCCAGCACTGAGACCAAACGGCTGGGGCTTCGAACGATAACCGCAAACAAACGCTTGTCTTCATCAGTTAACCCTAGTGTCTGTTGGAAATATACCCTTCATATCGTCACGCCTGTCTTCCGCAGGGCTACAGAGGCAGGCAGAGACCACGGATCTCTATCTGCTACGATCTCGGCATACTTCCCTTGCTTCCTCCACACTCATTATTCTCCTCATGCAAGCCCGCCGGTTGAGGGTACTCTTGACCTGGCCTTCCTTAAAAAGTTCAACAATTTGGTCAAGGTATGTTTTTCGTGGTCTTCCTCTACCGATCCTTCCATCCACATTCGCAAGGTAAATGTCTTTTGCCAGTCGTCTTTCATCCACCCTCTCTATATACCCAAACAATCTAAGCATCCCTTTTTCTACTTTTGTCACAACACCTTCTTTTACTCCACATTGCTCTCTTATATCTTCATTTCTTATTCAGCCATTCAAGGTTACACCACACATACTTCTTAATGCTCTCATTTCCACCGCATTTCGTCTGCTTCCCCTCACCGGATACATCGGGGCCCCGTTCAGCTGCACGGAGTCGGCGAATCGCACCCTCGGCGGTTTCGCTTTCAGCCTCGCGCGCTTCGCGGCGGACAGCAGCGCTGACCTCCTGGCCTGGTTCCCACCCCTCGCAGGCTGGCAGACCCGCAGTGTCACCCGCTCCGAGCAGGCGCGGACTGCGGATATGACGTGTTCCCTCGCGGCGAGACTGACATCCTCACCATTGACGCACAGGATCTGATCTCCAGGTTCTAACTGAAAAGGATGAACAGAACAGAATGTCAGTACTTTAAGCACCAACTAATTATGGTCTTCAACCACAGGAATCGTGCCAGCCAGTGTTCAAGTAGCTTGGCCTATTACCACTGTCAGCTCTCTATATATATGTGGTGTGTGTGTTTGTGTGGACGCATCAAGAACTATTTAAAACAGCTATAACGCTTGTCTTCCCCAGTGTGATCTCCAAAGATTAGTGCCGGATGATGACCCCGGACTGAGTAAATATATAAATAGCTGCCTGTTCATGTGTATATGCATCTACAACAATATACCTCATGAATTAAAACAATTGAACACAACATTATTTAAAGAGGGCTCTATGAATGGCTAATAGATGCCAATATTTATAATATTAAGGACTTCTTTACTTTAAAAGATCAATCAAATGTATATAATAGATAAACAAAAGTGATATATAAATTATAATTTTAATATCAATATAATAGTTTAGTTATGTATTTAGATCATTAAACCCTTTCGGTACGGACGCATTCTACGTCGCGCCGTCCCCGCTGACCGAGCAGTCGCGGCAAGCGTCCGTACTTGCGGAACAACTGCAAGCGCCCGTCAGACGCACAATACCACGCTATCTTACGCAGAGCGAGTGTAGTCGCTCGTAAAAAAAAATGCTTAAAAAATTATAACATAAAGCAATAGAAAATATTTGCTCATTTCGTCAGTTTATTATTAGGCAGCGTAAAACAAGTGCAAAATACTTGCGATGGATTACCATGGAGACAACATATATATTCTGCTCATAAAGAGTCGCGAGTGACCTAAGTCACCGTTCGTACATAACGAGCGTCAAATGTTGGCCGACCATAGTCACCGCTCGTACAGAGCGAGCGTCAGGCGTTGGGTGACTATAGTCACCGCTCGGACAGAGCGAGCGTCGGGCGTTGGGTGACTATAGTCACCGCTCGGGCCGAAAGGGTTAATAAATGTTTTAGTTATTATTAATAGTATGTAATAATTAATGAAATTTGTACGCCATAAGTGGCAATGTGATAGAGCTTTTAAACGTCTTTTTTTTCATCTTGTTACATTACACCTTGTTTCGCATTATGTTGACCTTTACATATTTGACCATGTTTCGGTCATCAATTGGCTCAATGGCGGAGCCACCCACCCAGGGATTTCAATCCCCGCATCGGAATAAAAATGTATATGTATGGTCCACAGATATCTATTCCGAATCTGGTAACCCCGCCAATCCGCAATGGACAAGCGTGGTGGGTTGTTGTGCATTTCTCCAGAAATTGGGTGGCCCGTGTCAGCTATAGGACATATACGGGCTGTATTAAAAAAAGTATTTCAAAATGAATAAATCAGCTAGAAAACTTTTTATTTCTTTTCTTATTTATTCTCTGTTGAAAATACTATGTTTTTGGAATGACGGCGACGTGGTTCGCCACCCGTCACGTCCTGATTCTCACGAGGGCGAGAAGCGACCAATGGGGACCGTTTCGCTGCGACGAATGGTAGCAGATGGAGCTCTGTGGTCACTGCCAACCCCTGCGGGGGATAGGCTTGAATATATTAAAAAAAATGTTTTTGATATGAATGACAAGACCACATATATTTTTATTAATTATACCAAATACCCACATTTTGTTACCCACATATAGATAGATACACTACAGTGTCCGAAAATTTTGAAATGCATACCTTCCCGACACTTGGCGAGTTATCAGTGACGAACCTGACCAGCACGGGTTTCTCTGAGCCGGCCACGAAGCCGAACCCCAGTTCGGGGTCACGCTCCAGAACTACATCACGCGGTGCTGGCGGTGACTCGCAGGAACATCCTTCAGGCGCCACGTACGTCGTCGTCTTGTTGACATGACTGGAATATGAGATTAGAGAATTAAGGAAACAATGGTAGATGTAAAACACTGACGACGTTTCGCTCTCTCTTTATATGTATATATATATATATATATATATATATATATATATATATATATATATATATAGTAGTCGAGTGGAGGGGAGCGTAGCCTGAATCGAGACGACGTCTCACTCTACTATTTCACTCCCATACCCCGCGATAAGATGTTTCACATCAAAAAACGAACGAAGGTAAGGCCGAGTTGGCCTCTAAAAGCTAAATGCCGGCCCATCGCCTTTTTAATGGGATAGGAAGGCAAACGGGCAGGCGTGTCATCTGATGGAGAGCAATCGACGCCGCCCGTAGACTTTTTTGGATTTTGATATCTTGGATTTGGATATCTTTGGAAATACCGCTGACACGAGGTGCTGCAATTCTGGAGCACTCGCTATCCCGGTCCACTCCCTGATATTACGTAGAGACTTTCTTTTTCGTAGTAGCTGGTTACAAAGACTAATGGTGATCATGACATGGAATCATTGTGTTCAGCTATTAATGTGTAATATACTCTTATATTTTATATTCTTTATTACTAAAAATTATATTAGTTACTCAAAATATTTAAACAATTATGTAAAATACCTATAATCTATGGGATGTACCCATAGATTATAGAGGGATCTAATGCAAGCAATAGAACTAGGAAAACTTGTTTTTTTTGTTTATTTTATTGTATAAGGCATAAAATGATGAAAAAATACGAAATCTTTTTTAGTTTATTTTGTCTCTAATGAAGGGTTTTTGCAATACAAAGGATATGTTCATTCTTTCATTCATTCATTCATTTGAATTAATGGCGAACTTTACAGTTTCGAATGATGAATGATATGTCTCTATAAAATTTACATTCAAAGGTTCGATTTACTTTGAATGAAAAAAATAAACAACTAATAATGTTATGATTTTTTTATTTTATTATAATTATTTATTTTAATTTATTGCTTGCTTTCATTCACTCCTGTCTTTATTAATTTTAATCTATTCTATATATAATATAAAAAAATGGAGAGCCATTTTGGTAGTATCGCTAAAAAACGGCTCGACTGATTTAAATAGTTTTTTATTGTGTTCGCTCTAATACAGGGAATGTTTACGAATAAAAAAAATGAAAGAAAAACATAGAATAGCTTGAAAAATTAAAAATTCTTTTTCTTCAAGAAAATATATCAGATAAAGGATGCCAGACAGAGCAAAGTGGAAGAAGATCATTGAGGAGGTCAAGACCCATAAAAGGTTGTAGTGCCGCAGGAAGTAAGAAGTAGGTAAGAATGAATAGAAATTCACTGGTTAAAACAATGTATTACTTGATATAGTATGGCTTTCCCCTACTGTCCAGCGCCTGCTCCCAACCATAGGGCAAATCCTCCTCATCCTCACGGTGACTGCTGGACCTTATATGGGGCCAGCTCTCGACAGGTGGCAGCCAGTTGGCAGTTCGCGTGATGTGACTGAAAAAATAATAATAAGTTACATTAGAAATAATAATCATTTAGGACATATGCTTCTTTCAAGCAGTTTCTGCCAGTTGTCATGCGCAGGTCTTTCTTCGCAGTCTCCAATCTAGCACTTGTGTACTCTCCTATACCTGTTGCTTTTTTGGTATATTAGTTCACACTTTACCCTATATATATATATATATATATATATATATATATATATATATATATATATATATATATATATATATATATATATATATATATATATATATATATATATATATATATATATATATATATATATATATATATATATATATATATATATATATATACTTTTTAATTACCCGAGAAAATTAATTAATATATTCAGTTATCGATATACATTAAATTTGGCGAAGAAAAAAAATATTTGTTTTTATGAAATATTTATTAAAAACGTCCTTAATATACACCAAAAATTATACAACAAATCTTGCTAATTCAAATAGAAATCATTATCATTACAATATGAACTGCACCCAAACCAACCTAATTTGGTCGCGTAATATTTACGTACGGAAGGGATAACTATGAATGAAAACAATTTGCGCAACCTGCCGACAAAAGACGTTTTTTCTCTTTCGCACGCGCTGTTGCCATACTTGCGTCATGAATACATGCATCTCATGCCTGGTAGTAAACAAATACAACGAAGATGGCGTACAAGTATTTGATGCATTTACAGGATTTCTTTGAAGTCCCATAAAACAATATTTTTGTATGAACGCTATAATATTTGTATGTTACTTACTGACATACATAGTCACGGTATGTATATATATATATATATATATATATATATATATATATATATATATATATATATATATATATGTGTGTATGTATGTGTATATATTCTATTGTACACCAACAACAAAGTTATAAAAATTAATGTAAAATTTTTTACAATTCTTCCAGACAACCGTAGGATGGACACAATGTTAAAAAGATAATTTGTTGTAGGTTGGTGATACATTATCGTTATGGGGATAGAATTGTATAATGATTTATATATCTTGTTCAAATTTTCAATTTTTAATATTGAATTTTTTGGTTTCATTGAGTTGAATAAAAATACTTTTTCATTCATCCACTCAAGTTCAAATAAACACTTGTTTTTTAAACTTGTAGTGGATGACACTTGATGTTAATATAGTTTTAAAAAAATTTTTAATTGAATTAAAATAAAAATTTTATTTGATGACCTAAGTAGGAATTGACATATATATATATATATATATATATATATATATATATATATATATATATATATATATATATATATATATATATATATATATATATATATATATGTGTGTGTATGTGTGTGTGTGTGTATCTATAGGGAGAGTATGAACCAATACTAGGAATTGAAAAAAGACAATATGTTAAACAAGGCAAAAGTTGAAATAACAAGATGACATAACCCCTTTGGGATATAAATAACTCCAAGTATACACGGACATATTTTTTCGGGCACATTTTATGACCGTGTCGTTTTATCGCCGTGTTGTAAGACCTTGTGTTTTTTTGTCACTGAATTCTTAAAGGGCTGAACCTATTTGATGAAACTTTTTATATGTTTAAGTAGTTCCTTTAATGGTATAGATTCATTGGACCCGGAAGGGGCATTACAATTATATCTAAGATTTTTTACTTTTATGTACAAACAAATAGAAAAAATTATATGTAAAATAAATTAATGTTCATGTCATATATGCTTTTACATCATTGATCTAGTAGATAAGGTTTCGTCGAAGGTGCTAGTACACTTATCTCTTAGAATTTGTACGGATAAAGCCATGATGCAGACAAATATTTTGTTAAGAATGGCATATCGTTTATCTGTAGCATGAATGGGCCGGCTCGCCCGGGGATATACCACAATACCGCAGAAAACCGGCGTCTGAGTGGTAGCTTAGCTACCGCGCTTCGTCAGGTGAGCGGTTGAGGCCCAACTCAAACCCCCCTTCCCTCCTACCCTCCCATAATGATACGTTTCTTAAAGGCCAGCAACGCTTCTTCACTGCCTACGGCACTGCGGTTGTCTATGGGCGGCGTTGACTGCTTTCCATCAGGTGATACGCCTGCTCATTTGCCTTCCTATACCATAAAAAAATATATCATTTAAGTCGCGGGTTACATTTTCGCATGAGAATAAATGTAAGCTTTTAAAGTATTCATTAGGAAATTACGCGCGGAGCGCTAAACTTAACTAGCTTTTAATGGTTTTTCTGTCATTACCATAGATACAAAGATATCTGATTTAAGTCACAATAAGGCAGGATGATGCGACAAGCAAATTATGCTACTAAAAATAACAAGAAGTTAGTTTTAGTTGTTTGATAAAGTTTTAAGAATAAATCAGCGAAAAGTAAGTAAAAAGTCACAAACTAAAAGAGGGATTATATTTAAAAAAAAAAAGATTTAAATTTGGAATTAACTTTTTTTCATACCCAGACTCCTAATTAAGTGCCAGTAACATAGTTTGGCTATTAAAACCTCTTTAGTACTAAATTATTAGCAATATTTTAGAAAAATTAAAACCACTCGTTTTTTTTGCAAAGGAGTGTACATATTTGTGTATATTAAACATAATTATTTACATATATGTATACATAATGTTTTGTTAGTTTATCTCGTATACGATCTTAAAGTGCCAATAAAAAGGACCCTCAGGCCACATGTACCATAAATAGTACACGGTTATTCCATAAATGGAACTACTCTAAAGAAGCTAATTACTTCGCATTGATGGAAATATGGCCTCAACGCAAAGTCGGACAAAAACGTCTTGGCACGTAAAGTATTAATCTTAATTTACATTGTGACACAGAACTGTTGGCTCAAAAGTTTGATAATCTAAGTAAACAATCATCATATCTGAACATTGACAATCATCAACAGATATAAAACCTATGTTAACATTTAAAACTTGTACTTAGCTAAGATCCACGAAAAGCAAACAACAATAGAATATAAACAACGTGTGTTTTCCCGCTGGATGAAGTGGATTTACAGGGAACTTAAACTAAATGTTATCGGAAAACGGCCGTCAGCAACTCTCCACCCACCAACCACTATACACAATACCAAACACACATTACTACTTTTCCACCTTGCAAACGACACGTGTTTCGCCTCAACACGAGGCATCATCAGGTATAGTTGACTCTACGGAAGACAACCGTCAAGTCTATATATATAGCACGTCCCCCCCGCAACCCTTTCATAGTATAAGTACAAAACACACACAAGATAAAAGCAAGGTAAATTGCAGAGGATAATAAATATCATTTCTTACACACGCGACACCTACCCGCACGCACGATATGAGAGGAGAAACACGCTTACGAGGAAATATGTCCTCGTGTTGTAGGAGCGAGGTGTCGCTCAAACGGCGAGGGTAGACGACTGTGCCGGATATTTTTACATTACACCAGGTGGCACTTTATTTTATGCGGGTACTTACACGCTTTGGGGTTGCTGGGGGAGAACAAAGTATCGTGATATAACGAATCACTTTGGAATGTATATTTACAGTGGTAGAAACAATTATCGTTCAACTTTCGTCGGTTTGAAAATGAGGGTAGTTATATTACCATATCAATCAAATTAATCAACAGACTGCGGCAGTCCACTGCTGGACATAGGCCTCATTTAAGGCGTGTCATCTAGCCCGATCTTCGGCTACACACATCCAGTTTCTGCCAGCCGCCCTGCGCAGATCGTCGCACCATCTAGCCGAAAGGCGTCCCACACTACGTTTACAGAGACGCGGTCTCCACTCCAGCACTCGTCTGCTCCAACGATTGTCGGATCTCCGACAAACGTGACCAGCCCATTGCCGCTTCAGTTTGCCAATTTGAAACGCTATGTCGGTGGCTTTAGTCCTCTGACGGATTTGTTCATTCCAAATCAAATTTACCAGGAAAACTCCGAGCATAATTCCCTCCATAGATCTCTGAGCGACTCTGAGCTTGTGAAGCAGACGGACTGTCAGCGTTCACCAAATATATCTGTTTCAACACTGTGTCCATCCTACGGCGACTTAAACCTATTTCTATTTATTTTATCAATTTTTCAATACTTTCTTAATATATTTCTTCTTCTTCTCGTGTGGTCAGTGGTCCCACCTATATTTTTCCGGCCCAGTTATTCGCTACTGCAATGGCAGCAGCATTCGCGTCGATAATATCTTTAAATGTGCAGTTTGGATACAGTTAGCAGTAGAGCAGATGCTCCATTGACTAACTGGATACCCCACAATCACACCCCTCACACTGCGGTGTGGTATAGCCCCACTTGCACCAGTGCACGGGGTCTATTGAGAGATCTCCACTTAGGCCATTTCAGATGGTAGCTAGGCGGAAGCTTCTCTTGGTGATATACGAAGTTGGAGAGGACAGGATGTTTCAATTTCCACCGCAAAACCCTCTTACCAGGTGGACTTTTTTCTAGCCTTTGTGCACCGTACAAAGATTTTACGGATTTTTAGCCTAACCGGGGGGGAAGTATGATTTTGGAGTGGATGTGGTTTCTTTGTTGATTTCAGATTTTTATTTTATTTCTAAAATTCGTTTTTCGTCTCCTGTGTTTACATCACTCTGTCAATGACTGTCCCACACTTCAAGGTTCCATTTCAAGGTCACTGTTATGGTACATTGGTTGTTTGAAATTCAAAACATGTATTGCTATAAAACCCTTGTTATTCATTCTCCTCGTGTGAAGTTGTAAAAGACTCAGGTTCAAAAAGGGTCAATCCACAAAAAAGGGTTTCGTTCAGATATGAAATCGTTGAAGAGAAATTTAAATCCGCCCACAAAACATTTTACGGCGAAAGATGTGATAGGACAACCGAATTAAGCGAAAGCCACACCGGGAATAGAGCGTAATGAAGCTAAATACGCAAAGTCGCTAAAACCACTCAAATATGATAGCGAACTTCACGAAATGGATCTATACCGGTAGTGAAGATTAAACATCATTATATAAATAATTGATGGCGTCAGGCGTTACTTTGCGAAAATCAATTTCCTTTACAGAGATTGACAGTCAAACTTACTTTGCAAAGATCATACATACATATCGTCACGCCTGTTTCCCTTATGAGTAGGCAAAGATCTCCATCCACTACAATCCCGGCACAACTTCTTTGCTTCCTCCACACTCATCCATCTTTTCATCCACCCTCCCTCTCACATTCATCGTGGCGAAACGGCTCTCCGTTAGTCGCATCCCGCCCTCGTGGGATCAGGACGTGACGGGTGGCGAACCACGTCAAATTCGTCTCAGTGAATCCGACGAGCAGCAAGGGAGGGATTGAGGTCCGCCCCAGCAGAGCAGTTCACACTAATGGAGAGCCGTTTCGCTGCAATGAATGTGTAAGGAATAATGGATGAATGTGGAGGAATCGGGGAGGGTGTGCCAGGATCGTAGCGGATGGAGCTTTGTGGTCTCTGCCAACCCGTGCGGGGGATAGTCGTGAATATATTAAAAAAAAATATTTTTATTCAAAAAATGAGAAATTTTATTTTTTAATATACCAAATATTTTGAAATTTCAATGACTGCCTACGATTTTTTAATATATTAATCATTTTATTTTATGTATTAAGTATCACCATAGTCTGAAGAATGCTATTATTATTATATTATATACATTGCTCGCTTATTACGCCTGAGAAAACATGCCCCTGTTACGCAGGATGTGTGGAGTCGTTCGAACGCAAAGGGCCGCCCAGGGTCGGATATCGTCATGTTGTTTCAGGTGGCGCACATTGTTTTATGTGATAACTAACGACCTCTGGTTGGGGGTCGCTCGGCGGAAGGCACCACACATTATTGTGATAAGTCTAAAGCGCAAGCCACACCGGGTACGATGTTAAGCTAAGCTTTTTTTAGCTTCGCTCGAGTACCAACTGAGTTTTATTAAATTCCTGATTTTAGTTCAAACTCTCCGAATCGAAGAATCTCCATCATGTTCATATAATAAATTAACATAGTCCCGTAAACAAAATAGCGCTGGCGATACCAGAGCGTCTAGGTCATCACTGGTTGTTCCTCGCCACTGCTCAGCCGCGTTTCGTGGCAGCTTTAAATACACCGCAACTTAGTGTTGGAACAACTTGCCACCACCTCATCATGACTTGCAAACTATAAATACGTTTAGTAAAAATCTAACTTTAAGTATGCAAACACGAACTTGTTCTTTTGGTTGCGGTGAATTTATTACATGATTTAGTTGTTTTTAATTTTATTGTATGAATAGTAGTATATATATGAATGTATGTGTATGTATGTGTGTGTGTCCGCATCAATGTCGTCACTGTGGTCCGCGATCTGACCACGTTGGTTCTTGCTGAAAAACCAGCGCTAGGTGCTCCAATAGAACTACTGGAATATGCTGAGCAAGAACCATTTTATGATTGTTAGATTAAAATTAAATTGGGTTGGGCCACCAGATGCTTGATTTCGGCATTTTTTCGATTCCGCCAACTGCCATCGTCACTTTTGGCTGGGCCACGTTGAGAAGATGGGGGAGGATTGCGCAGTCAAGAGAGCGTATGTGGGTCGCCCAACTGGAGGACGTCTTGTGGGGCGCCCCAGGTACCGCTAGAGATATGACTGAAGATGACTTGCGCGACCTTCAAGTCTGCAACTGGCAGATGGCGCGGGACATGGCACGGTGGCGTAAGATCTCTTCGGAGGCCAAGATCAATTTTGGGTCGTTGTGCCAACAAAGTTAGTTAGTTAGATTAAAATTATTTTCTTTTTGTTTTGTTTATTTGTGTATTATAATATTATTGATGTTTTAATTTTAGTTATTGTAAAAAAACATGTCGTGAATAAAGTTTTTCTATTTCTATGTATGTACATACATGTGTACAATTTCAATTTAGTTCGGACGATATCGAGACTGAGGAGTACGATCGAAGTAGGGTATATTTCTAATGATATCTAATAAAATGTCAGAGGCAAAGCCCCGTCATGAGACGCTACCGTCGGAATGTAATAGTGTGCCAGAATGTTTTCAAGTACGCATTTATTTATTGTTACAGAAACACGGGTAAAGATTTTGCTTGTTTTGTTTTTCGGTATGATACATTCATAAATGTATCACTAATGCATTAAAACCATTTTATATTATATTTTTTTGAAATTCGTAATATTCAAATTTAAAATGAAAAAGAAATTGTTATAAAACAAAATGCATTAGTTCGACTGACGTCTTTTGGATAGACATTCAAAGTCGTGCGATCCGAATCCTCGATGACCAAGATCTCACCGATCGGCTTGATTCTCTAGCGCTGCGGAGAGATGTCTCATCTCTCAGCATTTTTTACCGCTTCTATCATGGGGAGTGCTCCGAGGAATTGTTTGGAATAATTCCCGCCGCCAAATTCCACAACCGCACAACTCGCCGTAAAGAAAAATTTCATCCCCACCATTTGGATGAGTGGCGATCTACTACGGTGCGTTTCTCTCGTAACTTCTTTCCACGCACCACCAGTTTGTGGAACCAGGTAACCTCGGCGGTCTTTCCGAACCGTTACGACACTGGAACCTTGAATAAACAAGCCTATACATGCCTTAAAGGCCGGCAACGCTTCCGTGACTCCTGCGGTGTCGCGGTTGTCCATGGGCGGCGTTGATTGCTTTCCATCAGGCGACACGCTTGCTCCTATCCCATAAAAAAAAGACATGACACTTATCCGGCATAAGTAATTAAAATTATATAAATTGAGATATAAAAAGTAAATAAAGTGTGATAAAGTATAATATGAATAAGATATAAATGTACAATGAAACGCAAGAATAAATGAATATGGTTTTGAAGAATTTTATTTGAAGAAACCCAACCCCTAAAGATCCCGGGTGTCACCGTAAGCAGTACGGCAGGCATGCTACAGTACATATGTGTAACTAAAAAAGCTCTAAACGCTCGTAGGCTGAATGTCCTAGCTCGTAGGCTAAATTTTTATTAGCGCACCATAACTCAACAAATAAATGTGAAAAATTGACGATGGCTCGATTACTACCGTGTGCTCACGGCCGCGTGTAAGTGACTATAGAGTCGAGTGGAGGGGAGCGTAGCCTGATTTGAGACGTCTCGATTGAAAAGTAAAGTACGAAAAAAAATGCTAACATTGTGTTGCTGAGTACTGAGGCTTGTTGAGTGGACATATTTTTGTAAATGATACAATTTCTTATCAAAAAATAACAGAAGTCGTCATAGGACGCTTGGTAGATGTGAAACATTAAAATTACGACTCATGCGCAGAGTCGAGTGGAGGGGAGCGTAGCCTGAATCGAGACGGCGGCTCGGTCTCTACCGTATGCTCGCGTAAATGACCATGTATAGAGTCGAGTGGAGGGGAGCGTAGCCTGAATCGAGACGACGTCTCCGTCTACGATTTCAATCCGATACCCCGCGGTAAGATGTAGCATGTACATCAGTAACAAAAAGACCCATTGAACCGTAAACCGCGCGGTACTGTATCGGGGGATAAACTGCGTGAGAGAGATCGTGTACTCAATATTTCGGACCTTTTCCGGGGAATTACCACTGGATCCGTGAATTGGATTACCTTTAGTGTTAACACCAATATTTGTAAAGGAGACGCACATAAGTCTTTTTGTTTGATAATATTTTTATTCAATACCTACTATAAGTTCACACTCTGTTAATTTTTTTGAAACTTGTAGTGGATAACACTTGATGTAAATACAGTTTTTTGAAATATTAATTCATTGATTACATTTCATTAGTTAATTTTAATTTTATATGGTCAAAAAATCATGTATAAGATTTATTTTTTTTTTAATTTTTATATTTTCACGCCTATCCCCCGCAGGGGTTGGCAGAGACCACAGAGCTCCATCCGCTGCCATTCATCGCAGCGAAACGGCCCGTCATTGGTCGCTTTTCGCCCTCGTGAGAATCAGGACGTGAGGGTGGCGAACCACGTCGCCGTCATTTTTCGACAAATTAGGTATATTAAATTCGTCTTAGTGAATCCCACGAGCCGCAAGGGAGGATGGAGGTCAGCCTCAGCAGAGCCCTGCATGCTGAGGTAAGGCACCATAGTCCCCGGGGGAGCCCGACCCCGGGACGATCGGCACGCTTTCGACTAGGCTCGCCCCTAGCCACGCATCCATAGGCACGGCAGACCAATTGGATTGGCGGAGAGGAAGGGAAAGGATAGAGAAGAAAGGAAGGGGCAGGAAAGGAAATGCGGATTGGGGGGGTTACCAGACGCGGAATGAACGTTTATAAATCCATATAAATATTTATTCCGATACGGGAATCGAACCCGCGACCATTGACTCCGCGGGCGGAGGGCCGCGCCACTGAGCCAATCGGTCGTCTTTTATATTATCTATATAATTTTAATATAAGATTTATATTAAAATTATATAGATAATAAATCATATATAAGATACCTAAATAAAAATGGAGTGATATTTTGTTAGTCTCGCTAAAACTCAAAAACGGCTCTACCGATTTGAATAACTTTTTTTTATTTTTTCCGCTCGAATACAGGGAAGGTTTACGAATAAAAAATATAGGGAAAGCATAGAAGAACAGCTTTTCAGAGAAATGAAAAATTCTTATTCTTACTTTTCCTTACAATTACTTTCAATAGATGGCGTTCGTGACGGCTTTGTCGTCTAAGGGACGTAACTTAACTGTCGTTTCTTTAGTTCTATTTTGAAAATTATTGAATACCTAATTACTAACACAACAGGAGAAGATAAATACAAGAGAAACATCAAGTTGCATATAAATACAACAAATACCGTGCCATGTAGTATAAGATATTTATTAGCAAAATAAGAATACAAATTAATATTTAAAAATAAAAATTTCTTTGTAGACCTGAAAACATTCTATTAATCTTAAAGTGAGCTTAGCGAATTGGGATTCGAATATGCTTTCGCTTTTTTAAGTCGATATATATTTGACTACTCTATCCCCCGTTTAATATAATATTCTATGCGGGAAAGCTTCATGATAGTTGTATATCCCAAATTTGTTATCATTTGAATTACCACCCTATATAAACGAATCTAAAGACATATTCACGTTGAAAAGAAACAAAATGAATTAAAAAATTGAAAGGACATATAAGCGAAAGGCACGCCACAAAGCGCTTTAGTGGGCCACCATAAAATACGGTTACCGCGCAGAACGAAACAAAACGCAGATTTAAAACCGCATTAGCCTTAAACCTAACTAGATGCAACGCGCATAACGGCATTACCGTAAACCGTAAAGGGCAGAGATCATATTTTATCGTACTAGAACAGGGAATCGGGTGCGGCCATTACATAAGCGGAAGCGTTTACAAAATAAATATACATACTTTTCTCAATCCTGAAAATCATAACCTGATTTACCATCTGCGATGTTTTCAAATATATACCACATAGTGGTATTCAAGAAACAAGCGGCTTTGAAGAATCTGTGCCCACGGCTCAGTGCTAAATTGAATAATATTTATACAAAAATTAAAATGACTTGATTTTGGAAACCACCAGCTTTTACACTAGGATACTCTAGAATTAATTACATTTTTACCTCAGGTTTGAAGCTGAGATAAGGATACTAGTCGAATCGCCCGCCTCAAATTCGCCCGCCAAGCGTAGGTATTACGGTAAAGTTCAATGTCTCATGGTGTATATCTTTTATGACAGGATCAAACTGGCGACAGTCCGCGTGTTATGTTCTGACTATGATGTTTCAGGGACCTTTTTAAACATAATTTCGTTTCTTCTTTTCCTCTTTCTCTTTCTTTCTTACTGCATTTATCTTATGTTTTGTTAACTCTATATGCTAATACATTTTATTCTATGTTAAGCTGTTACTCATTTATTAATTTAAAGATTTTTATTTGTCTACTTATTTAGATTGAAAGGAATGGCCTTTTTCATATTTTAAAGATAATGGCATTATAGGATATAAGAAGAAGAAGATTTTTTTCACTGTAATTGTATAAGCGTAAGCGATTTGTGAATATATCTCTAAACGAAATTAAATCCGCCATCCGCTCACTACTCAAAGCGCACCCCGCGGCGCGCCGCTTACGGCGCCGACAATGGCGGATCGACGCCATTGTTCCCCGCCATTATTGTCCTATAGAGATTACTTACCTCCCCGCTTACTTTCCAATCCCTTTTAAAACCGCAGATTAATGAAGAATGAATAATAAAGATACAATACACTTCGCTTCTAAAATAGTTTCCTTTTTTAAAATGAATAATAATAAAGAGAGGCCAGGTCAAGAGTACCCTCAACCGGCGGGCTTGCATGAGGAGGATAATGAGTGTGGAGGGAGCAAAGGGAAGTATGCCGAGATCGTAGCAGATGGAGATATGTGGTCTCTGCCTACCCCCACGGGAGACAGGCGTGACGATATGTATCTATCTATGTAATAATAAAACTAAAAAAAAAATGGGGTCAGATCGGATTTTCTCTTCATTTAGTTACATAACAATAACAGACATAACAAGACACAGATACAAAATACAAACAAAAATACTATCATCATGATAAGTTGCAATCCAAAAACGATATCTCTACCGGATCATGTCTAACGTACTGGACAATCTCAAATCTCAAATGGAGTCAGGCGTTACTTTGCGGAAATCCGTTACTATGTGGACAGTTAGAAGTTTTACTTAGCCAAGATCCGCGACAAGCAAACAACAACAGAAAATTATTAATCAAGTCAGGCGTTAATTTGCGGAAATCCATCACTATGTGGACAGTCAAAAGTTTTACTTAGCTAAGATCCGCGACAAGCAAAACAATAACAGAAATTTAATAATGTGTGTTTTCTCGCTGGATGAAGTGGATTTATTTGGAACTTAAACCAAAAAACCAACCACCATACACAACACCAAACACACAACCACTTTTACACATAACAAAAGTGGTAGTGTGGAAGGTGGAAAACTTTTACTTAGCTAAGATCCACGACAAGCAAACAACAATAGAAAATTAATAATGTGTGTTTTCCTGCTGGGTGAAGTTGATTTACCAGGAACATAAAATAAAACTTACCGAAAAACGGCCGTCATTGGAGAGTTGCTGACGGCCGTCGGTAAGATTTAGTTTAAGTTCCCGATAAATCACCACTTCATCCAGCAGGAAAACACACGTTATTAATTTTCTAATGTTGTTTGCTTGTCGCGATTCTTAGATAAGTAAAAGTTTCGACTGTCCCAACCTATATCATATTAAGCGGAAAACTGGGCCGAAGTGACGTCACTGTAATCGAAGCGCGTTGCCAGTAATTACGTTACGTGTTAACCAGGTGGCGGTTTTGAACGGTTCCAGAAATACACGGGTGAATTTTAACCGGGTTAAATTTTCCGAATAATTCAATTACTACTATTACTACACACAATTTCCCGATTTTATCTGTAGAGCCACGCTGTAGACGAATACATTGTCAAGAATAGCATAATATTTGTCTGTAGCATGAAAGGGCCGGCTCGCCCGGGGAAGTACACACACTCCCGCAGAGAACCGGCGTCTTGAGTGATAGCTTAGCTACCGCGCTTTGTACGATGAGCGGCTTAGTTCCGGAGGCCTAACACCCTCCCTCTCCTCCTCCCACTCCCACTTCCCCTCCCACCATCAAGTGACACGCCGGCTCGATTCCCTGCCTATCCCATAAAAACCTTATTTATATATAGAAGCGTCACAGGACCCTTTGTAGATGTGAAACATTGACAACGGCTTGATCTCTACCTGTATAGAGTCAACTGGAGGGGAGCGTAGCCTGAATCGATACGACGTCTCTGTCTACGATTTCACTCCCATACCCGGCGATAAAATGTTACACATAAAAAAAATTGTGATCTTACGCTTTTCCTCCGAAATTCCAAACTGTCGATAAATATGGGCAGCCCTACGGTAATGGACCTTGACAATGGAGCTTTATAACTCAGGTGCAGACTAGTGTGGTCCCCGCCTCCGCTGTATCCATTATCGACTTTTTTCAACGCCGAGCGCGGGCGGACGATGTAGTTCAATTTGCTAGAGTAGTTTCAGACTCGTTTACTTGTTCAAAGTTTGTTCGCAGGCATTGTTTGGTTCACGATATTGCTTCGCGACGTACGCTCGGTATAACCTTTCTCAATTTTAATAAGTTTTCCTTTGCTTGTATATATAATAGATTTAACTTAACTGAAATCTTATATAGGGTGTGCGGGAGCAGAATTGGATTTTTAAACATAAATAAATAATAACTTGTCTTCCGTTGTGTCTGTTATAATATAAAATAATTTCGATCTATCATATATGTATCTAAAGGTCAGGGAGTATCTTTCCCTAGCCGCCTGTGTGGTAGTTATGGTATTAGTACACGGGTACGCGACCCCGGCCTCACGAGCTACTACCGTATATTTCTTGTCTTCTGTTGCGGTAGTATCATATCCCTATCGTCCTGTCTAAATTCATCTTTCCTTTCTCCTGCTCTTTCCTTTCTTCTCTATCCTATTCCCTACCTAATACCGCTAATCCACGGTTTGTCGTACCAATGGATGCGTGGCTTGGGGCGAGCTTAGTCGCAAGCGTACCGACCGTCCCGGGATCGGGCTTCCCGGGAACTGTAGTGCGTTACCTCAGCATACGGGGCTCAACTAGGGCTGACCTCCATCCTCCCTTGCGGCTCGTGGGATTCACTGTGAATTTTAATAAACCTAATTTGTTAAAAAACGACGACGACGTGGTCCGCCACTCATCACACCCTGATTCTGGAGGAAGCAAGAAAGGTGTGCCGGGATCGTAGCGGATGGAGATCTGTGGTCTCTGCCTACCCCTACGGGAAACAGGCGTGACGATATGTATGTATGTACTTTTACGAAGAAAAGAAGTGTGGGTTTTGTTTTTTAAAAATTATTTCGCCTGAATATATATTACCACCACATCAGGCACTCTCTTGGAATCTAGCCATAGTATTCTTTGCCGCTCACTGAAATAGTGACGTCGGAATGCCATTAACAACAATCCAAACAATCGTCGTCGAATTTGTTTCAGACTTTAGAAAAGTCCATACGGGGTGACCTTCGTATACAAAAGACCAGTAAGTAGACGGCCTTAGGATAACATAAATACATACATATCGTCACGCCTGTCTCCCGTAGGGGTAGGCAGAGACCACAGATCTCCATCCGCTACGATCTCGCCATACTTCCCTTGCTTCCTCCACACTCATTATTCTCCTCCTGCAAGCACGCCGTTTGAGGGTAGTCTTGACCTTGCTTTTCTTAAAAAGTTCAGCAATTTGGTCAAGGTATGTTTTTCGTGGTCTTCCTCTACCGACCCTTTCATCCATCTATATATACCAAGTATTTATATCATGATCATCCTTTGGATGATTATTATATACATACTTAATATGGCTTTACTGAACGATATCTTGAATCTCAAAATAAACCCGAACAATTTTTACAGAACATCCATTTGAAATCGGCTCCCTGATATAAAACCAATTCTGCCATTTGCAATATCCTGTTAGGAATCAAGCGTTCGGCCAACTCCCGCTTGCTCTCGAAATTGGATAGACCTTATCGTCTGAAAAGCACTATTGACCTGAAAGATTCTATTTGCATATCTACGGACATATTGAAACGACCTTCCGACAAGATAAGACATGCTTTCTGTTCGATTCTCGCAATATTGTTAGATAGAAATCTTTGAATGTCTTCTGAACAGTCATTTCGTAAATCTGGCACGAGAATTATCTTAGTATTCATTATTTGCTATGCCATTTCATTATAAATAATCGAAGGGTTTTTTCTGGTGGACCAAATCTATGAATGTGCGAATGTCTATGCGAATAGGAGATTTTAACCTGGAAAAGTTGATCTTTGTTGGTAATACCGAGGGGGAGAGATCGCGAGGACAGTTGCCAACAAGAAGATCCGACCAAGTGAAGGAGGCCACATCCTCTCCCAAATTTCAGCAGATGGTGAGAGCTACTTAGGACCGGAACAGGAAGGAGTCCACGATCCTCAGGAATGAGGGACCGATTAAAGAAGAAGAATGTCTTTAAACTTTTTTATGGGATAGAAAGGCAAACGAGCAGGCGTGTCACCTGATGGAAAGCAATCAACGCCGCCCATAAACCATAAACATTCGCAGTGTCATTGGCAATGCAGAAGCATTGTCAGGCTATAAGGAAAGCGTCATTAAGGGAGGGGGGAGAGGGAGGGGGAGAGGGAGGGGGAGAGGGAGGGGGGGGAGGGAGGGGGTTGGGTCTCCGGAACTCAACTACGCTGGTAGCTAAGCTGCCACTCAGACGCCGGTTTTCTGCGGGAGTGTGGTGCTGCCCCAGGCAAGGCCCATTCATGCTACAGACAAATAATATGTCATTCTTGACAAAGTATTCGTCTGCAGCGTGGCTCTACCACTCTATCATTCACATATATTTTAAGGATGCTTACCTTTGCCACATACAAATACTTAACTGTCGGCAGTCTGAATGACTGCCTCCGATTTTTTTTATATTTTTATAACACGGCAATGTGTGTAGATCAAACTATATAGTCATACAGATAACCAAAAGAACGTTCTGTTCTGTATAATTAAGTAACATTCAAGTTGAAAAGATAAAAATGTTCACCATTAGACTTATTACAGCAGCTCTTCGTACTGAAAACGAAGTTTAACATTAAATTCTCATAGAATATTACAGTTGGAGAACCCGACACTACTTGAATTCGCGATGCCGTACAAGAGGGCGCTGTTAGGGCCCTCGCGTCGATAGATCGTAAGCTTCAACCCACTAACTGGGTTACGCATGAGTACTTTTTTTTTTTTGATGTCAATTAGCTATAACTATTATGCCAAAGTCAAGTAAAATATAATATCTTGAAATTTACAAGACAGCTTGTCACGTTACGTCTTAATGAAATAGGTAGCCATTCCCAAAGCTTTCGATGGACTTTTGTAGTCAACTAAAAAAATCACGATACACGCATTTATTTCGTACCACTCCACTTATACGCCTTAATCGAACTATATTTAACAATTAAACTATTTTTTATATATATTCACGCCTATCCCCCGCCTGGGTTGGCAGAGACCACAGAGCTCCATCCGCTACGATCCCGGCACACTCTCCCCGCCTCCTCCACACTCATCCAACCTTTCATCCATTCTTCCTCTCACATTCATCGCAGCGAAATGGCTCTCCATTAGTCACTTCTCGCCTTCGTTGGAATCAGGACGTGACGGGTGGCGAACCACGAAGCCGTCTTTTTTTTTACAACAAATTAGGTATAACAATATAACTGCGAATAAAATAAGATTACAAAAATGAAATAAAAACACGACGTCACTGATGTAAGTTGGCGGGAAATGTCCCATGAATTTAGTCCCATTCCAAAAGAGTTGAAGCTGTTTTGGAATGTGGATGGAAGTTATGATTAATTAGGTCTTTAAGAAATATATAGGCTAGTTTTTTTTAAGGTTTCAATGTCGTATCGATTCAGAAATACCGCTGTAGGTAGTCCGTTTCATATAACGGCGCTTGGAAAGAAATTACGTGAAAAGACTACAGTGCGCTTCTCTCGAAGCTTCTTTCCACGCACCACCACTCTGTGAAATCTGAGAGACATTGGAACTTTCAAAAAACTAGGCTACACATACCTAAAAGGCCTGCAACGCTTTCGTGATTCCTTCAGTGTCGCGGTTGTCTATGGGCGGCGTTGATTGCTTTCCATCAGGCGACACGCTTGCTCGTTTGCCCTCCTATCTCATAAAAAAACGCACTGTACAAAATAAATAAAAGTTTGGTGGCTAGGGGCGAGCCTAGCGACTAGGCTCGCAACTAGCCACGCATCCATTGGCACGGCAGACCGTGGAATGGCGGAGAGGAAGGGAAAGGATAGAGAAGAGAGGAAAAGACTCGGAATAAATATTTATAAATCCATACATATATTTATTCCGATGCGGGGATCGAATCGGCGACCATTGACTCCGCGGGCGGAGGGCCCCGCCACTGAGCCAATCAGTCGTCGTTAATCAATGTATGTTTTGTCCGTAAATTTTTATAAAAAGGCTTGGTAACCTTAGTAGCGTAGATCTAACACGTCCACACGTAACCGCACCCAGCCCACTTAATTCGTCCCTCCAGGTTCGTCATTAACGTGAGGGTAGTTCTTAGCATATTTCACTTACGTGTGTAATATTTTGTTCGTTTGCGGGATTATAGTCCCAACCGTTATAGCATTAAGGACACGAATGGCCTTTGAATGTTGTAAATGTAACATTATAGAATTAAAAGGCGTATAAATAAAGAATGCCACAAATGTACATGAAGGATTATGAAGGCGAGATTGTAGAAATTTTTGTTACACAATTTTGCTCACGGAATATCGGCTTTAGTACTAGGTTTTTCTGTTACCGCGTTTCGTATGGTGTGTGAATGGATCTGGAGGCCAAACTTCTTTCTCCTTCTTTTATTTCCTTCTTTTGTTCCCATTATTATTCACAACCCTACTTTAAAGTAGGCAATGTATCTGCAGCGTCTTGGTTTTCCGTAAAATAACGTTGAACTAGATACGAAGTTAGTTCTTCATTTAAGCTATGTGGAGTTTCTATGCCATTAAAAAAGTCTACTCATATTTATTTCCATAGTTACCTCGTACCATACCCATAGAAAGTATCAAGCAATCAATCAACAGCCTGCGGTAGTCCACTGCTGGACATAGGCCTCCCCCAAGCGCCACATAGCCCGATTTTCGGCTACACGCATCCAGTTTCTGCCAGCCACCCTGCGCGAATCGTCGCACACTACGTTTACAGAGACGCGGTCTCCACTCCAGCACTCGTCTGCTCCAACGATTGTCGGATCTCTGACGAACGTGACCAGCCCGTTGCCACTTTAGTTTGCCAATTCGAAAGACTATGTCAGTGATATTAGTATATCATATATAATTTATTATAGAAATTAAATAATACATAAAATATAATGGTTCCAAAAAAAGGGTTGTTATTCTACTAGACCTTAAAAAAATCACTTTTACCTACCTTTTAATTAATATCATTATTTAAGAGGTAAGGTAAAGATTATTAATGGAGTCAGGCGTTACTTTGCGGAAATCCATCACTATATGGACAGTCAAAAGTTTTACTTAGCTAAGATCCGCGACAAGCAAAACAATAACAGAAAATTAATAATGTGTGTCTTTCCGTTGGGTTTAGTGGATTTATTTGAAACTTAAACCAAAAACAACCGAAAAGCTTTTCGGTTGTCTTCCGTAGAGTCTACTATACCTGAAGATGCCTCGTGTTGGGGCGAAACACGTGTCGTTTACAAGATGGAAAAGTGATAATGTGTGTTTGGTGTTGTGTATAATGGTTGGTGGGTGGAGAGTTGATGGCCGATTTTTAGTAAGTTTTTGGTTTAAGTTCCAAATAAATCCACTAAACCCAACGGAAAGACACACATTATTGCTTTGCTTGTCGCGGATCTTAGCTAAGTAAAACTTTTGACTGTCCATATAGGTAAGGTAAATGTTTACGCACATAGTTTAGTTTTGTTGGCGGGCCACAGATGTCGTTGATAGTTGTTAAACATGGTGGCGACTTGTTGCGGCGATTCTGTGTAGTCAGAAATTGGTTGCTAATAAAAATCGACATGCTACTGAACCAAACACGGAGTTTTATTTACAACTTCAGTCCATAGTTCAACCTAGTTAGTACCTACGGGTACAGTAAGATAAATTAATATCATTAAACTTTTTAAAAGAAATTAAAATTTCACATTTTAGACTATTCCGCGAGCGTTTGACGAAGAACGAAAGCGGTTATTCCAGTTTGTGAAGTCGAAAGAAACAAATACCTTGAGGAAGCTCGTTTCGTTTGCCTGACAATAAACCTGCAGAACTTGCGATATAATAAGAAACCGCGGAGGAAGTAAAACGGTACGTCAAAGGAAGATGCGACGTCTGTCGTCAGTTGTTACGGTTGCATAAGTTACGAGCGGAAGCGAAGCGGAGCAGTTTTCTTATATCATATTTTCTTAACAAAGTAATCTCTAGTTCGTTAAGTAAATATAATATAGGAATACCTTAAAAGTCTATTTTTAAGGTAAAAAGGAGCTTTAAGGAAAGTGACATTATGGGAGTGGGAATGGAAGGGTGTTGAGCCTCCGGAACTCAGGCTTATCACCGTACGAAGCGCGATAGCTAAGCTACCATCCAGACGCCAGTTTTCTGTGGGAGTGCGGTACTTCCCCGGTTGAGCCGGCCCATTCATGCTGCGAACAAACAATATGCCATTCTTAACAAAGCATTCGTCTGCAGCGTGGCTCTACCTGACTCTACCACTAATGAAAGTTTGGTAATATAGTGGTGTTAGTTGTTGGGATGTCGAGAGCTGTTGACGACTGTATATCCACTTTTTCGAGTAAAAAACACACATTATTATTTTTCTATTTTTGTTTGCTTTTCTTGAGGTCTGAGCCAAGTAAAAATTATCACTGTCCACATAACAATATTATTTATTAGTATTAATCGCATATTTCTGGAATAATTTCCCAGCGCACTACTCTATTCATTCAAATAATGTTGAAATGCCAGAGGATTTCCGCTTCCGCTGCGTCCTGTCGCTTGGGACACCCCGCACTCTGAAATTCGCATGTTACCAAATTGACATTTAATTTCCGAGCGGGCTGTCTGCGAGCTATTCTAGCGCTCCTTGTTATTAGAATTATATCTTCGCGTATCTTTGTGTGAGATCCCTCTGGAATATTTTCACTTGTATGTTTTGAAGTTGACGAGAAAAACAATTTATTATTTTAAGAGCAACAAACTGTTATTTAATTTATTATTAAAATGATCCACTTGTATATTAACTCTCCAAAACTGCTCGCTTTTCTAAATTTTAACACCTGAATTAGATCACGCAATCCCCATAAAATGTTCCCATGATACGCATTTGTCGCCTATACCAAAATATATTAATTGACTACAGTACAAAAACATTTGACATTTTTGATATTAAAATGACGGCGACGTGGTTCGCCACCCGTCACGTCCTGATTCTCAAGAGGGCGAGAAGTGACCAATGGACAGCCGTTTCGCTGCGATGAATGTTAACGGATGGAGCTCTGTGGTCTCTGCCAACCCCTGCGGGGGGGATAGGCGTGAATATATATAAAAAGAATATACCAAATAAAGCGAACGCTCCGGAATATCCTTGATGGCCGGTAGATCTATCACACGTAAGATTGTTATCCTTCTTTTAAGTTTATTTATTTAATTTTATTGTATTTCATTTTCATATATACGTATATGTATAAACCAGATGGTCGTAGAAGTCGCGGAAGGCCTAAGCTCAGATGGGTAAATGGAGTCGAGGACGATTTTAAGGCCAATTTAAGATCCGACTGGAAAAATGTACTGAACCAGGCTAGGGCCCACCCGCGGCTGTAATACCTTAATAGCACAACTGGCCAAAGGAAGAATTTCGTCCTCGCTATATGGATGACTGGTGATCCAGTACTGTACATTTTTCCCAAAACTTCATTCCACGTACTACTTCTCTATGGAACCAGTTCCCTTATGTGGTTGTTTCTGAATCAATATAGGACATTGGAACTACAAGCCGACTCATATCTTAAAGGCTGGCAACGCATTGATTGTTTATTATTCGAAATAAAAATTACTTTTCACTTCACCACCATTTCGTAATAAGTTTTTACTGGACGCTGAAGACACGGAGAAAGAAACTCCAGATGTATCTTTCTTGTCTTTATTTATTATTTTTCTAAGCATGTAATTCGTATACAAATATTATTTTGTATATGGTCTCATAAACAAAGAGGAAAATGTTCGTATTAATTGCATTACAGAGAGAGCGAATCTAATTAGTTTTCTTTCCCCATAATAATACTTGCCAATCTGATTGAATGGGAAAACTCCGAGGGAAACAGGCCCAGAGTAAACAGTACCCTCGAATATTAAATGTCGAGGACTTTCAAAGCGTGTTACTGTTGTAAATGATAATTTGCTTACGTATTCCATTCGGACGGTTAGGTTTGGATGGTCCTGGGTATACGAAAATTTCTTCCAACATCATCGACATCAGACTGAGGCAATCCACTGTTGGATCTCGCCCAAAATAATAATAATAATAAAACGATCGTCCTACGTTATACTGAGTTCGATCCAATAACACGGATCGGTATGTTGTTGCCAATAAGCCTGATGTTGTGATAGTGGATCTAACTACACACACGCCAATGATAGTGGATATAAGTGTTCCACATGACGAGAATTTCATAAAAGCGGAGAAGAGATAAATAAATAAAATACATTAACTTCGCGCAAGAGATCTCCGCCATGTTGCATGTTGATTCCACTGTTATTGTACTCATAGTAGTGTTTGTCTATGGACTTATTGATAAAAATTTGGACATCCATCTGTCCAAGTTAGGTTTAGGTAAGTGGGTTAAATTCGAAATTCAAAAAGCAACCATATTGTGCACGGCTAGGATCGTTCCTTTCCTTTCCTTGGATGCCTAAAACCCTTTGCGTGTTTGATTTATCCCGATTTTCAGTTATACTCATTCGATTTCTGCCAGCCGTGTAGATCGTCACAGCATCAAGCCGAGAAGCGTCTCACATATTTGCCAAGAGGTGGTCTCTACTCCAGTGGTTGTCGGAAAAAAATGTGTTTTTCAATCAAGTATTTCCACAGAACAGAGTGAGAATTACACATTGATTTTCATTATTTTTACGGCACACACGTAAAGTAATCCGCTTGTTCAATATTTAGTCGAATGCCAAACAGCCTTTATATAAATCATTATTTAATTTTAAACCTACTCAAATGCACATACTACAATAATACGAACCTATTTCAGTCACGCTTTACTTGCGTTACTTGTTTATTTGTAATTGATCCCGAGTGTCGAATGAATATTCTTGTTACTTTGTGTTTATTTTACTATTACTCACACACGCACGAACGCACACACACACACGCGTACGCACGAACGCATATACACACGTACACGTACATACATCAGCAATTACCGCCACCTTTGCGAGGGAAAAAGAATAATAAGAAAGAAGCTAATAGCTGCTGTAATATAGTTTTTTTTACGAATATGTAAGATGTCCGCCTATCATCCTATCCTATCCTATCCTACCAATATTATAAATGCGAAAGTTTGTGAGTATGGATGTATGTTTGTTACTCTTTCACGAAAAAACTACTGGACCGATTTGAATGATCTTTACAGTAATATATGTTATACATTGGAAGAACAGCTACAATTTGTAATGATTTTATGTAAATTTTTTGGTCGTAATACAAAGGTACATGTCAATTAAGTCGGAAAAAAAATCTGGCCTCTGAGAGCTATCTTGGCGTACGCTGCCTAAACCATTGGAGTTACACAAAGATGATGTACCGAAGGATTGTTTGTCTTAATTAGTTCTAAATAAAAGTCCACGACAACATATATCTTTACCTTACATACATAACTTATTAATGGAGTCAGGCATTACTTTGCGGAAATCTATCACTATATGGACAGTCAAAAGTTTTACTTAGATAAGATAGCTAAGATAAAAAAGATTATTAATTTTCTGTTATTGTTTTGCTTGTCGCGGATCTTAGCGAAGTAAAACTTTTGACTGTCCATATACATACATAACCTTTTATGTGGAAGTCACTATGACCAAAATTGTGAACCATAAATTAAGTATAAAAAAATATATTTATTTAAAATGATCTGTCACGAAACTTAATGGGGCAGACCAAATTCCACGCGAGCGAAGCCGTGGGCTAAAGCTAGTAATATATAATCTCAAGAATATGTCAACAATGTAATAATATGTGAATGTAATATTATAGTATGTGTGGGAGCTAGTGGGTATGCCGGTGGGGTTTACTTTTCGTTTACGCATGACCTCATATATTGAGGTCATGCGTAACGAATACGATGTACTTTGTACAGATGATGTGATGATCCTTGTTCGATCGAGTTGACCTATTCGTATGTAGCGTGGATCTCTTGTAAAATGTACATACATATCATCACGCCTGTTTCCTGTGGGGGTAGGCAGAGACAACAGATCTCCATCCGCTACGATCTCGGCACACTTTTTGCTTCATCCACACTCATCATTCCCTTCATACAAGCTCGCCCGTTAAGGGTACTCTTGTCGTCAAGGTATTTTCTCCTTAGTCTTTTTCTACCGACTCTTCCATCCACATCCGCAACGTAAGTTTTTTATGTAAAATGTTGATATTGTTAATAGCAGAATCCGCGACATACATATATGAACACGCCACATACATATATGAATGTGTAGCACTGGAGTAAATGAGTGCTGGAATGGAGACCGCGTCTTAGCAAATATAGCGTGGCATGTCCCCCGGCTAGATGGTGCGACGATCTGTGCAGGGCGGCTGGAAGGGAGTGGATGCGTGCCGAAGATCGGACTAAATTGTGCTTCTTGGATGAGAGTGTCCAGCAGTAGATTGCCGCAAGCTATTGATGATGATGATATGTATACATACATACATATCGTCACGCCTGTTTCCCGTAGGGGTAGACAGAGACCACAGATCTCCGTCCGCTACGTTCCCGGTAAACTTTCCTTGCTTTCTTCACACTCATCCATCTTTTCATCCATCCTTCTTCTTACAATCATCGTAGCGAAACGGCTTTCCGTTAGTTGCTTCTCGCCCTTGTGGGAATCAGGACGTGACGGGTGGCAAACCACGTCGCCACCCTTTGATGATATGTATGTATAAGGATATATAAATACACTCTTCCATCTGCCATATCTATAAGACTCAAATCGGAGGGTTATTTTTAGGATATAGATAATTAAATTACCCAAAACTGTGATCCTTTTATTATACAACTGTGCCCAAATATACAAACAAAACAACAGGGCAGTGTATTCCTGGCACACGTTCTCCAAAAATCCCGGACGACTCACCGCAAAGGGAGATTCGGGACCTCGTAATTGAGTCTGTTTCTAATTAATGTTGAAATTGAGAACTTTCCCATCGCAGTGCCGTCGTTTGTTAATTTTGCCATAAACTTAACAAACCTGACCTATTTTTATTTAATCTCTATGGTACACTTTCCTTAATTATTCAGGCTTATGATCGGACGTCGTGAGTTCTATGTATGGTGTATCCCATTGGACTATTGATGTAAAGTATATTCAAACTAATTGTAATATTAAATGCTGCTATATATATATATACACACACATATATAAATAAAAAATCTTAGATCTAATTGTAGTCCCCCTTTTGGGTCCAATTATCAATCTATACCATTCAAGGAACTACTTAAACACACAAAAAGTTTCATCAAAATCGGTTCAGCCCTTTAAGAATTCAGTGACAAACAACCCCAAGGTCTTACAACACGGCGATAAGACGACACGGTCATAAAATGTGCCTGAAAAAATATATATATTTAATCCGTGTATACGTGGAGTTATTTATATCCCAAAGGGGTTATGTCATCTTGTTATTTCAAGTATATATATATATGTATATATATATATGTATATATATATATATATATATATATATATATATATATATATATATATATATATATATATATATTGAAAAGCCTATTACATGCATAAAAAGAGGTTATACACGCTTAAAACTTTTACATAGTAGCTTTACTAGACTATTTTACTATACTATATTGATTATATATCGATATGTCGACGCAAAAAGCGAAAACGCTGTAAATGATACAGATATCAAAAAAAAAATTGTGCATATTCGGATCAGAAAAATACCAAGTTGAATGGTCTAAGTCTCACAACTCTGCGATCAAAAGAAAATTTTCTTTCAGGAAGTATGATTTTCACTCTCTCATCGGGCTATCGATAACGGGGCCCTAAATGAACCAATTTGTTGAGACGTTTATCGAGTAACTCACTAATTCGTTCCTGTTCGGACGAAATAATTAAATTCGGGCCGAGATTAACTTCTAGTTCCTTAGTCCGACTTAGATAACAGTTGAAAGACAGACGATAGGTTTATTTTGTTCTGCAGTAACAAATCACATATTACTTTAGAGTGATTTTTTTTATGGGATACGAAGGCAAACGAGCAGGCGTGTCACCTGATGGGAAGCAATCAATGCCGCAGTGCCATAGGCAGTGTAGAAGCGTTGCCGACCTTTGTGTATGTGAGTATGAGTAGTTATATATATGGATGTATTTGTATGTACGAGTGTGTCAGTATGAATGTCGTCACTGTGGTCCGCGATCTGACCACGTTGGCACTTGCTGAAAACCAGCGCCAGGTGTTTCAATTAGAGCGCCCGGCGTACGCTGAGCAAGAACCATTTTATGACACTCGTTAGATTAAAATTATTTTCTTTTTGTTTTGTGTTTTTATTTGTATATATAATAATATTAAGGATTTAATTTTAGTTATTGTAAAAAAAAGGTGTCATAAATAAAGTTTTTCTATTCTATTCTATTCTATTCTTTAAGGAAAAGTGTCATTATGGGAGAAAGGATAGGGCTAGGGGGAAGCTAGAGGGGTACGCCTCCATATTAGTCTGCAGCGTGGCTCTACCACTAGAAAAATACACCGTATACATACTAAATACACGGTACATATTTATATTATATTATATAAACAAGCCTGTGTTTCTTCTGTAACGCCCGTGACGCTGCGGATGTCTATAAGGCGGCGTTGATTGCTTTCCATCAGGTGACATCGGCCTGCTCGTTTGCCTTCCAATCCCTTACTACAAGTAAATTGACTTCAAAGACACTTCTCCCAATCTAAAGCTAAATCTAACGCTAAATATTAATCTTAACCTAAACATCAAACAATGTGTAGTAGGTTTAAATCTTGAGCCGTTCAAAGTACAACTTAGACCATTACAACACGAGTGGACCGCAACCTCTAAATCAATTAAATACCAGCGATGTCAGTTAATATGCG
Organism: Baronia brevicornis; assembly: GCA_031353405.1. Taxonomy (NCBI): domain Eukaryota; kingdom Metazoa; phylum Arthropoda; class Insecta; order Lepidoptera; family Papilionidae; genus Baronia; species Baronia brevicornis. Next base: position 647,608 of record JASFAT010002648.1, on the reverse strand, counting down.
AACTGTTCCCGAGTGAGATTAATAGCCGCTCCAGTAGCCGTCGGCTGAGGCGACTTGGAGCCTGCGCTGAACTAATGGACGAAAAATTTGTCGACGGAACTAAGGACCGCTTCACACTAAATATATTGTGTAACGATTGAGACAGGTGTATAACTCGGTGAGTAGTAAGAGAGGAAGAGTTGATAAAATACAACGATGGATGCCACATGTATTCCATCAGGTGTCACGCCTGCTCGTTTGGCTTCCTATCCTGTAAAGAAAGGTGCTGCTAGTGGGAGCCTCTCTGCCTTGGCTTGTTTTGCATTTTGTATTATTATCATACATAACATATATTACTCCAAATAAAAATATTATTATTATAAAAACAAACACCATAAAAATAATATTATTATTAAGGAATATTAAGGAGGAATAAATTGTGCACAATGTGACTGTTTTTTCAATTTTCATTAGGTATATTTACAGAGACTACTATGGTCACAATGACAGTGGAATCTACATGCCACATGACGGAGATCTCATACGCAAGGATATGTATTTTATTTGTTTTTCTTTTACCGCTTTTATGAGATTCTCATCACGTGGAACACTTTTATCCACTATCATTGCCCCGCGAGTAGTTCGATCCACTATCACAATATCAGGCTTATTGGCAACAATATGTTTATCTGTGATAATGGATCGATCCCAGTATAATGTAGCTCGACCACATTATATTGAGTATTATTATTATTGACTTTTAATCTTATTTTTTTTATATATTCACGCCTATCCCCCGCAGGGGTTGGCAGAGACCACAGAGCTCCATCCGCTGCCATTCATCACAGCGAAACGGCTCGTCATTGGTCGCTTCCCCATCACTCACCCATCCTTCCTCTCACATTCATCGTAGTAAAACGGCTCTCCGTTAGTCGCTTCTCGCCCTCGTGAGAATCAGGACGTGACGGGTGGCGAACCACGTCGCCGTCATTTTTCGACAAATTAGGTATATTAAATTCGTCTTAGTGAATCCCACGAGCCGCAAGGGAGGATGGAGGTCAGCCCCAGCAGAGCCCTGCATGCTGAGGTAAGGCACCATAGTCCCCGGGGGAGCCCGACCCCGGGACGATCGGCACGCTTTCGACTAGGCTCGCCCCTAGCCACGCATCCTCCATAGATACTCTAATTTGTATCCAGTTAATGATTTAATTATGTACAACCGAAAGTTTTCTTGGTTATTTGCGAGAATTATTGTGTGCACAGTAGTGCATTATAAAAAGCTATCTTTCTACCCGTTCATATTACCTAATTAACAAAAATACACATATACTTAATTCTTACATTTCTATATCATCGTATAAATTAAATTTAAAATGCGTCTAAAGGAGTGTGTGGCGGAAAAACTTGTTATTTTTTTTTTAAATTATAAAAAAAATGTTATTTTTTAAACGACCGATTTAACAGACACGTGTGAATAGACTCTTACACAAGCGCCTGATGTAGCGTTTATTAATTAAGTCGTAGACGTTATTAATTAAGTCCTGCTGTGATATTTATCCCTTACTGGCCGTACTGTACTACAGTGGTACACTGTAGTACAGTATTGAATAGATTTGATGATATTCTCTTAGTTGCTTCCCAGCGTTGAATCAGCCCATCAAATTTCTTCATATAGTCGTCGTGAGAGGCGGTTTTAGGAAATGAGCATGGAAATGTCATACTTATGAAACATCAGTTTCAACTAGAAATTAACTCAAAGGGGAGTTACGATAAGGGCAGAACCTAAAGAAATACAACTATCGAATTCGGGACACCTTCTTCGGTTGGCAACGCTTCTGTACTGCCTATGGCGCTGAGGAAGTCTATGTGCGGCGTTGATTGCTTTCCATCAGGTGACACGCCTGCTCGTTTGTCTTTCTGTTCCATAAAAAAAAATCATCGATATTGAGCCCGATTACTAAGTGAGATGTTATGATGATGTAGGTATCAATAATGCAGACACCATTCCGCAGACAGCGCTGTTAAAGACTTTACAATAATTATATTACCGCATGCATAGAACAGACGGAACGATAGAAAAAAAATCGCGCGTAGGGAATTCATAGAACAGGAGCAATAGCACATCGTTGGTAATAGCACGTCGTTGGTAATAGCACATCGTTGGTAATAGCACGTCGTTGGTAATAGCACATCGTTGGTAATAGCACATCGTTTGTATTAGCACGTCGTTGTTAATTAGCACGTCGTTGGTAATAGCATGTCGTTGGTAATAGCTTATCTTAATATTGATTGACAATACTTTTAAAATCCCTGTCAACCTAGCTAGTGTCTTCGTGTTATAAATATATCTGCAACTTACCTGAAAATAAAGAAAAATATTATAAACAAGATGACCCGGTGAACTTCGTTTCACCTACAATTTATTCGATTATAACTTTCGATGAGCGATTACGAATCATAATCAATCTTCCAATTTCAATTAATCAAGTTCAACCTGCTATCTAAATTCACTTTAATCAAGACTTTTCTTAAAACAAACCTTTCTTATTTTCCAAAACAAAAACCAATTTAACATGCAATAAACGTTTCGAACGTTTCGCACAAAAGAAACGACTGTCTCGTATGCACGACAGATGATAAAGGCGTTACAAATACATTTATTGGCAGTAATTGGACGTACGAAATTGGCAGTTTTGAATGTTTCGTTTTTCCAGCTGTGTTTTAAGGCTTTTTTTCACTCGTAGATACCTGTATTTGAGCGAATAAAATAAAAAGAAATATTCAAAGCCGTTTTTGAATAAAAAATATATACATATTTATTATAATGATGAGATATCTTCGTTTCCAGTTTCTTGTTCCCAGGGATCAGCCCTGTCGCACGTCCTCCTTCCTTCTCCTTCGTATTCCTTCGCATTCTTTCACACACACATATACATATATATATATATATATATATATATATATATATATATATATATATATATATATATATATATATATATATATATATATATATATATATATATATATATATATATATATAATATATATATATATCTTTTATTTATTATTAGTAATCAAAACTCTTTGGCTGTACTGAATGTAACTGGCCGGTTTTAATACCATTAAATGTGACATTCTGAAGATGCAATAAATAAAAAAAAACTAGTTCCCGCCATTATTCAATTGTTTTGCTTAAAGCAAGCAAAATGAACGTATGTGACGAAGAAATTCGGTACATTTTGTATTACAAATGGTTAAGTAAAATTTTAATTACAAACAAGGTAAAAATGCGATGAACGCCGCGAATAAAATTTGTGCGGTTAGTGTGAAAGATGAGGTTCGCTCTGGACGCCTGGGTCTGGTCACAGGTGTATATATTTATGTGTGTATGTGTATATATATATATATATATATATATATATATATATATATATATATATATATATATATATATATATATATATATATATATATATATAAATATATATAAATATATATATATATATATATATATATATAAATATATTTTAATATAGAATTATATAAATAACCAAATTAAAACTCGGAACTCCAATATTAATTTACGCTCTGAACCGAAAGCGAGAGAGAAATTTTTAATTAAGATTGTCACCGCAGCGCTCCCCGTGGAAAATGTGCGGATGGATGTACATATACAATTGGATTGTACATTAATCCGATTGCGGATTGTCGAGTCGAGTGCAGTCGCCGGCGGTACGTCTGATGTTTAATTGTATCGCGATAATTGGTGGAGTCAGGCGTTGTTACATTGCATAAATTCAGTACGAAGGTGGACAGTCTCACATACTTAGCAAGAATCCGCAGACACGAACCAGGAAAATAATATTGTGTGTTTGCAAGAAGCGTGTAGGGAGTTACTTATCGAGAAACACTGAAGTCACGTAGGAAGTCACCATACGGGCTCGTACGTCCAGACGACGTTTCCGTAGTGGTAGAGACACGCTGCAGACGAATACATTGTCAAGAATGGCATATTATCTGTCTGTAGCATGAATGGACCGGGGAAATACCACACTCCCGTAGAAAACCGCCGTCTGAGTGATAGCTAAGCTAATGCGCTTCGTGCAATGAGCGGTTGAGTTCCGGAAGCCCAACACCCTCCCCCTCCCCCGTTCCATAATGACACTTTCCTTAAAGGCCAGCAACGCTTCTGCACTGCCTAGGGCACTGTGGAATTTTATAGGCGGCGTTGATTGCTTTACATCAGGTGACACGCCTGCTCGTTTGCCTTTCTATCCCACAAAAAAAAGATGGTGGGGTTTGAATTTTTCTTTTTACGAGTTGAATAGGTTTGAATTACTTTCATTCTTTATCGCCATTCACGTATATTACATTTTTTTATCTAGACTGTCACATAAACAGATTCTATCAGATTCATGGAATATATATGATTTAATATTATATACATATACGCTCATACAAATGTATGTACACTCATTTTATAAACATTGAAATCTACACCGCGAAGGAAACACACTCGCATCCAATTTATATTATATTTGTCTTTGAATATATATTATTTCGAGAGAAAAGTACGTAGGAAAGTATTTTAGTAAATAATATCGGACTATTCCCATCATTGATGACGGATGGTTTTTTTTTAAAAAAAATGGAGCAGGCAAACGAGCATGCCAGTCGCCTGGTGATAAATTTCCGGTCTGTTGTGAACACATGCTCTTGTATTGAATGGCCTCATTTCGTAATCACGTGGGTATGCAGGTGGTAATTTTAAAATTGTAGTAAATGACACTTGATGTTAATATAGTTTTCTCAAATATTAATTAATTAATTAAATTTAATTATAATAATTATTTTGAGTTTTATATGGGTGCAAAATTCTCTTATATAAAATATTTAGCAGGATATAAATTAACGAATAAATACCATCCGTGGCGAAGCGTGTAGATCGCTGGAAAATAAGTAGGAATTGAATTTAAAGTGAAATCTTCTATAGCCGCGTTACACGGCACGTACGGAATAAAATATATGGGTTCGCATCAGCAACATGCTAATGCTTAAGGTATATATTATTAAAATATTAAAATTATTTATATATTATTATTTATTTAATTATTTATTATTTATACTTTACCAAGACTTCAATTTTTATTTATTTATATAATATTACAATTAGTTTGAAATATCAAAATACAGTTTTAAGTTTTCACTTCTGTCTCATGATTTTTTTTAATCATTTGTTATTAATTGATCTACATAAAGATACAACGGTCCATGAGATGATGGTAATTCATCAAGTGGCTGCTTGCCTCTTTGTTTATCTCTACAAAAATAAAAACTTAATGGCGAATGCGAAAAAGGCGTGTGTTCGCTTTCTGAACAAAGCATCGCGGTTTCAAATGTCTATCAGGATAAGTCATTAGTCTGTAGATATCTACTTTAAGTCTGAATGATTGTAGTCTGCCTTGCACAAGCGTGGTGTTTAAATGTCTAAATTTGCTCCAATGCGAAGATATCCCCAGTTATGATAAATGGAGTCATGCGTGCGGAAATCCATTACTATATGGACAGTCAGAACTTTTACTTAGCTAAGAGAGACTCGCGAGATTCTCAAAGAACATTGCCAAAGGAACAAAGCTTATAAATAAAACGCAATGTAATTGAAATTTTCAGAATCACTTCGTTGTTTACTTATATTACTTTCAAAGAACAATGAAAACATTCAGATACGTAGTTACAATATTTAAAAAGATCAATTATCAATCTAAAATAGAAAATATTTAAGATACTAATTATGGCTATAAACGATAATATATCACCGACCTACACCAAAATATTTTGTTAACTAGTGTTCACCCTACGGTTATCTGGAAGGAATCGCTATTAGCGACAAGCAAACAAAAACAGAAAAACAATAATGTTTGTTTCACTGGAAGAAGTGGATTTACGGGGAGCTTCAACTAAATCTTACCGAAAAAATGCCGTCAGCAACTATCCACCAACACACACCACTACTTTTCCACATTGCACACGACGCGAGTTTCGCCTCAACACGAGGCATCATCAGGTATAATAGACTCCACTAGGCGTATCTTTGGTCCTGTGTTGGAAAATGGGCGATGGCGTATACTTTACAACCACGAGCTATATGAGCCGAACGTCATCAAAACCAATAAGATTGGACGCCTTCGTTGGGTTGATTTTGTTGAGATTGGATCCGTACGTGGTACGGATGGACGAGACTAGAGTATCCAAACGCCTATCCGACGGCAAACCAGATGGTCGTAGAAGCCGCGGAAGGACTAAACTCAGATGGCTAGGTGTCGAGGACGACTTAAAGGCATTGGGCTGGAGGGAAAAAGCTAAACGAAGATCCGACTGGAAAAATTTACTGATCCAGGCTAAGGCCCACCCGCGACTGTAATGTCTTGATGATGATGATGGAAGACAACCGTTAAGTCTACACGACTTATAACAATCTCAGTAAATGCTCCAATCAATATTAGAGAAGCATAAATGAATCCATACTTTCTTCACACACAACTCGCGAAGCATTAGATAACGAACTGTATTCAGAGCTCAACTACGTTAGCAGACTCGGCTCGATCCCCCCAAGCAGGCACTAGTAAACAGGGCTGCATTTGGTTTTATAATATTTATGGTACAGTGGACTTGCGTTAATCCGACAAATGCTTTGTAGGGCGATGTAGGATTGTCGAATTTGTCGGATTATAGTCCGGAATTTGTCGTGAATTTGTCGGATTATAGTTGAATAAGAGTATGTAATCCGAAAAATTACAAATCAAAGAATCTATTTCTTTATAGGAAAAGAAGATCTCAACTTTATTAATTTATTTATTTCTTTGGGTTTAATTTGATTATTGTTCATATTATATGGGTAAATAAAACGATTATAAGATGTAGAGGTTCACTTTTTTCTTATTATAAATTATTTAAAAATACAATTATAAATTATTTCAAAATACAATAATAAATTATTTAAAAAGTATTAGAACTACGCTGCAGCAGACGAATACTTTGTCAAGAATGGCGTATTATTATATTTGTCTGTAGCATGAATGGGCCGGCTCGCCGGGGGAAATAAGTACCACACTCCCGCAGAAAACCGGCGTCTGAGTGGTAGCTTAGCTACCGCGCTTCGTACGGTGAGCGGTTGAGTTCTGGAGACCCAACCCCCCCTATAATGACCTTACCTAAAAGGCCGGTTATGCACTGCCTATGGCATTGCGGATGTTTATGGGCGGTGTTGATTGCTTTCCATCAAATGACACGCCTTCCAATCCCATAAAAAATAAATAAATTATACAATTTTAAAATTGTATAATTATAATAGTATAAACTTATTAATAAAATAAATATTATATTTTGTGTTGTCTAAGTTCGGCCCCGTTAACAAGGCACTCAAAAGTTTACATTTCGCAAGTCGGTCAGGTAAAAGTTGCGATCCAATTTACAGAAGAGGAAACTCGGATTGAAAATCCTAATTTAACCCCTTCTTAACTCAATTATTACCCCGTTTTGTCCATAAAATATATAAAGATAAAGATTTGCAAATTCATATAGTTTAACAGTTTATCAATAATTTATATTATAATTAATAATTAAATTTATATACTTTATTAATAATTTACTGCTTTGGAACTATAAGCGACTTATGTATTTAGATCTCTGTGTATGTTATAAATAATGAAATTTGTACGCCATAAGTGGCAATGTGATGGAGATTTTAAACTTCTTTTTACATCTTATTACACCTCACATTATGCTAATAAAAATTAATTATTTAATTATTATTATTATAAATTGAAAAATTAATTAATTATTATTATTATTCTAAATTGGATGTTTATAAATTCAATGTTTTATAAACCATTTTTACAAAGTATAGCATTTTCATAGCCCATCTATGTCCCGCTCCTGAGCACGGACCTCTCCAGAACTCAACCGCTCACTGGACGAAGCGCGATAGCTAAGCTAGCACTCAGGCGCTGGTTTTCTGCGAGAGTGTGGTACTTCCCCGGGCGAGCCGGCCCATTCTTGCTACAGACAAATATTATGTCATTCTTGACAAAGTATTCGTCTGCATCGTGGCTCTACCACTATCGAAAAAAATACAGCAAATACGTTTTCTGTCGTCGATATACCAGTGTCAAGGCAATGGGGACCAGCCCCCAAGACCTCGTCCATACACCATGCTAGCATTACCACTTTGATGACACCTACAAGAGTTTTCTGCGAACAAAATTAATTATTGTTCAAAAAGACGATTACCGTATTTAATTGGTCGTTCGAATACCAAAGGCGAGATTGAAACAACTACCCTTTAATTATCCAGTTAGATGAGACGTCACTTGGCAATTTGTTTCGGTCGGACGTCGGGTAATGCAATTAAAATCGAGATGAATTAATAACTTGCTTGGGTAAACTTAGTCTGCATTCCCTTAAGGAAATTTGATGCTAATTTTTTTAAAGTCTATATTGTTGTATGGTGGTGTAAATTTCCTTATAGAATAGAATAGAATAGCAAAACTTTATTTATTAGAGATTTTTTTATACTAGCTAAACTGAAACACAATAATATTATAGTATAAAAATAAAACATACAAAAAAAAATAATTTTAATCTGACGGCGCTTCAGCGCCATCGACAAAACGTGCGTTGTCTGTGTCAAGAACATAGAGTGGGTAGTCTTTGTGCGCCCCTCTAGCGGAGCGTCGTATATATGAACCTGGGGCGGCCACATTCGGATACAGTTTGAATCGAGGTGCCACCAGCGCACCGTGTCTGCAACGAACCGCTGAGTTTTCGATTTAATAAGTGATTTGTGTATAAAGTGCTTTATATGTAAAGTGAAGTGAAATGTACTGTAGTAGTTATAATCCATTGTCAGTAAGTGTAACATTGAGTTTGATTCTCATCACCACGCCTACTATTATCAGAATGAATACTGGTGAAAAGCCCTCCTTGCGTTTACAAATCTATTATGTGTTATAAAATGGTTGTACGAGTGTAGTAATGGTTATAGAAAGACAACGTTCTAGTGGCTCATAACCGACAAGATCGACTTCGTCAAAGCTTCTAAATAGTATTCCATTCCCGACTGTACATTCAGTGCTACAGATACACAGATATTTTTATGGGGTAGGAAGGCAAACGAGCAGGCGTGCCATCAGATGAAATGAACGCCGCTCATAGACATCCGTAGTCCCGTAGGCAGTGCAGAAGCGAAGGTTTGGAAACACAGTCAGAAGTAGCTGGTTCTAGAGTGAAGTGGTGCGTGGAAAGAAGTTTCTAAAAAACGCACCGTATTAGATCGCTACTTATCCAGATGATGGGGATGAGACTTTTCCTCGTGAAGAGTTTCCTCGGTAGTGGAATTCAGCGAAGCACTTCCCATTGTAATAATAAATAAAATATGCTGAGAGAGGAGATATTCCTCCACAGTTCCAAAAAATCTAACCGTAGAGTGAGATCTTGATCATCAACAATACGAATGAGACTATTGTGAGAGTGTTCCATTACCGATTGTACACGCAATGCTACAGATAGAGTGCCATGGAGAAGCATCGATGAAGCCATCATCACTTTGTTAGCCGATCCATGACCACAATAACACCGCTAGCAGAGTACGACTGAAGAGGAGGATGTATTAAATATCGCCTTATTTACTTCGCGAAGGCTTTTATTCGATAATCGCGTGACAACGGCCGTTAAAAGCTTCGTGTCACCGGAAGCCGTGTCGTGGCAAGGAATAAATCAATTACAACCCTCCCACGCGAAGTATGTAAATTGTTCTCTCTCGAGAGATTTATAGGGGGTGATGCTCTACCCGGGATACAAGTCACCCTGTGCCTTAAACAATATTTTTTTTCAAAACAATATTACGTTTTACAATATCAGTTATTACCGTATCACGCCTTGTCTTCCGTTGCGATAGTATCATATCCCTTTTTTTATGTGGGGATTAATCCATTAGGGATACCCTGCTGCCCTAGGGGGGACGGCGAGTTATGTCGGACTCCGCGTGTGCACGTCTACCGACTAAAACTCCACGACGGCCGCCATCGGCACCAAGGAAGAGTCCCGGGATCTCTTAAAGAACTGCTTCTGCTGGGGTTCTTCCGGCGTCTGGCTCACTAAGCCCGTCTCGAGGGTTGCGTGAGTTCGCTACCCCCGACATCCTCGCGGTGCTAAACCGGTTATTCCTGTCATAGAGGACCACCGTCCTTGTCGAGGCAGTATCATATCCCTATCATTCTATCTAAATCCGTCTATCCTTTTCCCTTCCTCTCCGCCGATCCACGATGTGCCGTGCCAATGGATGCGTGGCGTTAGTCGAGCCGAATATAGTCGCAAGCGTGCCGACCGTCCCGGGAATGAGCTCCCCTGGTACTATAGTGCCTTACCTCAGCATGCGGAGCTCTGCTGGGACTGACCTACATCCTCCCTTGCGGCTCGTGGGAATCACTGTGACGAATCTTAATATACGTAATCAGTTAAAAAATTGACGGCCATCTCCGATACGCACGCCTGATAGGTGGCAATCAGAAGATCGCCACCTATCAGGTCCAACTGTGAAGGAAAGTAAGAAGAAAAGTTTTATCAAAATCGGTCCAGCCGTTTAGAAGCAGTTCAGTGATAAACACACGTACAGAAGAATTATTATAAAAGATATGACGAATAATTGGCTCAGTGGCGGGGACCCTGCCCACGGAATCAATGGTCCCGGATTCAATCCCCACATCGGAATAAATATACATATATATAGCCTACAGATATTCATTCCGAGTCCAGTAACTACACTAATCAGCATTGGACAAAGCTTAGTGGGTCTATGTCCGTTCTTCCAAAAATGGGAAGGTCTGTGCCCAAGGGTGGGCTAAAAAATATTTAGAAAATATATAGTTGACATTTTTTACAAACTAAATGCACTTTTCTTTATTTATAAGGCAACAATAGAGTTATGTTGCCGACAAAGCTAACCGGTCCAATCTAATTTAAATTTAAAATAGTAAAATTTTAAAAGTAAAAAAAAATATGATATACCTATGATCGATCGATCGATGAACTAAATCAGAGGTCGCCAAAGTGTCGCAATAAATACCCCCAGGGGTCTATTTAACATAAGTAGAGGTCGATCTGAGCCACGGGGTCGAATAGATGACAATTCATAATATGCAAATCACACATACCAAACTGCGTATGTAAAATTTGTGACTATTTTTCTAAATGACTTAATATGAGTTTCTTTATGGAAAATAAATTAATAAACTCATAATTATTCGGGTAAAATAAAAAACACCAGGCACACCGATCTCATTGATTAAGAAGAAATAAATCGATTGTTGCTTTACTTACAATAAATATTAATGTATTTAAATTTCAACATTTATATATATATATATTTTATAAAACTATTATGTAACAATGTAAAATTACTTTAAAAAATGTTTAAAACCATATAATAAATGTACAAACACTAATAGATAGTTTTATTTTAATTATCTGAAAATTACTTTTACGGGGGTCGATGAGGAATTAAAAAAATTATATAGGGAGTCATCAAAGAAATTTGACAAGCCCTGAACTATATAAAACTATTCAAGATGCTGAATCAATAGAATTTAAACTATCAAGTACTGACACACTTGAACAGCAACCGAATGGACTCCGGATGAAAAGGTACTCCTTCACCCCACAGAGAGCCCTTGTATAACCATCAACCGCATCCAACTTTCCATCGATAGACAAAGTGGAGGACTCTGGGCGAAGTTATGTATAATTCATGACACAGAATGAGCTAAGTAAAGAGTTTGATATTTACTAACAGATAGTGTAGTGGTAGAGCCACGCTGCAGACGGATACTTTGTCAAGAATGGCATACTATTTGTCTGTAGCATGAATGGGCCGGCTCGCCTGGGGCAGTACCACACTCCCGCGGAAAATCGGCGTCTGAGTGGTAACTCAGCTACCGCGCTTCGTCCAGTGAGCTTGAATTCTGGATATATCAGATATATGAGTATCAGACTCCTTATTAAGTGCTAATAACATAGTTTAACTACTAAAACCTCTTTAGAATTAAATTAATACCAATTATTATTACAGACTATTTATTTCCCTCAGACACAAGCTGCTTCTTTACAAAACATGCGTCCGGCCAATCATTTCCTACGCAAGTGTCGCCTTCGCGCACGTGCATAAAAGAAAAATAAATAAACTTCAAGTGATACAAAATCGCTTCATTCGTCGAGCCACCGGTGCTCAGTGGTTCCAGCGCAATATCGACCTCCACTGCGACCTTAACTTGCCGAGCGTCAAACAACACTTTAAAACACTCTCTAAGAAACATTTTGAGAGATCCGAATCCCATCCGAATCCACTGGTGGTACAATCGGTAAATTATTCACCCGATTTAAACGCGCGCCCGAAAAGACGACGCCCGCGTAACGTGTTACACGATCCGGACGACGAAACAGCGTCGTTCGGATCCACTCACGACACCAACACTCACACGCACCCCGGCCCTAGCCGAGCACGTAGAGTAGGGAACACTTCTACACCGGCCGCTTACACGAGATTCTCTCACGTACCCGGTCGGTTCTCACCCCCTAGACCTTAGGGTCTATGGGACTAATAGGGACTATAGTTACTAAAGTTCAACCTCCCCTACATGTTTAACGTAGAATCATGACGAGTTTAAAATCAGCACACACACATATGTGTACCTCCGACACGGCATCAGGCCGATGGAGTCTGCGATTTGCGCAGATTCCCAATTATATTTTACTAGCCCGCGGGCTTTCAGCCCGCGGGCCCTGAATACGATAAAGCTGTTAAAGCCAATAGGCTACCAGCATTAACATCTTCGAATCAAATCACTATTTATTTCCATAAGGAATAATATATTAAACAAGTATAAAATCAAAATTCATTTTAATAAATCATTATGGACCCCTCTACGGGTAAAGGCCTACTCCATTTTCCTCCACATCTGTCTGTCTTTTGCTTTGGTGATCCAGTTTTCACCAGCTTTTCTTTTTATTTCATCAATCCATATTTCCTTTGGTCTACCTCTTGAAGGATTAAGAGGTAGACCAAAGTAATACCGATAATGCAGAAAAATCAAAACCGCCTGTTTTTTTTGCAAAGGAGTGTATATGTATGGCCTACAGATATTTATTCCGAGTCTACCCCCCCCCCTCACCTAATGCGCATTAGACAAGCGTGGTGGGTTATTATCCACTTCTATAGAATTTCTATAGGGCGCCGAAACGTGGACGCTGACAGTCCGTCTGCTTTACAAGCTCAGAGTCGCTCAGAGAGCTATGGAGAGAGCAGCGGGATAACCCGGGAACGCGGGATTGCAATCCCTAACCCATATACCAAATAAGATAGATAATTATGGAGTCAGGCGTTATTTTGCGGAAATCCATCACTATTTGGACAGTCAAAAGTTTTACTTAGCTAAGATCCGCGACGAGTGCGCGATCAGACAGAAAAGACAAGACTTGTCGCGGATCTTAGCTAAGTAAAACTTTTGACTGTCCAAATAAGATAGATAAGACTAGCAGCTATAGCCCAGATGGTAAGCCTCGGCCTCACAATCCGAACGTCGTATGTTCCCATTATACTATTGATGTGAACCATTTACCAGCACAAGTGTTGGATTATCTTAGTTGGAATGGTTAACAAGAAATGTAGTCAGTTACATTAAAAACATTGCTAGTCTTCCTAAAAAACAACAATTAAAAGCCTCTAACGAGCGAATGGATGGAACTTCAGTTGCGAAAACACGACACCGCGAAAAACCAACTCGCAGCAACATTTTCACGTGAAGCGACGTTGGAAGTTGCAAATTTCCCACAACAAAGCGGCAACCCGCCGACAACAAATTGACTGTACTTCACCACCGGCTTAAACAACGTGGAAAAACCGACCTACGTTAACAGAAGTTAGATAATAAACTGGAGAAGTAGAACAGGTCGAGTATATACAGCACTCATTGTAACTACCTATGTAGGGTTGTCGCGGTTCTTACAATACATTTACTTTATTTATTTGTGTGAAAGGTTTACCGGATTGATGTGAAAACTACTACATTCGCGTTATACGACACTGGGTAGGGTAAAAATCTATGGGTTTACGTCAGCAACATGCAAATGATAAAGGTGTATCTATAGCTATGAGTATAGCTATAAACATACTTTATACATAGTTAATGCGCGCGCAGCTGCCTACGTACACGCATCACGCCAACACGTTGTATATACCCGATTGTATGAGCGTGCGTTGGACTCTTCATGGATGGATAAAGTTTTGTGAGTCGCATCAGCAACATGCTGTAGCAATAGCAGCATTTAATATTATAATTAGTTTGAAATTTCAAAATACAGTTTTTACTTTTCACTTGTGTCGGCAATCCTCATGACTGCCTCGGATTTTTTTTTCATAAGCTTTTTGAATCAATTATTTATAAAGACTTTAACGTATAACAATATACCTAGTTTTTTTGTAATAAAGGGATTTGAATTGATTAATGAAAAATAGCTTCGCTATATTACAACTTGGCAACCCTAAGATATTGCAACTAAAACATTTATCTAAATGTTAAAGAAACTGTGGTACAGACAACGTACATTTATCTCGCACCTCTATCGAGTTACGTAATTTATTAAGCTAATTAAACGTATAATTAATTAGTTTTTTGAAATACATGATTTTCTCGAAATCCGTGGTAATAATGTTTAATATTTAGCATTTTAAGATATATTTTATATATTCACCCCGCTTAGCAGGAGTTGACAGAGACCACAGAGCTCCATCCGCTACGATCCCGGCACACTCTCCCCGCCTCCTCCACACTCATCCATCCTTTCAATCATTCTTCTTCTCACATTCATCGCAGCGAAACGGCTCTCCATTAGTCGCTTCTCGCCCTCGTGGAATCAGGAGGTGACGGGTGGCGAACCACGTCGCCGTCATTTTTTCAACAAATATCACCCATAATACCCGGGGGAGCCCGATCCAGGGACGGTTTTAGTTACGTTTTCATGAGGGGGTGCTTGTTCCGACTCTGATGTACAGTAGTGAAAGTAAGTTTTGGCAGAAGAGTCATGAACGCAGTCTAAATGCGGAGGAAATGTGAGCATTAAGAAGTATGTGTGGTGTAAATTTGAATGATAGAATTAGAAATGAAGATATAAGAGAGCGATGTGGAGTGAAAGAAGGTGTCGTGACAAAAGATGAGAAAGGGATGCTTAGATGGTTTAGGCACATAGAGAGGAAGGATGAAGCACGACTGGCAAAAGAAAATTATGTTGCAGATGTCGCGAATAGCAGGGTTGGTAGGTGAAGAACATGGAAAACATACCTTAACCAAATTGCTGAGGTTTTTAAAAAGGGTCAGGTCAAGACCCTGAACCGGCGGGCAAGGAAAGTATGCCGGGATCGTAGCGGATGGAGATCTGTGGTCTCTGCCAACCCCTAAGGGAGACAGGCGTGACGATATGTATGTATGCGAGGGTGATTTTTAGTCTTTTATAATATAATATTTGACACTATTTTCTGTTTAGAGTGTCGAAGATGTGGATTTTTACTACATCTATATTTGAATGTCAGATTAAAAACTATATTTGTTTCATAACTCAAAGAATAGTTTTTGGAATACAATACGAAAAATAGCTAGAGTACTACTGCACTATACGATTACAGTAATATCCACCATTAAGTCTTCGGGAATGCAGTTCGCGTGTCAGCGGGATATAACTGTAGCCGATCGTTATGGTTTCCGTCGGAATGACTCCAAATCTATGCGGACGGCGTAATGCACCTTTATGGGGGTGCAGGTCGTTGCACGACATGCGATTTATTGATATGGCACCGTAAAAACCATAACTGAACTTAATGGTCGCCGCGTCTAGTTTCCCTAGTCGATTTTCAGTTCGATTTCATCTCACCTCTTTTGTATGGGATAGGAGGGCAAACGAGCAGGCTGTCACCTGAATGAAGGTATCAACGCCCCGCATAGATATCCACAGTGCCATAGGCATTGTAGATGTGACAACGATACGAAATTTGAACCTTCAAAAAAGTATGTGAATAATCAGAACTTTTACTTAGCTAAGATCCGCGACACATACATTCTCGACAAAGAAATTATCAATAAAATACGATTTTTTTTATAATTAAAAACGAAAGTACTTAATCGTATCTTTTTTTTATACATTTTTTATGGGATAGGAGGGCAAACGAGCAAGCGTGTCGCCTGATGGAAAGCAATCAACGCCGCCCATGGACAAGCGCGACACCGCAGGAGTCGCGGAAGCGTTGCCGGTCTTTTAGGTATGTATAGGCTTGTTTTTTGAAGGTTCCAATGTCGTAACGGTTCGGAAAGACCGCCGAGGGTGGCTGGTTCCACAAACTGGTGGTGCGTGGAAAGAAGTTACGAGAGAAACGATGAGTGGCGATCTACTACGGTGAGTAGATCTCCACCGCTCATCCAGATGGTGGGGATGAAAGTTTTCTTTACGGCGAGTTGTGCGGTTGTGGAATTCGGCGGCGGGAATTATTCCAAACAATGTCTCGGAGCACTCCCCATGATAGAAGCTGAAATGCTGAGAGATGAGACATCTCTCCGCAGCGCTAGAGAATAAAGCCGATCGGTGAGATCTTGGTCATCGACGATTCGGATCGCACGACTTATGATATGATCATGACATATTTATTATCTTAGCGAAAACCTGTTCTTCTTTCCTGTTTGCCTGGTAAATATAATTTTAAAGAAAGGATAGATACATAGCAATAATATAATATAAGCATTTATACATATATACATATATTTAAATACATAATAATAATAATATGTTTTTATACATATATATGAATACATAATATACTAAAATATCGTCTTGTTACCTGTTTGCCTAATTTCAAACCTGGTCGCGGGGCGTGTCAGTTCTTGTTGGATCCAGTTTTTACCAATAAGACTATTAAAATAAGCTAAAACTGATTAGATTTTGAACCTAGAAACACTAATTTAGTGGGACAATTAATTACAACCGCACCGAGGACTCGTTAGAAAGTGGCTTTGGAAAAATCCGACCGCAAAATGGTAAGCGTGCCACAGTTGGCGGTCTGATTACCTCGCTCGGGTCACGGTGGCAACACAGGTGACAAGTAAAATCTCATCTACATCGAGTATAACTAATGCGTCTTGTGTAAGCGGACGTCGCTCTAGATTGACCGAGCACACTGGACTTTAGTTGGGCTATCCATCCATCAGTGGCGTCAGACCCACCTCAACGTCACTCCAAACGCCTCAAGGAGTTTCCCACTTACGCACAGTTTAAAGGTTTCATGTATCGTACTGTGACGGTAAAATTGGACGTACAGAGCAATTTATATGTTGTAGATTTAAAAAAAAGATAAAAGTGTTCTAAACACCACCATTACTCTGTGAAATCATCCACCTCCAGCGATGTTTTTGTACCTATACGGTATTGAAACTTTAAAAAAAACAATCCTAAATATTTCTTAAAGGCCGATAACGCTTATGCAATGTCTGTGGCGCTGCGGATGTCTATGGGCGGCGTTGATTGCTTTCCCATGAGGAGATACGCCTGTTTTTTATGGGATATGGTGTCGGGGACTATGGTGCCTTACCTCAGCATGCAGGGCTCTGCTGGGGCTGACCTCCATCCTGCCTTGCGGCTCGTGGGATTCACCAAGACGAATTTAATAAACCTAATTTGTCGAAAAATGACGGCGATGTGGTTCGCCACCCGTCACGTCCTGATTCTCACGAGGGCGAAAAGCGACCAATGACGAACCGTTTCGCTGCGATGAATGGCTGCGCATGGAGCTCTGTGGTCTCTGCCAACCCCTACGGGGGATAGGCGTGAATATATAAAAAAAAATTATAGGATAGGAAGCCAAATGAGCGGGAGTGTCACCTGATGGAAAGCAATCAACGCCGCCCATAGACATTTGCAGCGCCATAGGCAGTGCGGAAACGTTGCCGACCTTTACGAAGAGTGACTATAATGTCACTCTTCGTAAAGGGAGTGGGAGAGGAAAGGGGAGGGTGTTAGGCCTCCGGATCTCAGGCCGCTCACCGTACGGGAGTGTGGTACTTCCCCGGACGTGCCGGCCCATTTATGCTACAGACAAATAATATGTCATTCTTGACAAAGTATTCGTCTGCAGCGTGGCTCTACAACTTCAGTTATTTGTTCTTATTAATTATTATATTCTTGAGGATGAGACTTAGTTGAAGCAATGTACAAAGAAAACCCTTGACTTGATTTTGTGCTTCGTAACTCTTAATGTCAGAGTAGTATGGTTTGCATTCCTATCCCATAAAAAAAGTTGTAATAATATCGTTCTAATTGTTTCTAAATATCAATCTCAGACTCGGAATATTTTAAAAAAATAATCCTAAATATTTATTAAAGACCGAAAACGCTTGTGCAATGCCTATGATTGCTTTCCATCAGGTGACACGCCGGCTCATTTGCCTTTCAATCCCGTAAAAATAATGTTTTATTTATTATTTGTATAAACAGAAATATTCGCGATATTATAGCTCTTGAAAAATCAAAAATATTCGGCCTCGTGATACTCAATGCTTCCATACGCTAGTAATTATTCATATTCACTAGCAATGAGCGGGCTTCCTCATCTTCGTTCTTTTATATAATATTTTACTGCTATTCATACGTTGGAGTGACGGGGAAAAAATATATTTGCTGATTTACATTCTGAAAGCTTCAGTAGTATTCGATAGAACATACATACAATACACTCAGACAAATAATGTACTTTACGGTACGGAAATGAATAACGTAAGGGGAGGGATTAAATGAAAGAAGAAGGCAGAAAGAGAGGAAGAGGGTAGAAATTGCACCACCAGATCCCAGTGCTAATGGAAACGTCGATTTTCTGTGAGGATATGATGAGGATATTTCTGTGAGGTATATTGGTTGATCGATGGTAGAATAAAATTAGCGGTAGAGCCACGCTGCAGACGAATACTTTGTCAAAACTGGCATATTATTTGTCTTTAGCACGAATGGGCCGGCTTCCTCGGGGAAGTACAACACTCCCGAAGAAAATCGGCGTCTGAGTGGTAGCTAAGCTACCGCGCTTCGTACGGTGAGCGGCCTGAGTTCCGGAGGCCCAACACCCTCCCTTTCCTTCTCCTTAGAGGTCGGCATCGTTTCCGCACTATTTATGGCGCTGTGGAAGGGTTGGAAGAGGAAGACCACAAAAAATATACCTTGACCAAATTGCTGAACTTTTTAAGAAAGGTCAGATCAAGAGTACCCTCAACCGGCGGGCTTGCATGAGGAGAATAATGAGTGTGGAGGAAGCAATGGAAGTATGCTGAGATCGTAGCAGATGGTGTTGATTGCTTTCCATCAGGTGACACGCCTGCTCGTTCGCCTTCCGATCCCAAAAAAAAAGATTTCTAACCTTAATACTTTCAAACAAGGCATATACGACTGTCCTACAAAGAAACCCCGAGCATAGCTCTCTCCATAGCCCTCTGAGCGACTTTGAGCTTGGCGAGGAGACGAACTGTCAGTGGACAGAATTCGAAATGAAGAAATTCGCCGGAGAACCAGAGTCACCGACATTGCTCTTCAAGTTAGCAGACTGAAGTGGCAATGGGCTGGACACGTTTGTCGGAGAACCGACAATCGTTGGAGTAGACGAGTGCTGGAGTGGAGACCGCGACTCGGCAAACGTAGTGTAGGACGCCCTCCTGCTAGATGGAGCGACGATCTGCGCAAAACTTACCTTATCCACTCTTGACAGCTCTTTAGGAAGTTGTTCACTTACCTGAAAAGATACAGATAACAAATTAAATTTTTTAACGAAAATTAAATAAGTATAAATTTATGTTCTCTTGTGTTTATGGTCTCCTGGTATGTTAGTGCTTAGGTATACAATAGTTTAATTAGTAAAATCGCACAAAAGAAACGACAGTTTTGTAGAACAACACGTCCGACAGACGACAAAGCTGTCACGAACGTCATCTATTGAAAGTAATTGAAAGTAAAAGGATGAAAAAGAATTTTTCATTTTTCAAGATATTCTTTTATGTTTTCCCTATATTTTTTGACTGCCGACAGAAGTGAAAACTTAATAATATATTTTGAAATTTCAAAATAATTGTAATATTAAATGCTGCTATTACTACAGCATGTTGCTGACGCGACTCTCAAAACCTTATCCATCCATGAAGCGTCCAACGCACGTACATATAACCGGGTATATACAATGTGTTGGCGTGATGCATGTACGTAGGCAGCTGTGCGAGCATTAACTGTGTATAAAGTATCTCTATAGCTATACTCATAGCTATAGATATACCTTAAGTATTAGCATGTTGCTGACGCGAACCCATAGATTTTTATCTTACTCAGAGTCATGTTACGCGACTATAGAAGTTTTCACTTCATAAATATGTAAATTGCAAATCCACTGAATCCTTATATATGCACATTATATGTACGCAGGCAATATTGTCTTCATAACATGATATTTTCTCCACGAATAACTACCCCAACCCTTTCCCCGTGTATTCATTTGTACATTGTATTTTTCTACGTCTATTTCCACGCTCAGAGACACATTGTGAGTTGTACATAACATATTACGAAATTGTATACATTTGACGTACATTTACCACGTTTCACCTAACAAATTTATTTCGCAACACAACTATAGAATTATATTTGCATTTAATTTTATAGGTGTATGTGGACAGTTAAAACTTTTACTTAGCTAAGATCCGCGACAAGCGAACAACAATAGAAAATTAATAATGTGTGTTATCCTGCTGGATGAAGTGGATTTACAGGGAACTTAAAGTAAATCTTACCGAAAAACGGCCGTCAGCCCCAACACGAGGCATCATCAGGTATAATAGACTCTTCGGAAGACAACCGTTAAATTCACTCACTTATCATTTAAAGGTGGATTCAAATATCGCATTATACCGTCAAACTTTTCACTGTCGCCTATGATTGAATGCTATCTAATAATATCTAATACTATACTATACTATTAATATAAAGCTGCATTACCACTGACTGACTGACTGACTGACTCACTGCCATGTTATTTGGGAAACTGTAAGAGATGGAAGGTAAGTTGGTTCTAGGAAAATGTTCGGATAGAGCTCGAGGCAGAAGAATTATATCCGAACTCTGAAAACCTGAACCTGGTAAGAAGTTTCTGGACGGCCCGTCCGAACCGTAATCCTTATCGGGGGGAAGAAAATCCAAAATGGCGAAAAACAAGATGGCCGCCATACAAAGATAAAATCGTCGTTTATGGGCCGATTTTGAAATTTGGCTGAAACCTGAATCGCCCTTTCTGATATTAAAAGCTTCCCAAAAACAAGAACTTAAAATAAAGATGCCTACGCGGAAAAACACACAGAAACTCAATCTCTTCAGTTAGATGGATTTCTACATGTCTACCCTACTGAGTCTGACGTTAACAGATAGGAGACTGATGAGTAGAAGGCTTGCAATGCTTTTGAGTCACTGAGGAACTTTATGAGCAGCGTTGATTGCTTTCCATTAAGTGACACGCCTACTC
Organism: Baronia brevicornis; assembly: GCA_031353405.1. Taxonomy (NCBI): domain Eukaryota; kingdom Metazoa; phylum Arthropoda; class Insecta; order Lepidoptera; family Papilionidae; genus Baronia; species Baronia brevicornis. Next base: position 625,995 of record JASFAT010002648.1, on the reverse strand, counting down.
GTTTGCCTTCCTACCCCATAAAAAATGATTTAATTTATGTTTACTATAACTTTCCCGTTTATAAATAAAAATAAAAACATGCGTGCACTTCATACGAGGAAGAAAGAAGTAATATATTAATTACTCTATCTTATTCTATCGTAGGCTTAATCCTATAGACGTATATGTTTGTCTCTTTTAAATTTGCTTTTTCGTTTCATCGAGTTTAAAATCACAAAGATTTTAAATAAGTTTTCATTTCAAAAATAAATAGTTGGCTTCTTTGGGCTTTAATAATGATTGTTGATCCCCATTCTGTTTGTCATTTGAAATGACTATCAGACGTGATACACAACGCTGAAAGTCATCTCCCAATAAATGACGACATCCATACAAATAGAATCTTGAGCTATTGTTTTCAATTTACAAACAATAAAGTATATAGTTACCACTAAAGCTACGAACTTTTTTAAACTTTGATTTTTTATACTTTTCATTTAAGTTTTCAGCGTAATGTAGATTAAGCTAGTATGATATCAAAGAGTTTTCAATTATATATTCCTCTTTGATTTGATATTGATCCAAAGGACTTCTTCGATTTTCGTTGAGCAAGAATTAAACATATGTAAATATGGTTTTCTTAGAGATAACTCTTAATAGCCGAATTTAAATGAGTGAGACAGAATCAGCTGTGCACTTGTTTTATGGGATAAGAAAGGAAACGAGCAGACGGGTCACCTGATGGAAAGCAATCAACGTCGCCCATAGAGACATTCGCAGTGCCATAGACATTGCAGCGGTTTAATAAAAGAATAGGCTTGTTTTTTAAAGGTTTCAATGTCGTGTTGCATCTTTATTATATTTTGTGTTTTCTTCTGTGATGATATGTTTTTATTAATGATGATATATTGTTAAATAAATTATTTCATGTTCCAATTTATTTCTCAAATTACTCACTAATGACAATTCTCTTATAGAGAATTCTCACTATAACTAAATGAGAATTCATTCAACAAAATGTGTTTTATGTTCATCCCCACATTTAAAATATATAATCAAGCAAACAGTCCAAGATTGTCACTCTTTACACATTTTAATGCACGGAATACAGTACAGAACGTAGCGAGTTAAAACAAATAAATATTAAGTTCAGAAATTTAAGTCTGCAGTTTTAGTGGTCTGAAAACGTATAATAATAAACCTAGTGAATTGGTACCGTGAAGATCGGCAAGGCTTTCATATTGGATGTATCATTTGACGATAGACAACCGTCGAAGCTTATTATGTGAAGGTCGTCACAATGATCACCTCAGTTTCCGCTCTGGTCTACGTAATGCTTCTGCTGGAACCGGCTGTTGGGGACAGTGAAAAAAATGGTGAGTAGTTTTTAATTGGATTTTTGTATGCCCATTTATTAATTGTTTTTTGGAAGAAACTGATTAATTTCAATTCGCTCAGTGGCGGCGCCTTACGTCTGCGGAGTCAATGGTCGCGGGTTCGATCCCCGCATCGGAATAAAGATGTGTATGGATTACTAATATTTATTCCGAGTCTGGTAACCCCGCCAATCCACATTGGACAAGCGTGGTGGGTCAACGTTCGTTCCAGAAATGGAGAGGCCCGTGCTCAGCAGTGGGACATATATGGACTGTTAAAAAAAATTCAATTCCATCCATCTATAACTCAAATGCATATAACATGTTCGTGTAGAAATTTCTGTTTTCTTCTCTCTTAGGCCAGCTCCTTGAATCTCCTATATGTCTCCATTATTTTACTCTTTTATTTTATTTGCTCTGTAAACATTCTTCTTAGTCATTCTCTATGCATTCTCCCTTAATTTCCAATTTTCTTTTCCCAAAATTAATTTGTCACAGCGTCTTAAATACCCAATCACAATTTATATTCTATGTGGACTGTAAAAATTTTTACTCGGCTAAGATCCGCGACAAGCAAACAAAAACAGAAAAATAATAATGCGTGTTTTCTACTGGAGGAAGTGGATTTACGGGGAACGTAAATTAAATCTTACCGAAAAAGCAGCCGTCAGCAACTCTCCACCTCCCAACCACTATCAACAACACCAAACACACACTACCACTTTTCCACATTGCATACCACACATGTTTCGCCTCAACACGAGGCGTCATCAGGTGTAGTAGACTCTACGGAAGACAACCGTTAAGTCACTTAACCCTTCTTTGCATGAATTTTTCTATATTGATGAAATAAATCGAGGTAATATAATTCATGTTCAAAATTAAAGGAAAAATGGTTAAAAAAATCTTAGTATATATTTATAGTATAAATTTAGCAAAAAACAATATGATGGAAATTTCTATCATCATGCAAAGTAAATAAAAATAAAAGAGGATATCATTGGATATTTTACATTCTTTATGATAATTAACAAAACAATTATTATTTTTATTAATAATAAACAACCAGTAAAAATTTAAAAAGTAAAAATTAAAATATTTTTTCCCATACATTAGGAGATAAGTAACTGCATAGTGATGTAAAATTCTATCTAGTGGTATTTTTTAAATTGAAAGCAAACCTTTTCAGAAATTGCTCTAAAAATAACAGAAACACATGTTAAAAACCTTTCTTCCACTCATTTTCACTTTTTTAAGCAATAGAAACTCAAATATAATAAAACAAAATCATACGTTTATTGCAACTACAATACAAACAGCGGAATGACAACTTCAAGCTTGTTTTACTGATAGTGACACTTGCTTATTTTTGACAGCTATGTTTTTTTTTATGCAATGGACATTAAAAAGGTATCCAGATACGATCAACTTAAAGTGAACTTGTTCTTTTATATAATTTGTGGGCATTCAATGTTATGATGGAAATTTCCACCATTATGCAAAGAAGGGTTAACGGTTGTTTTTAATAAATTATTATTTTTCTGTTTTTTTTTTGTTTGTTGCGGATCTTCGGTAAGTAAAAAGTTGTAACTGTCCAAATAGTAATGGATTTCGGCAAAGTAACGCCTGGCTCCATTAATCATTTTATATTCTATCAAATGTTACATATCTCGTTCAGAATAATTTCGCGTATTTCAAGGATTTTCAGCTACTTGTGATTTTAATTATTGACGTCGATGGCCAAGACGAAATCAGATTCGAAATCAACACCAGATCAAATTTATTTATTTTGTCGGAGTAAATTTCTCTATTTTAACTTAAACCACAGTTTCGTATCGAAACAAAATCATCCTTCCTATAGACGAAGCCACAGCAAAGGTTACTTCCATAATTTATATCATATTACAATTAGTTTGTGTATGGACAGTCAAAAGTTTTACTTAGCTAAGATCCGCGACAAGCAAAACAATAACAGAAAATTAATAATGTGTGTTTTTCCGTTGGGTTTAGTGGATTTATTTGGAACTTAAACCAACCAAACCACTTAAACCACAGTAGACTCTACGGAAGACAACCGAAAAGTCTTGTCTTCCGTAGAGTCTACTATACCTGAAGATGCCTCGTGTTGGGGCGAAACACGTGTCGTTTACAAGATGGAAAAGTGATGGTGTGTGTTTGGCGTTGTGTATAGTGGTTGGTGGGTGGAGTTGATGGCCGATTTTCGGTAAGTTTTTGGTTTAAGTTCCAAATAACTCCACTAAACCCAACGGAAAAACACACATTATTAATTTTCTGTTATTGTTTTGCTTGTCGCGGATCTTAGCTAAGTAAAACTTTTGACTGTCCACATCATCATAATCAATTACTGTATAACTTTGTTTTGGTGTACAATAAAGAATATATCTATGAATCTATTTTGCATCTTACATATTCGTTCAGAATACAAATATTTGTCCTGATGTTGGACTGAAATCCACAATCCCGGTATCCCATATAGTGATGGATTTCCGCAAAGTAACGCCTGACTCCATTAATAGTTAGTTTGTGTTAAAATGTCAAAATACTGTTTTAAGTTTTCACTTCTGTCGGCATGACTAACTCCGATTTTTTTTGTGGCGAGTTGCGCGTTGGTGGAAATGAGCGGCGAGAATTATTTCGAACAATTAATAATGCAATAAAAATGCAATAAAACGTCCAAGTGTTACTCGTTAAGACTATCCTTCTATCAGATGTGAGCAATTGGAATTAATTGGGTGTATGCATTATGTCCACATATTCATGGTCGAGCTTTGACAGTTAGCAATGATTTTGGGGATATTAATGGATTCAGGCGTTACTTTGCGGAAATCCATCACTATGTGGACAGTCAAAAGTTTTACTCAGCTAAGATCCGCGACAAGCAAAACAATAACAGAAAATTAATAATGTGTGTTTTTCTACTGGATGAAGTGGATTTATTTGGAACTTAAACCAAAAACTTACCGAAAATCGGCAATCAATTTTTTCTGTTGTCTTCTGACTTTTCGGTTGTCTTCCGTAGAGTCTACTATACCTGCTACCTTTATGAGATTCTAATCATGTGGAACACTAATATCCACTAACATTGCCTCACGTGTAGTTCCATCCACTTTCACTATGTAAAGAGTATTAGCAATATGCCTATCCGTGATAATGGATCGATCCTGGTGTAATATAGCATAATTTTTTATATACATTATTATTTTGTATTTCCGATTAAGACTTCTCTATTATTATTAAAACTCAATATGGACGCATTTCAGATCGCTTCATAATCTCCTGCCACACAACTGACTACGAATGCTTCAAGCGTCAGTACAGATCTCTTAGGGATACTGTTTTTCTGGGCAGCCTGCACTTCGCCATTGACTACTACAAGCCGTATCTGTTCAAATATGGAGAGAGCGGCACCTGTATCAAGCTCTCCGGACTTGAGGAGAGCGAACTGGTTGGAATAAGGTATATTTTTTGCATTACCAAGCGTTTCGTCGGCCAACGTATCAGAATTACTAAGTCCATATAAGTAAAACTTTACATTAATCGTTTCTTGTGACATTAATTATTGTTTCAATTATTATTTGACATTTATCAAGACTTAAAACGGTCTGCCGTGCCAATGGATGCGTGGCTAGGGGCGAGCCTAGTCGCAAGCGTGCCGATCGTCCCGGGATCGGGCTCCCTCGGGTACTATGGTGCCTTACCTCAGCATGCAGGGCTCAGCTGGGGCTGACACAATTGCTGCCTTGCGGCTCGTGGGATTCACCAAGACGAATTTAATATACCTAATTTGTCGAAAATGACGGCGACGTGGTTCGCCACCCGTACGTCCTGATGCTCACGAGAGCGAAAAGCGACCAATGACGAGCCGTTTCGCTGCGATGAATGGCAGCGAATGGAGCTCTGTGGTCTCTGCCAACCCCTGCGGGGGATAGGCGTGAATATATATATATAAAATAAATCAAGACCTAACTAATACTTATTGTTCTAAACTGATTATTCTAAACCTAAATATTGGCCGAGATGAAATTTATCGGATTGACGTGGCCTGAAGTGAAGCGCGTCGCTCAAGACTGATCCCAATGGAGAAGCACTCTGGACGCCCCACCTCGGTGACATAGGACCATATGATGATATGATGAAATATTTGTGTGCCGTGTAATGGCATTTTTACGTATATATCGTCACGCCAGGGGCAGGCAGAGACCACAGATCTCCATCCGCCACGATCCCGGCACACCTTCCTTGCTTTCTCCACATTCATCCATCCTTTCATCCATCCATCCTCTCAAATTCATCGTAGCGAAGCGGCTCTCCGTTAGTCGCGCCCTCGCGGTAATCAGGATGTGACGGGTGGCGAACCACGCCACCGGTGGCATTTTTTCGACAAATAATCTGATTAATTGAGCTGGTGGCGCTTCATGGCGGAAGTCTATATGCAGAGGGGACTGCCGAGGACTATTAATTGGTTGAAAGAATCAGGTTGAAAGTTCTTGCTCATCCACTAGCATTTGCTTCTTCAAGTCTCTTGTAAAACATTCTTGTTAAAACTCTTGCCCTTATAATGATAACGCTGGTCGTCATCGGCGTGATCACCAAAGATTATTACCGGATGATCAACCCAGACTGAGTAAATATATCAAAAGCTGCCTGTCCATGTGTATACGCATCTACAACAATATACCTAGTGAATGAAAACAATTGAACGCAAGATTATTTAAAAAATAAGACTATATGAATGGCTAATAGAATGGCAATATTTATAATACTAAGGACTTAATAGTTGAATCAATTATAATTTAAATGACAATACAACAGTTTATTAATAATTTAATGCTTTGTAACCATAAGCGACTTATGTATTTAAATCTCTGTGTCTATTACGTGTATATATAGTTTATGTAGAGTTGACATTATAAACAAATAAATAAATAATTAATGAAATTTGTACGCCATAAGTGGCAATGTGATGAAGCTTTTATACGTCTTTTTTCATCTTGTTACACCTCACATTATGCAAATAAAGAATTATTATTATAATTGCCTAGTTTGTCATGGCATTTTTGCATGGCTTTTTTTGCATGGCATTTTTGCATGGCATTTTTTGCGTGGCATTTTTTGTGTATTTTTTATTTCTATCTTGACCAAAAAATTAAGATTACGTCACATCGTTTTCAGTATGGACAGCGATAGTAAGGAGTTCCTCTTGACCCTGGAACTTCCTTTGCACATACAGCAAGTGAGCAACAAGACGGAGACGTGCATGAAACCAGACGTCGGTGAGTTCTATTACTTTCTTATCGTTCCTAAATAATAATACGTATCATCCTATCGCACTAATATTCTAAATGCGAAAGTTTGTGAGTATGGATGTAGTTTTGTTATTCTTTCACGAAAAAACTACTGGACGGATTTGGATGAAACTTTACAGTAATATAGGTTATACATCGGAATAACATATAGGCTACAATTTGTAATGATTTTATGTAATTTTGGTCGTAATATAATTTTGCTATTAAGTAAAAAAATATATATTTATTTAAAATGATCTGTCACGAAACTTAATGTGGCAGACCAAATTCCACGCGAGCTAAGCCGCGGGCAAAAGCTAGTACATACATATAATCACACCTGTTTCGTATAGGAGTAGGCAGAGACCACAGATCTCCATCCGCTACGATCTCGGCTCACTTTCCTTGCTTCATCCACACTCGTCACTCTCTTCATGCAAGCTCGCCGATTAAGGGTACTCTTGACCTGTCCTTTCCTAAAAACTTCGGCAATTTGGTCAAGATATGTTTTCCTTGGTCCTCCTCTACCGATCCTTCCATGCATATCCATGCAACGTAAATTTCTTTTTCCAGTCGTCTTTGCTCCATCCTCTCTGTGTCCAAACCATTTTTGAAGTTTTATTTCAACACAGCTATCTCAACGTTTGTCACGACTCGACCTTCATTTACTCCATAAATGAAGCTAAAAATTTCAATTAGCGATATTCAAACAACGAATTTCCACTTCTCTTGTTTTTAGAAGCCTCTCCGATTAGCGAAGGTAAGCGGCCGAATCAGCACAACTATCCTCTCGTTTTCTCGCTTCTACTTCTCTGACTAACCTGTCCATTGCCCGCGACTTTGGTCTCCAAACATCCACAAAGAGAAGTCATTAAAAAAAATCTCTCCGTGGACTATAGTGATTGGTCTCCAGAAACTACTAAACCCCATAATTTATAGTATTTCATGTATTGAAAATGGTTAGAAAAATCACTTTATTTGCCCCCCCCCCCCCCCTCAAATATAAGAATATTTTAAAAAGCACGCTTTGAACTCGCCTACCCAACCACTTGTATTGAAAATGACTAGAAATAGCCCATTTCGTTCGCCTCTATTTGGTATATAAAATAGAAATAGTCCATCAACTTGTATCCACGACGATCGATTGGGTCAGTGGCGGGGCCCTCCGCCCGCGAAGTCAATAGTCGCGGGATCGATCCCCGCATCGGAATAAATAAAAAAATGACGGCGACGTGGTTCGCCACCCGTTTCGTCCTGATTCCCATGAAGTTGAGAAGCGACGAACAGAAAGTCGATTCGCTACGATGAATGTGAAAGGAAGAATGGATGAAAAGATGGATAAATGTTAAGAAAGCAAGGAAGGGATCGTAGCGGATGGAGATATGTGGTGTCTGCCTAACCCTACAAGGAAACAGGCGTGACTATGTGAATGAATGAATGAATGAACAAATATTTATTCCGAGTCTGCTAACCCTGTCAATCCGCATTGGACAAGCGTGGTGGGTTGACGTCCGTTCCTCCAGAAATGGAGAGGCTCGTGTTCAGCAGTGGGACATATATGAGCTGTTAAAAAAAATCAACTTTATAGAACTAGCCAGAAACAGCGCATCATTTCCGCTTTAACATAAATAAATCTATATTAATATGTATATTCTAATATAAGTATCGCATGCACGCATGTTTATGGCTTCAAACCTCGTTCGCTTAAATATATAACAACACGCTAACCTTTTTATTGCATAAACAACAGCCGTCGCGGTAATTATGTGTTGTCACGAAATCATTTTTACACAAATACAGTTTTTGTAACGACTTCTATACCCTGTACAAGTTAGCTTGATCTTTTTGACAGATGTAAATTTTTCTGATCGACATAACTTTGCAATGACGAACATATTATTTTCTTAATTTAATGATTTGAAAAATTGTAAAAATATATAAAAAATATACATATAACACAAAAGTCCCTAAAGATTCAAGCGTTATCCGAAATATTTATGACTTTTTATTGCTTCAAAGTAAAATTTAAATAGGAACACTGAAAATAATAGACGCTTGTACAATGTTACATCGGTCTATACTGTATACTGCCTGTTATTCGTGTCCCATCCGTCCGACCGATGATGGACCATTTCCTAGCATAAGCGTTACATATATTGGAATGATTAACAAGAATTCTCGTAATATCAAAAACATTGCTAGTCAAATTTTTCAAAAAAATCGTAGGCAGTCACTGCCTACGGCTGCCAACACAAGTGAAAATTTGTGTATATTTCAAACCTATTCTAATATTAAATGCTGCTATTTCTACAGCGTGTTGCTGACGCGGCTCACAAAACTTCATCCATCCATGAAGCGTCCAACGCACACATATACAATCGGGTATATACAATATACAATGTACGTAGGCAGCTGCGCGCGCATTAACTGTGTTTAAAGTATGTCTATAGCTATAAACATACTTTAAGCATTAACATGTTGCTGACGCGAAGCCATAGATTTTTTCCGTACCCAGAGTCGTGTAACGCGGTTATAGAAGTTTTCACTTAACAAAAATTGTTTTAATTAAATTTCCGGTTACGAATGGATTATTGTTGTGAATTTTTCCAAGTTTTCTACATTATTAGTTTAGCTTGAATCTAACATTTGCGTATTTCATTTCAGAATTCAGGAGTATACCTCCGCATGTCGGTAAGTATTATTTTGAACTCTTTTCAACTCAAAAAACGAAATTTATCTTAATCCGTAATATATATTTTTTTTGTAATGATCACTCTACATATGTACATTACATATGATCACGCCTGTTTTTCGTTGAGGTAGGCAGAGACCACAGTTCTCCACCTGCTACGTTCGCCGCATACTTTCTTTGCTTCATCCACACTCATCACTCTATACAAGCTCGTCGTTTAAGGGTACTTTTGACCTGGCGTTTCTTGAAACCCCAGCGATTTACTCTACTATTGTAGATTAACCCTTTCGGCCCGAGCGGTGACTATAGTCACCCAACGCCTGACGCTCACTCTGTACGAGCGGTGACTATGGTCATCCAACATTAGACGCTCGTTATGTACGTACGGTGACTTAGGTCACTCGCGACTCTTCATGACCAGAATATATATGTTATCTCCATGGTAATCCATCGCAAGTATTTTGCAATTGTTTTACGCTGCCTAATAATAAACTGACGAAATGAGCAAATATTTTCTATTGCATTATGTTATAATTTTTAAGCATTTTTTTTTTACGAGCGGCTGCACTCGCTCTGCGTAAGATAGCGTGGTATTGTGCGTCTGTCGGGCGCTTGCAGTTGTTCCGCAAGTACGGACGCTTGCCGCGACTGCTCGGTCAGCGGGGACGGCGCGACGTAGAATGCGTCCGTACCGAAAGGGTTAAGAAAGGCCACGTCAAGAGTACACTTAACTGGCGGGCTTGCATGAGAAGCTCCATATTCTGAGCAAGAACCATATTATGACATTTGTTTGATTAAAGTTTTTTTTTATTTTTTTTTGTATATTATAATATTACTAAGGTTTTAAGCAAAAATTATTAAAATAAAGCTATATATCTATATATATATATATATATATATATATATATATATATATATATATATATATATATATATAATAATTTTGTAAAACCTTAGTAATATTATAATATACAAAAAAAATAAAAAAAAAACTTTAATATATATAGCGCCATCAGCCCGCGGCAGTCCACTGCTGGACATAGGCCTCACCCAAGGCGCGCTACCTAGCCCGATCTTCGGCCACACGCATCCAGTCTCTGCCAGCTGCCTTGCGCAGATCGTCGCTCCATCTAGCAGAAGGGCGTCCCACACTATGTTTGCCGAGTCGCGGTCTCCACTCCAGCACTCGTCTACTCCAACGATTGTCGATTCTTCTATTTCTATAATAAGATTAAATTAGAATCAAATACCACAGAAAGACTTCCATATTTATCTATAGCAGTCAACAATCGTAATTCAATTCAATATTTTTTTTTTTACAACCAATATCTGGCTAGTTACTTGCCAGTACCATTCATCGGAATTAACTTGAAAAAAAAAAAAGATTTTTGCATTGAAATTTGAATAACAAATCGCTTATGCGGGAAAACTTGGGCCGCCTTGCGAAAAAGGTCGGAACACGACCTTTTAAGTTACGAAAATAGTGGACATTGAAATATTCAAAAAAAAAACAACGTACCGGGGAATATAGGTTGAAAGGGTTCAACCCGAACTCGTTCCGAATCACGACAATAAATCTCACAACCAACGTATGCAATAAATCTGAAGTAAACCTCACCCTGTTTGCTCAGGCAGTGGATACGTACATCACATTGATTGGCCCACATCGACTTAGTGATGTATAGTACCATTTGCTATACTTAATTTTCTTCTTAGTAAATCACGTTTTAAGAGATAGAAAGGCAAACGAGCAGGCGTGTCACCCGATGGAAAGCAATCAACGCCGCCTATAGACATCCGCAGCGTCATAGGCTGTGCCGAAGCATTGTCGACCTTTATGGAAAGTGTCATTATGTGAGTGAGAATTGGAGGAGGGAGGAGAGTGTTGGCCCTCCGAAACTCAGCCGCTCACCATACGAAGCGCGGTAGCTAAGCTATCACGCAGACGCCGGTTTTCTACGGGAGTGTGGTACTTCCCCGGGCGAGCCGGCCCATTCATGCTACAGACAAATATTAGGCCTTTCTTAACGAAGTATTCGTCTGCAGCGTTGCTTTACCACTATTAAGAACGGTTAGCCAATCACCTCACCCACAACAGGATTTGGGTCACAATTATTTATGTATTGTTTGCATTTCAGGGCCGTATAGGAGCTTCGATGGAAATGGTACGTGCAAATGCTATGAACCTTATTTTATTTCAATGTTTATATTATGATGACGAGCCTGCAAGAGTCCACTGCTGGGCTCACTGGCAGCTGATCGTCGCACCATCTAGCCGGGGGGCGTCCCACACTACGTTTGCCGCGACGCGGTCTCCACTCCAGCATTCGTCTACTCAAGCTGATGTCAGTTCTTCGATAAGCGCGACCAGCCAATTACTATTTCAGTGAAAGTCATGACATACAATGACGTTTGGGGGACATCGACCATTTTTTATGGCATTGTAGACTGACGTTTTTTTAATGGGATAGTAAGCGGGTAGCACCTCATGGAAAGCATTCAACGTCGCCTGTTATTACGCGCTCATTTATATATATATATATATATATATATATATATATAGGGGAGACCGGGTATAAAAGTAACGGCGGGTCGAAAGTAACAAATGCTCTCTACATTTATCCAATGGGCGAACACCGCTTCGCCGCCGTCAGGCGATAGCCGGGAGCGCCCCCCTTACTTGCATTTAATCGCCGCGTGCGCCACACGCTGTTAAGTTGTGTGAGAGAATGCTACGTGTTTTTACAAACCAAAAGTAAGTTTTTTGATGTTTACTTATTTATGTTTACGTAGTCGTAAAAGGATGGTAGTAATCTGAATGTTCGCGTATCCATTTTTGATTAGATCGATTGTACATTGTTTAAATTCGTTTTTGTCTAGCACGTTTCGTTTTAAGGTTATGTTTCACGTTTCAAAAAAAATGAGGAAGGGTACAAAAGTAACATAGTCCTATGGGTACACAAGTAACATGTTACTTTCGTCCCCGTAATGATTTAATTACCTACATAATTTTTATCTGTGTCTTTACTTCAACAGAATGCCGCGACAACGCATAAGAACTACTGCACGAGGAACTACCGACACAGAAGTGTATAGAAAAGCGGCTGAAGAGCATTTCAAAGATGGTGCAAAAATTAGAGCCTTGTCTAAAAAGTATAATGTTTGCCATGTAACACTATACAGATTTATAAGCAAATTAAAAGCAGGAAATACAAACGCAGTTGTGGGCTACCGTTGCATCAATCGAGTTTTTACAATTCAGGAGGAAAGTAATTTACGCGACTATTTAATCGAATGCTCGAGAGTTTATTTTGGATTATCTCCATCTGAAGTACGTAAACTGGCATACGAGTTAGCGATTAAAAATGGAAAAACGTTTCCTGAAAGGTGGCACGATAGTCAAATGGCTGGTAAGGAATGGTTAACGGGTTTTTTAAAACGACACCCGAGCCTCTCTTTGAGATCTCCTCAAGCAACAAGTCTGGCGCGGGCTTCGAGTTTTAACAAACATAATGTGAGCAAATTTTTTGATAACCTGGCTGAGGTAATGGATAGGTACAAATTTGAGCCAAAAGATATCTGGAATATGGATGAGACAGGGGTGACCACTGTCCAAAAACCTAACAAGGTTGTAGCTCAAAAAGGAACTAAACAAGTAGGTGCAGTAACCTCAGCAGAACGTGGAAGATTAGTAACTATTGCTGTTGCGATTAATGCTCAAGGAGGACACATACCTCCTTTTTTCGTATTCCCATTGAAACGATTCCAAGACCACATGATACTTGAGGGTCCTGTTGGTTGTGCCGGAGCTGGCAATGCTAGTGGATGGATGCAGGAAGCAGAATTTTTACAATTTCTACAACATTTTAAAAGACAAGTCAAGCCAACAGTTGATCAAAAATGCTTGTTACTGCTCGACAATCATACATCGCATATATCTATCCAAGCTCTAGATTTTTGTAAAGAAAATGGAATAGTATTGCTGTCGTTTCCACCCCATTGCACGCACAAACTGCAACCTCTGGATAGAGCAGTATTTGGACCATTCAAGAAAATGATAAACACAGCTACAGACAACTGGATGCGAAATCATCCTGGTCGAACGATGACTATCCATTACATTCCTGGCATAGTCAAAGAAGCATTTCCTCTTTCTGTAACTGATAGAAATGCAATTGCCGGATTTACACATACTGGCGTAAGTCCATTTAATAGGAATATCTTTACTGCTGCTGACTACGCGCCATCATTTGTGACTGACCGGTCATTACAACTGAACAAATCAAATCAATTCAGTCAAATTCCACCAAATGATCTGTTGACCAGTTCTGATGCAACGACATCCATTCAAATTAATTCAGAGCCTCCAGTTGGTGATCTTCCAACATCAATTGACCAAACTGATCAGCGTACATACAGCAATGATGATCAACCACCGGCTGTTAAAAATTTATCGGATTCGATTTCTGCAAAGACTGATTCTCTGTTAGCTGTCTCAGTTTTTAATCAAAGATCCAAATCACCAGTGCCAGGACCTAGCGGACTTCAACGAGCAAATTCTACTCAGCCATTTAATTATTTCACACCTAAAGATCTTAGACCTTTACCACAAGCGGGTCTGAGGACAAAAACAAATAAAGGTCGCAAAAAACGTAAGACTGCAATACTGACGGACACGCCCGAAAAAAAATTAATTGAACAAGAATATCGAGAAAGAAGTAAAGCCAAAAAAATGGTACTACAAACCGATACTGGTAAAGGTAAGAGTAAATTGATATCTACAAAACGAAAGGGAAAGGGAAAAAAGACCAAGAAGGCACCTAAAGATAAGGAAAATAAATCTGACGATGACGAATGCTTCTGTCTCGTATGCTTAGAAACTTTTAACAACAGTCGACCAAATGAACAATGGATACAATGTATCGAATGTAGAATGTGGTCCCATGCGGAATGCGTAGACGATGATAAGAACTATGTGTGCCATAATTGCGAGTCTGAGTAGGAGAATAATACTGAAAAGTCTGATTATAAAATAATGATTACCATAATATAATAATTGATTTCTTTACGTAAAGTCTTTGAATAAATAATTGTTGATTTAACATATAGTATTCTTATCAACCTCTTTGTAATGTTACTTTCGACCCACGCCGTGTTACTTTCGACCTGCCTACGTGGTCGAAAGTAACAACTGACGATTTTTTTTAAACTCTCTGTTATTCATATAAAACAAACCATAATAAAATAAATTGAGCTACTAGTGTAAAGACCATGAACTGAATTTATATATGGTTATATTAATTTAATGACAATATTAAAACCCAGCCAGAAATCAAGGTAAAAGTACAAAGTGTTACTTTCGTACCCGGTCTCCCCTATATATATATATATATATATATATATATATATATATATATATATATATATATATATATATATATATATATATATATATATATATATATATATATATATATATATATATATATATATATATATATATATATATATATATATATATATATATATATATATATATATATATATATATATATATATATATATATATATATATATATATATATATATATATATATATATATATATATATATATATATATATATATATATATATATATATATATATATATATATATATATATATATATATATATATATATATATATATATATATATATATATATATATATATATATATATATATATATATATATATATATATATATATATATATATATATATATATATATATATATATATATATATATATATATATATATATATATATATATATATATATATATATATATATATATATATATATATATATATATATATATATATATATATATATATATATATATATATATTCTTATCATTCTTTTTCTTTCCTTTGATGGCAATTAGTTAAAACTATTATACCAATGTCAAATAGAATGGAATAATATCAAATCTCTTGAAATGTCTAGTCACTTTGTCACGTTACGTCTTGATAAAATTCTACCAAAATCTTCTGTGGACATTTTTAGTCAACTTAAAAAGTCACGATACATGGATTTATTTCATATCACTTCACTTATACGTCTCAATCGAAGTATATTGTATAATACGCCACCACAATTAAACAATATAACTGATAATAATATAAGATTATGAATATGAAATAAAAACACAAAGTCACTGATGTAAGTTGGCGGGAAAAGTCCCTATATTGAATATAATAGATAGAGTAATGCAGGTTCTCGGCAAACCTGCCTTCTTCTAAACTCTATTTCGGGCATGCAATGTCTGTGAGCTGTGAGTCAGCTCCATCCACGTCTACGTTGTCTCGTAGACATTGCTTCACAAACCATCAAATAGATGTGCAGGTCAAAGAGACAAAGCAATTTTTCAAATAAAATTTGAGCTTGAGTTGCTGCCCTTTACAAGGCAGTATTATGTTAGGTGAATCCCTTATTCCCTTTAATGGCTCCAAACAGCCATGAAAAGCTATCTGAGCTAATTGAGCCGGTCTCGATGGCTGTCCGATGAATGGACCCCTCGATACGGTGAGCCCTGTTCAGGCTCATCCTTTGTTTGGTTCAAGTGGTACATAATAAACTGATCCTTGAGATATGTATGGCAGACAAGGTGTCTTCGCTTCCGATATATCGATTTTGTGACATTTAAAATATTCCTGTTGTTATCGATGTTGTATTTTATTAAAGAAAATAGTATTATTTATGATAATTGAAGACAACGTAATTAATTCAGTAATAAAGCTACTAACTAGCTACTAGGAGAAATGTATGGTGCATTTAAGACGGATTCACAAAAAACTTACGTTGATAAGATCGAGAAAAGCAAATGGGAAAAAATAGTATTGTGTATTTATTAAAAGAAGTGGATATTAGAGAAATACATTTACAATACATATTATTATAATTCAAATATAATAATTCTCCCAAAAATCGGTCCATTGATACGATTTGTGAAGGGAAAACTTTTATAGCTGCGTTACACGACTCTAGTAGGAAAAGGTCTATGGGTTTGCGTCAGCAACATACTAATGCTTAAGTTAAAACTATAGTTATGAGCTATATACATATTTTAAACGCAGTTCATGCGCGCGCAGCTGCCTACGTACACGCATCACGCCAACACATTGTATATACTCGATTGTATCTGTGTGCGTTGGACGCTTCGTGGATTAATTAAGTTCTATGAGTCGCGTCAGCAACATGCTGTAGTAGGAGCGGCATTAAATATTACAATTAATTTGAAATTTCAAAATACAGTTTTGAGTTTTCAATTTTGTCGGCAGTCCTCATGACTGCCTCCGATTTATTTTCTTTTTAAAAAAGTCTAGCATAGTTTTGATATAACTAGAATTCTTTTTAACCATTCCAACTGAGCTAATAATGCTTGTGCAAGAAATGGTTCACGTCAAGGATAGTCGTCGACTCACTACGTCAGATAGCAACGCAGGTACTTACCAACTATAAAAGCATATACGAGTGTTTCCATTACAAAAACTAAAATAACGTTATTGCATTTCAGCTACCATCAAAGCCAACTTTCCTTTTGAGCTGCGGAGGAGGAAGGGTGACATGTACATGCTGCTAAAAGAGGAAGACCTGGACGTTATTCTAGATATACCGGACCTCCGACCCGCCGTGAGGACGAACGACGAGGAAGGTATTTCAATGTCTTATTTTACTCTATTACTTCGTTGTTTTACTATGTGCTACTGAAATTCATTTGACGACCTAGACATATACATATATAGGAGAGCGTTTATTTAATTCTTCAAATATCTTTCTCAATCTCTGCAGATATCTTAGCTTCAGCAGAACTGCTAAGACTTGCACTAAGTGTCCCCGATGCTATTTGTTCTAAAAGCATTTTGCTTATATTTATATCGAAATAAAAAGTATATCGATATATAGTATCGACTGTACTATACTTAATAAATTACTATAACAAAAACACGATCTGCCATCGAACATTTTTTGCTTGTCATACGTTAAGTGTTCAAAGCAACGCGGTGACAGATTGAGGGAATTGGTAAACTCAAGTAGGTGTAGGTGTGGCGCTCGCGCCTTCGTGCTATTTCGGCCTTGTTCGTGTGCCGCTCGGGTTTTTTATGGATGTTACTGACGGGTGCCGAGGATCGACACCACCTCAGGAGGGTTCGTCCATTATGGAAATATCAACGGGAACCGTCACGTCTCTTAAGAGCGCCCTCGCTCAGTATTTATTTTAAAAAGTGCATGAATCAAACCCCGTTTTAGGGGTTTCACCTGCACATTTTACCTGCGGGGTTCTATCTGCCAGAGTTTACCTGCGGGGTATTGATTCTACCTGCGGTGTTGATTCTACTGCGGTGCACAATGTAATGGAGGGTGTCACCTGCGATCCAGGGTGTCACCTGCCCTCCGCCAGTATGTTACCTGCGGTGCAAATGTAACGGCAGGGTTCTACCTGCGGTTTATTTCTTTGAGTGCTAGCTAGCTCAGGGATCGACATTTAGGTGTCTTAGCGCATCCTTTACAATCGCTGAGGGCAAACCGCTGTCAACTTGCAGGGTTCTACCTGCGGTTTTCTTCTTTGAGCGCAAGCTAGCTCAGAGGAGTGTTAGTCCGCTTACGTGGCAAAATCAGATCGGCCGTTTACCCACGACCTACAAATTTGTGTCTCACCTACTTGATTCTTTTTTTATTTTTTACGTAATAAACATTTCTTTATACTGATAACACCGTGATTTTATTTGCAAAACCTAGGTAGGTGTTGCACTGGCGCCCAACGTTATCTAATGTTATAAAAGAAAGGTGTTGCAAAGTATCGTACTTGTAAAAGTATCGATACGCTAATGCGCACACAACTACACGTAATGAAGTCAATGTCAGTCAGTTCAGCTTCAGTAGAACAAATAAATGGTTCCGCATATCCACATTGGACAAGCATGGTGGGTTAACGTCCGTTCGTCCAGAAATGGAGGGGCCCGTGCTCAGCAATGAGATATATATGGGCTGCAGGAAAAAAAATATCTATTCAAATTGTGTAGTGGCGAAGTGTATGCTTTCTCAGAATTGTCGGAAAATCGGGATTGTGGATTTCAGTTCAACATTAGGAGAAATATTTGTATTCTGAACGAATATGTAAGATGAAAAATAGATTCATAGATATATTCTTTATTGTACACCAAAAACAAAGTTATACAGTAATTGATTATGATGACGTGGACAGTCAAAAGTTTTACTTAGCTAAGATCCGCGACAAGCAAAACAATAACAGAAAATCAATAATGTGTGAAAAAACTTACCGAAAATCGGCCATCAACTCTCCACCCACCAACCACTATACAAAACACCAAACACACACTACCACTTTTCCACCTTGTAAACGACACGTGTTTCGCCCCAACACGAGGCATCTTCAGGTATAGTAGACTCTACGGAAGACAAACGAAAAGTGTTTTCGGTCATATCTCGTATTAAGCGTGTATATCAAAACTGCCAGCTACGAGATATCTCGTATTAAGCGTGTGTATCAAAACTGCCAGCTACGAGATATAGGCAACCAGCACAGGAATTTTATTTAGTGACGCCAGCTACGAGTTATCTCGTAGTGTTTGTTTTTTTTCAATAAAAATTACTGTAAATGCTATTACAATATTATATCAGTAACTTAATATAATTATATTTTGTAAACTTTCATGTATTCTTCAAAATAAAACCTTGGCACCCGGGGCAAGATGCTCTGAATATGTCTGGCAGTCAATGGGTTAAAAGACCATCGTGTTCTAATATTGCTGTCTCTAACGTTGCAGGTAACACGCCCTTCGAAGCGTCAGAATGGGCCTATGGGGTTGTGGAACATATCGACGCGGCGAGATACTTCGCATTGCCGTACACAACCAACATAAGATTCTTTGCATCCACTGTACCACTTCACAAGTACGAAACCATGCTTTAGCGTGAAAGAGCTCGGAATGCATAGAGAAGAATTTAATTTTAGTTGAAGTGAAAACTTCTATAGCTGCGTTACACGAGTTTGGTTAGGCCAAAAATCTATTGATTCGCGTCAGCATCATGCTAACGCTTAAAATATATCTATAGCTATGAGTGTAGCTATAGACATACTTTAAACACAGTTAATGCGCGCGCAGCTGCCTACGTACACGCATCACGCCAACACATTGTATATACCCGATTGTATGTGTGTGCGTTGGACGCTTCATGGATGGATAAAGTTTTGTGAATCGCGTCAGCAACATGCAGTAATAGCAGCATTAATATTACAATTACTTTGACATTTCAATGTACAATTTTAAGTTTTCACTTCTGTCGACAGTCCTCATGACTGCCTCTGATTTTTGTACTTTTTTATGGGATAGGAAGACAAATGAGCAGGCGTGTCACCTGATAGAAAGCAATCAACACCGCCCATAGACATTCACAGGGCCATAGGTATTCCAGAAGCTTGCCGCCTTTTAAAAAATACACGTATATGTAGGCTTGTTTTATTGAAGATTCAAATGTCATGAAAAAACGCCACTTTTCAATTCCTACTATAAGTTCACACTCTCTCTCTATATATAAATCTGGTTAAAATTTTCAATCTTTAATAAAATACTTTTTATTCATCCATTTCAGTTCAAATACTTTAATTTTTTTTTAAACTGGTAATGGATGGATGATACTTTTTATTTATTTAATACTTTATTGTACACAAAACAGGAAATACAAAAAAATTAAAAGGAAAGAAGATGTACAAGGGCGAGCTTAACTCAAAATTGAGTTTTCTTTCAGCAAACCCAGGAGTGAAAGAGAGATAAGATAAGCTGTGAGGATAGAAATAAGTGTACAACAACAAAATATAATAATAATATACATAACAATACATACTATATAAAACCATACATATATAAACATATAAATACTTATATATATATAATATAATACTATATAAATAAGAGGATACATATATATAATATACACATAAATATATACATATATAAATATTTTATACTGAAAGGAAATGTTCTTTAATTCTTCTCTTAAATACATCCAGTGAGAGGCTATCACGTATAGTTTCTGGGAGAGAGTTCCACAAGCGCACTGCGTGTACAGTGAATGAGCCGTAACGGCTGGAAGAATGTGGAGGAATACGAAGGAGACGAGAGGAGGATGTGCGACAGGGCTGATCCCTGGGGACAAGAAACTGGAAACGCTCCTGAAGATATACTAGAGATCTGGGATTATGTAATACAGAATAAAGTAAAGAAAGGATGTGAATATCTCGACGCCGAATAGGCAACCACTTCAACCGGACCCGAAATTCCGATACATGATCGTACTTCCGAAGTCCAAAAATTCCTCAGACGCTCGAGTTTGTCAAGGAGCTCTTCTGTTGCATCAAGAAAACAGACATCAGCATAGTCTAGAAGTGGAAAAAGAAGAGATTGGGCAAGAGTTATTTTAGTATGAAGAGGCAAGAATTTTTGGAGTCGCTTGAGAGAATGAAAGGAGCTAAACACCCTCCTGCTTACCTCTGCAATGTGCACATGCCAAGAGAGATTGTGATCTATAAGCTTGTTATACTTGATGTTAATACAGTTCCTTAAAATATTATTTTTAATTAATTCATTTCAGTTTTATATGGGAGAAAAATCTCTTTTATATAAGATATTTAGCAGGATATAAATTTAGGAATATTTTTTTTTTAATTTTAAATTTAGGAATACACGACCAATTGTCTCAGTGGCGGTCGCGGGTTCGATCCCCGCATCGGAATATATATATATGTATGAATTACAAATATTTATTGCGAGTCTGATAACTCCGCCAATTCGTATGGACAAGCGTGGTGGGTTAACGTCCTATCCACCAGAAATGGAGACACCCCTGCTCGGCAGTGGGACATATGTGGGCTGTAAAAAAAATTAGGAATAAATACCTTCATATATATTATTTATTTTTCAATCTTTGAACAGTGCGTCAACGTATGTCTCAAAGATAACAAGGAGAAAGTACAGTTATGAATAATTGAGTTCAAATGAAACAAAAAAAAACCGATAAAATATTGTTGATGATGTCTTATTCTCCTTCCAAAGTAAAGCGTAAATATTTTCAAGTTTATTTGCATATAAATAGCAAATCTCTCGCGAATAAACCCTATCTTAGTTGATCGTTACAGGCTTGAGAAATCGCATTTGAGTTAAATACTTAGGTACTTAAAGGTATTTGCCCGGCGGTCCTTTTCGAAATATTGTTAAGTTCTCGTCGTTAACCGGAGGTAACAGGTGTGCAAATGTCACGGCGGGATATTTAATATAATACTCGGCCATTATCCCCATCTTATATCTAGTAACGGTTCCATACCACCTTAGTATAACTTAGTTTAACGTGAACTTAAAATTTTATTATATCCATGCACTCCAATTATCCAACATGCCCATAGCAGACAATATATCCATACCCTCTAATTATCCAACACGCCCATAGCAGACAATATATCCATACCCTCCAATTATCCAACATGCCCAAAGGTGGACAATATATCCGTACCCTCCAATTATCCAACGTGACCAAAGGAAGACAATATATCCATACCCTCCAATTATCTAACATGCCCAAAGAGAGAAATATATCCATACCCTCCCATTATCTAATATGCCCAAAGAAAACAATATTGTGCGATTTGTACACGTTTCTAAGCGAGTTCAAATCAACAACTTTTGCAGTCAATTTGAAAAGTCACGATACACGAATTTATTTTACATCACTCCACTTATACGCTTTAATCAACTATATTGTACAATATACCACCACAATTAAACAATATAACTGACAATATCATAAGATTATGAAATAAAAAGTCAACGTCGAAAAGTCGACGCATAAATTAATTACAGGCTAGAGACGTATCTGATTCTCCATAATTCGAATCGAATAATTTTATAAATAGAGAACTCAGGTACTGCACTTTACTTAGTGTCCATTAAGAGTCTGAGGCCAAAGCATCATCATTTCTTTTACCCTCCAATTATCCAAAATGTAACAGAAGATGTTGTGTGATTTTGACATGTTCCCGAAGTTATTTTATCCACCGGGAGACCAACTTCCTCGTTTCCCCATCTCTAACTAAGAAATAATTTAAAGAGCAATAATTTCTCATTTACAGGTATCTCTTGCTGTACCCAGAGGAAGAATACACCGAGTTGAAATTCTCTTTCTACGATTCTGACTAGCGCCTTCTCCTTTCAAAATCGTTGGGATCAAATTGTGATATTTTTTTTTTAAAAAAATAATATCTAAACGTAACATTTAGTTTAATTACCTTCATCAATAACAAAACTAGATACATATCATCATACCTTCATCAATAACAAAACTACATACATATCATCGCTCCCCGTAGGGGTAGGCAGAGACCACAGATCTCAATCTGCTACGATATCGGCATACTTTCCTTGCTTCCTCCCTGCACTCTCATCACTCTATTCCTACAAGCTCGTCGGTTAAGGGTACTCTTGACCTGGCCTTTCTTAAAAACTGCGGCAATTTGGTCAAGGTATGTCTTCCTCTGTCCGCCCTACCGACCCTTCCTCCCTATGTGCTCAAACCATCCAAACATCCCTTCCTCAACTGTTGTCGTTTCCTCAACTAATCTTCTTTTAATACACATTTCTCTTATATCGTCATTCCTTATGAACTAGATATTGATGAAAATAAAATAAAATTATATTTATTGTCAACTAACCGTAAAAATGACATACATACAAAATAAATTCTTAATAAAATATATTTTATTATTCATACCGTATAAGGTGAGTAACAATAAGCAAAGTTGTTACTCTTATTCTAGGAGTCAGTGTCACTCTCATATAATCTTACTCTTACTCTCTCTCTCTCTCCCACTCACTCTTTCTCTCTCTTTTTGTCTTCGCGTACGTGCATACGTGACCGTGTGTTTGTGTCTGTGTACATATTCAAAATCAAGACATTCAAAAGCAAAATCAATTAACCAAAATAATCAAAACACATATACGGTATACTGCTGTACAAATACAGCTGTACAAATTTTGTATGAATTATATATACGCTAGGAGTATATAAAATTACGTTGTACATCCATATTAAAATCCAATTTAATATTATTTTACTTCCGTGATGCTTGCAAATAATGATCTCTTGTTTACACAAACAGGAAGTAAGTTAACGTGATTGCACGGTACATATTAATATTTAATCAAACACACACGCACACACACATCCCCCCATAGCACTCCAGTTTCCACCCTACTTCCATAAAATATTTATCCGTTAGCCGTATTTTCTCGCTTTACCTTCTAATTCCTAACGAGTCCAAAAGTCGTATGATGTATATTCAAGCGGTTTTTTTTTCTTCAATCTAATTTAGAATATACGACACGACTACGTAACGATTTTATGTGATTTTATATTTGATTAAAGTATGATGGATTTTTCGTTATGTAAAAGAGAATATTAATTATGCTATTAATATTATTACATTATATAATAATTGTCAGTAAAGCCTTCATGATCTACTGCTGCTGTATACTTTTATAATTGAGGGTTGGTGCGGTGCCTACGTTTGGGGGATTGGGGGTTTAAGAGCGCTTTTTATTACTCAGGTTAACGCTGGTTGGCATAGACTGTTATTTGGATGAGAGAAAAACTTTATTTGAAGAATACAGGCAAATAAAAAAAATAAACAACAAAAAATTTTTACTTCCATAGTAGCCTCGTACAACACCCACGGGAACAGAGGATAGTCCTATCCAATGGCAAAGACACCACGACAGTAATAATCTAAGGGCAACTCAGATAACGATAAAACATACATACATACATATAGTCACGCCTGTTTCCCGTACGGATAGGCAGAGACCACAGATCTCCATCTGCTACGATCTCGGCATACTTACCTTGCTTCCTCCACACTCATCACTCTCCTCATGCAACTCCTCCTCCCGCTGGTTACGGGTTATCTTGATAAGGATGTAATTTGGCTTGAAATGCCATCGAATAATTAAAATACACGAATAATACAATCATGAATACTGCCGACAGAGGTGAAAACTTAAAACTGTATTTTGAAATTTCAAACTAATTGTAATATTATATAAATTATATAAGTTAATAAAAATTGAAGTCTTAACAATATAAATAATAAATAAATAATTTAAATAAATAAAAAATAAATAATTTTTATATTTGAATAATATAAACCTATAAAAAAAACTAAAAGCCAGAGCCCAGAGTCGTATAACACGATATATATAGAAGTTTTTACTTCATAAATAATTTCTATTTCATAGAACAATTTTATTTTAAATACT
The DNA here is from genome assembly GCA_031353405.1 of Baronia brevicornis. NCBI lineage: Eukaryota > Metazoa > Arthropoda > Insecta > Lepidoptera > Papilionidae > Baronia > Baronia brevicornis. The sequence goes on along the minus strand of JASFAT010002648.1, from coordinate 601,272 downwards.
TTTTATTAAATAATTACAATTAATATAAATATGTATATAATTTTTTTGTTCTCCCATATAATACTAAAATTAATTAATTTAATTTAATATTATATATATTCACGCCTATCCCCCGCAGGGGTTGGCAGAGACCACAGAGATACATTAGCAACCATTCATCGCAGCGAAACGGCTCTCCATTGGTCGCTGTTCACCCTCGTGAGAATCAGGACATGACGGGTGGCGTACCACGTCGCCGTCATTAAAAAAAATGAATTAATGAATTAATATTTGTAAAAACTGTATTAACATAAAGTGTCATCCACTACAAGTTTAAAATAAAATGTATTTGAACTTGAGTGGATGAATAGAAAAGTATTTTATTAACGATTCGTAATCATATGTAGGGGAGTGCGAACTAATAGTAGGAATTGAAAATATATGGACAGTCAAAAGTTTTACTTAGCTAAGATCCGCGACAAGCAAAACAATAACAGAAAATTAATAAGATTTAAGATTAGACTATATAATTAAGATTATTATATAATTAAGATTAGACTACGGAAGACAACCGAAAAGCCTTTTCGGTTGTCTTCCGTAGAGTCTACTATACCTGAAGATGCCTCGTGTTGGGGCGAAACACGTGTCGTGTTCAAGATGGAAAAGTGATGCTGTGTGTTTGGCGTTGTGTATAGTGGTTGGTGGGTGGAGAGTTGATGGCCGATTTTCGGTAAGTTTTTGGTTTAAGTTCCAAATAAATCCACTAAACCCAACGGAAAAACACACATTATTAATTTTCTGTTATTGTTTTGCTTGTCGCGGATCTTAGCTAAGTAAAACTTTTGACTGTCCATATAGTGATGGATTTCCGCAAAGTAACGCCTGACTCCATTAATAAGGAATTGAAAAAAAATAGCAAAGAAAAATGATAAATTCGACACCGTGCCAACGAAAATGTCTCGCAACGGGCAATGGAAAGAGAACATGCTTTGATACGATGTCAGAAAAGGGTCGGCGAATAATCAAAGTGGAAATATTCAAAAAAGACGACGGCTGTTCTGAAAAATAAGATGGCGCCTGAAAGAAATACAACACGCCGAGTCTTCAATGTAATTTGCAAACTTGTTATAGAGTGCCAACTTTTATGACGATTCGTAAATTAAATTTATTGGCTTTTATTGATTTATAAATTACATATACAGCGTGTTCGATAGTAGATATAGGGTTTCAAACATAATTAATAAAAAAAAATCGGAGCCAGTCGTGAGGACTGCCGACAGAAGTGAAAACTTA